>JAMXBD010000459.1:600000-958109 GCA_024138025.1 Combretum micranthum
ACTCTCTAGGTGGCATTGCATAATTTGGAGCTTGAGGAATGTTATCACTGGTGTCGCTCATATCCTGATCAAAGTTGAATGACGATTCATGCTGCCCATTATGTTTCTCCACTTTGAGATCTACATGGACGACATCAATCTCCATGCCTAAATCCATCTGAAAGTTAGCACCATATCAGATTTCTTCACATGAAGCCCTATGTCTTAAATTATAAAAGGAAACTTAGTTGATTATTGATTTCAAGCCTAAAACATTTGAAACTTTTTGCAGCATTTCCCTTGGGTTCTTAAATCTCCTCAAAATCTACATAGGACCATCAAAGTTTTATAAAAAGTATTGTAATATGCTTGGGGAAATATACTAAATGTTTGAGCATACACATTTTTGGGCCTAAGAAAATACAGTGGTTGTGTATCATAATCACAAGCAAATTTAACACCTAAATGGGTCCACTACCATAGTTGTCAAATCATGAATTTACTATTCACTAGAATATATAAAATCATATAAGTCATACAAAATCGATAAGATCGTAAGCGTGTAAAATCATATATTTAGATTTATAGTTATAGCTAAAGTCTACACCTAAACAATTTTGCATCCATTTTAGCAAAAAAAAAAAAAAAATTGATATCATAAACTACTGTAATTATATATTTAACTTGTGATTTTGACAACTATGCCCACTATACTTCATGTAAAGATCAGTATGGAAATCATCTAATTTTTGTTGTGCAGAATTCGCAACGAATCAAACTGGCAGGATCATAACAAGCTATCTTCTTTTCTACATGATGATCAAGTTGGCAGGATCATAACAAGTTGTCTTCTTTTCTATATGATGATCAAACTGGCAGGATCATAACAAGTTATCTTCTTTTCTATATGATGCAAGGCCAAATTTTAATTAGGAACTGAGATTTACATCCACGACATCAGAAATTTTCTTCGAGTTAAATTTCCCAACGATGAATCTTAGCCTCTCCACTTTAGCATCAAGGTCACCCTCTATTTTTGATCATTTCATCAGGTTTTCCTGCGGCCTGATTGTCCAAATGAGAGTGATTCTGATTTTCACATTCATTGGCTGAAACCTCAGGAGAAGCTACAGGCGTCCTATTAGCTAATTCGTCTTCGTCAGCTATTGGAAATCCAGTTCCTTCCATGTTGATCTCCCTCATAGTCAACGAATTTTTCACGACATCAGAAATTTGCTCAGAGTTAAATTTCCCAACAATGAATCCCAACCTCTCCAGTTCAGCATCAAGCTCAGCCTCTATTTTGCTCATTTCATCAGGTTTTCCTATGGCTTGATTGTCCAACTGAGTGTGATTCTGATTTTCACATTCATTGGCTAAAACCTTAGGAGAAGTTGTAGGCATCCCATTGGTTGATTCGTCTTCGTCAGCTTTCGGAAATCCAATTCCTTCCATGTTGATCTCCCTCACAGTCAACGAATCTTTCATCTCAATCTTGTCCTGTAAATCTTGGACTAAGTTTTCAGCTTGCCTCAATGACTCCTTTAAACTATCCACTTCTCTCTTATTTGAAGCAAATGCAGACATCGTGCCGATTGTCCACCCAAGAAAGAAGGCAAACAAAGCATTAGATGGTCCTAAGAACAATAAACTCACAGTTAAAGGTAAGTGATGAGAAGTACTAGAATCAAAATCCGAATCCACAGGAAAGGAGGAAAACCTTGGGAAGGCAATGATCCACCCGCTGCTCTTTCGCTGGTGATGCTCAACCTTGAAGACTTCCTCTGAGCTGCATACTAGTTCTATGTTCTCAAACTTTCAATTGATATTCTTCTTTCCCTCCTATAGATTGTCTGTGAAAATCACTGCTAGCTCTACCTATTTCCTCCCGCTTATTGACTGCCGATACAAACCACTGCTAGCTTTACTTATTACTCGGGTTCCATTAGTAACCAATAATGGCCTAACTGTAGATTTCACTGATGATGAATATGAACCTTGCGCATCTTTTTCTATCCTAGCAAGTTCATTATATAAGTCATCACTAAGACAACTTTCCAGTGAATTCAATTGCTTTAATTGATAACAATGAGACCTTATTTTAAAATTCTTCCTCGTATCAAATCCATGAAAAGGGCTTTTTCCCGACCAAGTAAATACTCAACTGACTTATCACCTAACTCACTCTTTTCTTCAACACCTCCTTCAATTTCCAGCACATTTTCGTTACCATAAACTCTGGCATGTATACTCCCAAGAGACAATAAATTAAAGTCTCTTAAATTACCCGAACCCACCGTCTTTTTGACATCACTTATAACACTAGTACCTGGTTTTCCTACATCCCTGCCAGCATTAACAAACACCCCATCATTGGTACCTATATATCTAGGGGCTAGCTTTGATAAAAGGTAAGTTTGATCTTTAATATGGTCGAGAAACTTCCTAGGTTTTGAGTTATAATAATGACTATGTAAGGGGTCATTGAAAAATGAATCAAAAGAAGTTGATGATGATGATTACTTTTCTTCATTATCTTTCCAAGGCAAGTTATGCCAGTGCTTGGCTATAAATCCAGCACCAGCAACTACTGCAAAAACCCATAAACCTATAGCCCTTCCTTTTCTCCCTTAACAAATGTAAAATTTTGGTTAGATTATGAAATGGAAAAAAAAAAAAAAAAAAAACCCAGAAGACAATAATTGGTTGCATTATGAAAGATTCAAACTTTCAGTAAAATTTTGAAGAAATAAGGATTGGGGAGCCACAAAGGTTTGAGAGATATTAGGAGATTGTAAGAATGAAGCAGTGAATAGACCTGCAAAGACATGAAGTAAGGCAAGACACGATAGACCTGCAACCATTTTATATGTTCCGACCTATGTTTTCCTAATAAATTTAGGAAAATTTATTAAAATTTTCTATTATGAAAATTTCTTAGCATTTTTCATTAATTTTTTATGTGAATATATGTGCAAGTGTTACATATCGGGAAAAAATTATTATTTAATTAAAAAATGCTATTAGGATGGAAAAATTGTCATCTCTTGAAAAAAGAAGTTTAACCAAGAATTAAAAAAAAACTTAATATAACATAAATAAATATAAAATGAGAAAAATAAAAAAATTTAAAAATATTAAAAATTATTTAAATAGAGACAGGTTATTATCTTTGGCAAAAAAAAAAAAAAAAAAGATTGCTTATTGTCTATTGATTGCATTTAATGTAGGGTTGATGTTGATTGCATTTAATGTGGAGTTAATGTTACCTCAAATGATGAAGACAGGATTAACATCAAGAAGATAATTTAGAAGATGAAGATATGGAAGATTTTTAGATTATTAAGATAGATTTGATTTAGTCAATATATCTTATTTTATTAGATGAATATTTAAGGAAGAGGGAGTCGTCTAAGCAGCGTAAAGGGAAACAACATTGAATGATTTTATTCCATCGGATTTGCCTTGGACTAGCATTGAATGATTTAATTGTTTTGTTGATTTATTTCCGTCTAAGCAGCATAAAGGGAAACAACATTGAATGATTTAATTCCGTCGGATTTGCCTTAAAACCAGCATTGAATGATTTAATTGTTTTGTTGATTTATTTTCTTTTTCTTGGGACTATATATATTATATGTAGTATTAGTCAATATTATATTTATTGTTTGCCTTTTAGGATAATATTGTATTTATTATTTACCTTTTTAGGATTTTCATGTAATAGTATAAATAGGCCTTTAGGCTTGTCTTTGTAAACACAACTGATATTTGACATCTTTCATAATGAATTGAGAAGATTTTCTTTGAATTTGCAATTGCTTAGTATTGTATGATTAATTTCACGTTTTGAAATCAATCGTGGTTATTGACTGCATTTCATGTAGGGTTAATATTGATTGCATTTAATGTAAGGTTAATTAGGTACTGAACTTTCAAAAGTTCGAAAAATTCGAATTTTTTTATCTTATTTTTTCTAATATGGTAAAGTGTCATATTTTCTATCTATGTTTTCATTATAACTAATTTTACTTTATTATAATTAATATTATATTATTTTTAACAAATTAAAACTCATATACAGCCTAAGCCCATATGTCCTACTACAACAAGTCCATGGTGCCTTTATCGATTTTTCTTCTTCAATTGTTATTTGCTCTACTATTATCTTATATATAAGTCCATTTTTCACAATTTTTTCCATGTGGGATAAATTAGAAACCCAAAACCCCTGATGGAACTAAACCATGTCTCCATTGATCATCCCCATTCTTCAACCCCTTTTTCTCCCACTTCTAAGCCATGTCTTCATTGGTTGCTCCATCAATAGCTTAGTTTGATCTAATGTGCAAATGAATTTTGATGGATCAAAACCATCGTGACCTTCAAGTTTTATTTGTTCCTTTAAGTCTTAGAAAAAAAAAAAAAAAATGAAAATCTAATATGGTGCTCTATTTTTACATAAAGAAACAAAGGATTAATGAGCTCAACATTGTGTGGTTATGGATGGAAGGGAAATGCAAATTTTCTTAAATGAGCTCAAGGATGAGCATGATATTTGCTCTAACATACAAACTATAGTGGGCCACTTTTAAAGTTACGTTGATTTTGTATATATAGAAACCATTACACTTATGTATAAAGTTACGCTATATATTATTTGTATGCAAAGATGCATATGTATATACGAACATATATATTAATACACTATTATTCATTGTATATAAAAGATGTATCCGAAGAAGTTTGGATTATTTGCTGAAAAAAAATTTTAAGGATACAAAAAGTTAGTTCAAGAATTAAATGCTACTGTAGGCTGACAATTGATAATTCAACCATCACTTGCACGTTCACTAAAATAGCTCCAATTCCGTCTCCTTCTCGACTCCTCCTCCTCCACCATCATTGTTCCATTGCGATGGTTCTAGACTCCTCATTGAAATAGAGATCGTAACGATCGGAGAGCTACCGATACTCAAGAAGCAGGGGAGCTTGATTAAGTTAGTGTTCCATTGTGACAGAGCTCTGGTTACATGCTGTAGATATCCTTATGGTTGTTGGTGCAATCTTACTTGGATATGCTATCTACTTGCTCCATCAAAGATATGGGTTTTCTTTCTTTTCTAGAAGGGTATGTCATAAGACATGTTGTGTTCGATGGGAGGATGATGGAGGTCGTATGAAATTGATGTCCTACATTGGTGAAGTGTTAGGACGAAGTCTTTTATATATTATCAAGCCTAGAAGTAGTGTTGAACAAAATTTGAATTTGTGCAAGGCTTGGGATAAAATTGGGTTTAAGTTGATGAACTTGGGATTGTGATTGCAAGTAATTTTTTTAAAATTTAAAATAATATTAATTATCCCTAAAATAAACTACTAATAATGAAAATATAAATATAAATAAAACATTCCACATTAGAATGGAAATAAGATTAAAAAAAAAGTAAAAACATGCCACATCATATCATACGCATCATGATGTAATTAGTAGTTTATCCCTAAAATAAACTACTAATAATGAAAATATAAATATAAATAAAACATTCCACATTAAAATGGAAATAAGATTAAAAAAAAAAGTAAAAACATGCCACATCAGATCATACGCATCATGATGTAATTGGTTCGTACGTCTACGTTAACAAAAGAGATAACATCGTTAGCAAAGGTACCAAAAATTATCACAAAAAGTTTGTTTAGGTAGTAATAAGGAAGCTTCTACTATCCCGTCAATGGGACTGTTCCACTATTACTTTAACCGTTAAAATAAATATAGTAAATAAAATATTAACTATTTTAATAATTCAATCACGATTGAATATCGTGTGAGCCGTTAGATGGTGATGGGATTAGTACCATCAAAATTAATGGTGGTACCATAGAATTTTCCATAAAATAAACAATCTCACTTTAAATAATATGCGATCCCAACCCCCCCCCCCCCCCCCCCCCCCCCCCCCCCCCCCCCTTAACCTCTAAAAGAGGATCATTCCAGTTTGACATTATTATATAATAGCTCAATTGGGATGCTTATGGTTACGAATGAAAAAGAATACATATTTTTTAAAAGTGAGATTATTATTTTGACAGTACTCTGTATAAAGCAATATATGTTTTTAAATTATATTTACTTAATGTATTGTTATCAATAATATAATTAATATTATTTATTATGAATAGATAATAAATAATTTTTATTCACATGAAAAATATATAATATTTTTTTTATTTTATTATTATTTTTTTTTTTTTAATTTCAATGGTATTTTAGTAATTAAATATTAAAATATTATTTTTTTCCTTCTCCGATTACGTATCATCGTAAATATTTTGCATATTGCATTATGAAATTAAAAAGAAATGAATAATAATTATATTTTATCATATTGTACTATAATATACACACACACAACGTGGTATTCTTTTATGTAAAGTATGTTAAATATATTATTATTATTATTATTATTATTATTATTATTATTATTATTATTATTATTATGTACATCATTTGTCATTTGATATATATCATAGAAAACCTCAGGTAATTAAACTAAAACGTATAAATTTTAATCCATAGAGTTCGATTCTATCGAGTGTGGGGTAAGGCTAGTGGTAGTTGTGTGAAAACGGAGTTTTGATTACAAAACGAGAATTTTAGTTAAATATATGACATATCAACCTTGGAAAATTCATCAATGACATTATAGCCTAGTAACATCTTCCTAATCTCACAAGTGACAGATCTCAGGTTTGAATCTTTCATCCTGTTGCAATGATAGAAAAACAGAAAAAAAAAAATTTTGAAAAATTCTTTCATTATAATTTTAAGGAGACGAACACATGAATTATTTATCAATTAAAATTCGTGTTTAATTATTACACCATTAAAATATATTAAATATATTAATTAATATATTTATTTTAATATCAACATAGATGAAGTTAGACAAAATATAAAAAGTTTCAAAATGATAAAAAATTTTGAATCTCCAAATTTTTAACATTCCACTTATATGTCGAAAAAATGCATTTCTGGTTATTACACTGCTATTTGTTGGATGTAAGAAACAGAAAAAAAAAAAAAAAAAAAAAAAAAAAAAAAAAGCAACAATATCCTTTTTATTGTACTATAATGTTAGGGAGAGAAATTCTTGTATTTTATTTTTGTACATTCAAAATTGAACAACAGAAGGAACGTTGTTCTTGTAAGCTTACAAGTTCCTACCACATTGACACTATACAGTTAAACAAGAAATTTGAAAATCGAAGAAGCCACCTTCTGAATGATTTCACTGTATGTGTTTCTCTACCTATCCTCATCAATGGAGCTCAAGAATCTTTGAGCTTCCATGATCGCAGAAGAACCTTACTTGGCTTTCTCTACAATTTGCTTTATCAATGCCCTCCTCATTTCATGATCTTCTTCATCATCACTCATGGTGTTTGAGCCCCATCTCCTTGATGTCCACTCTTTGTGAAGTCCCAAATTTTCATGATTAAAATTGCTTGGAATTCTCTCCCCACCAATATCATGTTCCATATTTACCATATCCATGTTTGCTCGCCTTGGAAATTCTTCAGGTGGACCCTATCAATAGTGTATTTTTTATTTTTTAGTTTTCACAGTAAGATACAATAGACCAATGTGATGAAACAAAACATGAATGCTAGAGAGATCAGTGCGGTGTTTATTTGAATTAGGTTAAATTAGATTAGATGCTCTTGATTTATTGTTAAGGTTTGATTAGATGCTCTTGATATATAAAAGACTACAGATGCCTCTACTTCTGGTTCACAGACCAGGAATCTACTGCCCAGTCAGTAGTATGCAAAAGATAGAAAAAGAGGCTATTGAAGATGGATTTTCTAAACACCCAGTACTTGGATTGGAGTTTACTGGATGAATATGGGTTGACTGATAGGGTTAGAAACATGATGCAAGATCCAGCTTGTATTAGATTATTTGATTTCAGGGAGCCAGCATATAAGAACTTGACTATTGAGTTCTTATCTACATTGAAGAGTATACCTGACAGAGCTAAATCTACATTTCAGTTTCAGGTATTGGGTGAGATTAGGGGTAAAGTAGAAAAAGATGGGCAAACTCCTGGGATTATATGATGAGGAGGAGGAAAACTTGAATTTTCCTAACCATTGGCCTGAAGGAGAAGATCATATGACTCATGAGGCTTATTGGTATAAGTTGATTCCTCCTGAGAGAGCAAATGAGCCATTTGTTCCCTCAAAATCATTGGCCACTTCATTTAGTGCTATTGAACACAAGCTGCTCCGCCACATTCTTGCACATACACAGCAAGGTGACTACATTTGACATGTTCTATCTCTATAGCCTTATTAGAGGTTATAGAATTGATTTGGGGTGGAGATAGCCAACTTTATCTATAGGCAGGCTGATGATACCAGGACTAGACTCCTCTTGGTAGCTATATCACCAAATTGCTGAAGGGAATGGGCATTTTTGAAGCTCCTCAGGGAGATGATATATTTGAAAGCAAGAAGATCTCATCAACACCATTTAGAGGCTGGGGATTACTTAAAAACCCTAAAGGAGTTCAGCCACCAGTTTTGGAGGAGCTTGAATTCCAGGATATCTTTTCTGGTGAGGTGCCTACAGATATCCCATCCTCCTCTGTTCCTCCTCCTACAGCTACTGCTTCAGCTTATGACATGGACCAGCTTAGGCTGGATATACAGGATTTGAGGAAGCAGAATCAAGAGCTCAGAGATAGACAAGAAAAGGAGAGGAAGAAGAACAAGAAGTTTAGGAGGACTATCTTTGAAGACTGATGTTTGCTGCTTGAATCCAGAAACAAGGGCTGAGATGACTTATGAGACTTCTACTGAGTCTAGGCATAGCTCATAGCACATTGCTAGACTTAGCTCAAAGCATACTCACATAGCCAGCCTAGGAGATACTCCTAGACTTAGTCCGGAGCACACCAGTAGAGCTAGTCCAAGGCCAGAGAGCTAGAGATCCTACTAGCTCTCATTTGTTCTTTATTTTTTTTATTTTTCATATTGGCCTGTATATATATTGAGCACCAAGTCCCTATGGGTAGACTCACTTTGATATGTGCTGCTTAGTTAGCTTTTATTGTTGCTTTTATTTTTTCTTTTTGTTTTTCTTTTGTAGAGATTACAGGGCTGAACAAAACAATCTCTCTGCTCTGAATTTTGCTGCTCTGATTCAAAAAGGAAAATACAAAGGTTTCTATTTCTTTTCTCTTTTGTTCTATAATTTTGAAATAGTGAGGACGCTGTTTATTTGAAGCGTGGGGGAGGAGATACATTGAATTGAATTGATGGATTGAATAGAAGTTGTATGATCTGCTAGCTATTTGGATTGTGGATTATTTGACAGAATTTAATCTGAGTAAACAACCACCTTGTATTTTTTGTTTGAAATCAAATTTTGGGGAAATTCTGCCAAATTTTTTTTCAAAAATCTCTTGAAAATTGAAGATAGTACAAAGTAAAGATTGAAAGCAATGAAATTAGCTTGTTTAAGTATTTTACTCACTCGCTGTTGTGATTGGTTTACTAAGTTGAAATTGAGTTGTAAAATCCTTAAGGAACAAGTTTACTTTATTTTTAACTTTGGAATTGGAAATTTAAGAGCTAGCCAAATCCTTTTGTGAAAAATAAATAGATTTACTTCTAGAAAATTTTAGTTTCTATATACTCTTTGAATTATGACATTTAGTGAAAGAGGTAGAAGAAACTTTTAAAGTTAGTATTCCTTTATAAAAATAAGTCTTTAATTTGTTATTGCATTCAAAAAGAAAGAAAGAAGCATAGCCACTACTCCTCTAACTTAAAAATTTGAGTTATGAGTATCTGAACTTGAATATTAAAGTGAGGAAGAGTTCTTAGGGGTATTTTGATACCTGGTCACTTAGGTGATGAGCCTAGGATGTGCCAACTCAATGCACTCACTATAACGACAAGAGAAGAAAGGCAAAAGTTCAAATTATGAACTTTGAAAAGCAAAAAGATGGAAGCAAAAACCTCCCAAAAGAAAATGAACTTTGAAAAGAAAAAAGATGGAAGCAAAAACCTCCCAAAAGAAAATAAGTACTTGAAAAGGAAAAGAAAAATGAATGCAAATATGCAAATAAAAGGAGACTTGTAATAAAGAAGGAGAAAATCTAAGGAAAAAGTAGATACAACATACTTTCATTTGGTGTTACTAAGAATATATATATAAGCTAAAAGTCCAATGAATTTTAAATGATTATTTTTCCTTAGTGGATTGTGTATTTGTTTTTTGAATAGAATGTTCTTTGGTTAAAGATTGAGATTAAAACTTCTTTTGTTTAGATTAACTCCTCAATTTTGATTATAGTACTCTAATTACAAGAAACTGGTATGGTTAGAGCAATAGATACAAGAAAAGCAAGTTAAAGAAATTATATTAAATTAGCAAAATTGTACTATCTATGAGAGATTTTAATAATTTTGTTCTTCATTATTTTGCTTGAGGACAAGCAAAAGTTCAAGTGTAGGGGAATTAATAAGATCATATTATGTACAACTTTTTGATGTTCAAATAGCTAGAATGGGTGCTTGTTTTGGTTAAAATTCATGTTTCAGGTCTAATTTGGACAAAGGAATCAAAACAATAAACTTTGGAATGAAAATAGGAAAAACTCAGGGGCTACACTGGCTTTTCTGAAGCCAAAGCAACCGGCGTACGGCCAACCTTCATCTCCAACAGAATGGAAATCCTTAAGGCTGCCTCTACACCGCTGGCCTTGAGGCGATGTAGACTGAGGAGGATAAACACACTGGCTCAACACTGCCAGTGTAGAAGGAAGGAGAAGCCAGCTTCTACAATATTTCATTCAATGCCGGCTTTCTAAGAATTAAAGCCGCCGGCGTTGAGATGGCTTACAAGATCAAATGTTTGCACTACTCAAAGCCATTGCATACACTGCCAGTCTTACAAGACTTTGACTCAATTGAACATACGTCGCCTAAAAGCCACCGGCGTGGAAGGTGAATAGGCCAGTGTACACTGAAGGCTAACAGCTCAAAGTTCAAAGGTTACCAGTGCAGAAGGAGTTACAACATACGCCAGACTCTAAGTCGCCGGCGTTGAGGCAGTGTAGATCGAAGATCAAAAGGCACAAGTAGATATCACATGCTCAGTGACAAATGAAAAGACAAAGTTTGATGAATTGTCTAAGCCGGCATCAAAGTCGCCGGCTTTGGGACGGCTTTCCTTATAAATAGGTCCAACCTTTCATTTTTCATTATCTAAGCCGACTAGATCCATATCAAAGCGTCTAGCATAAGAGCGGCCTACACTTGTAACCGAAGATGAAAGCTGCCAGTACACTGCCTGTGTAAGGAAGAAAAAGACTTTACGCCGCCTGTAAGCCGCCGGCGTAGGAAATGTAACTGCCGGTGTACAAGTTGAAACTGAAAATTTTCATTAATGCTTCTCACGAAAATTTTCCTATAAATAGGATTTCACTCCTCTAGTTCAACAAGCAGAAGAAAAAGAAAATACTTTAGTATACAAATATTTTTAGCATTCCAGAGATTTGTGAGAGATTTGAGCTTTCAAGAAGTTGTAATTGAAGATTGCGATATTTGAATTGGTGATATCTAATCTCTTTTCTTATGCAATTCATTTATCTGAATCCTTTGTTCATAATGTTATCAATTGCATACTTTTATTTGATTATTGAATCATCATTCATGAGTAGCTAAACCTTTCTTTATGGGAAGTGATGAAATCCTAATCTTGCTAAAATGATTTTTGAATTTATATTATAGGATTGTTAAAATTATGGAATATTTGTATTGAATCCTATTTATCTATTTTATTTCTGTTTGAAATTGAATTGATAAGAATTCTGCAAAAGAATTAGGTTTCATAGGAATTCATGAATTTAGATCAAACAACAATTGTGGAAGCGACAGAGTTTAATATAATTTAGAAATTGTTCCATGTAATTCATGCAATATTTTATTTTAATTTCTCACTAAGGAGTTAGGAGAAGTTAATTTAGGATATTAGACAATTATAGAATCGAGAGGTTTATAATTGTAAATTAGATTCCATTGATAATTTATATAGCGGAAGCTAATGGATTATTTTATGGTTTACTAAAACTTGATAGTTTTAGGTCTTGACAATTTCTGACAAATATCCACAATTCTAATTATTCATATAATATAACTTCAGCATGATTAGTAAAGATTAAGGTGGATTCTGTTCCTTCCCATATTTATCTTATATACTTTCTCACAATCTCATTGCATTCATTATTAGATATTAGATAGAATTAGTTAATTAGTTTAAAGTAATACATTTTGATTGCCTAAATATTAGTAAAAGCTAATATAGATCTAGTAATTAATTTAGTCCTCGTGGGAACGATATTCGACTCACTTTTATATTACTTGATCAAGATCCAGTATACTTACTGATAGTATCCGAACTTACTTTTTTTTATATACAATTTACTCAGATCACTATTCATAGTACTTTTCTACTATTCATTACTATTCATCTATCTCTACTTTTTTTTACTACCTATTCTTACACCTACATACCTATTTTTTACAATTTTCTTTTCCCATAAAAATTCTACACCACATATTATCAAACTTCTCTTACACTTTTCTTTTAAAATTAATTTTTATCAAATTTCTCTCTCCCTCTATGCCATTGTCGTCCACCCCTCTCTCTCCTCCCTTTCTAATTATTTTATTTTTCAATTAATTTAATTACGTCTAATTTTTCACTCCAAAATTCTATAAATACTCCCTTCCTCCTTCATTCTTTCACACAATTCATTTCACTATCAAAACTCTCCCAAAATCTCTCCACAAATCCTCTCTCCAATATTTCTCTTTACCAAAACTTTCTTAAACCAATTCTTCACAAAAATCCTTCCTTATACACAAACTATCTACCACATATCACTACTCACATAATACCCCATTTATCTACCATCAACATACCATATAAACACTTTAGCTAAACTTCTTCTAACTATTTATTTACCCATGTCATGTAACTTAACATGACTATGGTGTTGTTTTGAAACTCATATGAGTAGTAAAAGCAACAACATGTTCATGTTTTGTTCTTGCACATGAACTTCCTATTTTATTATGTTGTTATGTTGATTTTATTATTCATATCTAACTAAATATATTTATGTATTTATATATAATCTTTAGAGCATATAAGCTCACTTGTTATTTATTTAATTTCATGCTTTCCAATTAATTTATTTCATGCTATTTCTTCAAGACTAGTCTTTCTAGTCTTAGACTTATCCAATTCAAGTCAAAATAACCTTTTTTTATTTTCTTTATTCTCTTGAGACTAGTCTATTCTTAGTCTCGTGATGTTTTAATGAAGCTAAGGCTCCCAATACTTGACTGGGATACCTTGATAAAGCTAAGGTTCCCAATACTTGATATTTTTATTGTTTTGCTTATTATTATTTGTTTCTAGTATTTTCTCATGTTCTTATTATTTTATATGCTCATAATACTTGCATCTACATAATGATATTGTCTCAACTAATTTTAGAATTTTACTTTATTAAAGGAACTTAAAACTAAATTTTCTATTATGTGACTTGTCACAAAATAATGGAGTTATTATCAACAATATAGAAATAGAGTAATACAAGTTTTCTCAAAGTTTTCTTAAATAACAAAGATAGCTTTACCAAGAAAACATAGAAAATAAATACTTTTTTGCATATTATGGTAATCTAAGTTTTAGTAAAATAATTTGTTAGTTTTCAAATTTCTCACAAAAAGCTTAAAGATTAAACTCTTTTCAACTCCATGACAAAACCAAGAAAAAAATTAGTTTTCAAAGTTAAGATAAAATCAACTCATAAAGTTATAAACCCACTTACGAAAATAATAATTTTCAAGTTTCTAAAGAAGAAACTTATTTTCAAAGAATATAAATAAGATAAGATTAAAAACAAATGATTTTATTAAGAAAGAGGATTCTTTTGAAAGGAAATAAAAGAACAAGTTTTAGAAAAAAAAACTTATATTTTAAATAATAAATATAAGAAGACAAGACTCATTTTCTAAAACCATTCTAAATACAATTTTATAAAAAAGTTTTCAACAACTTAATACACTTTTGATAAATTTGATCTTTTATCACTAGAAGTAAAATTTATGAAAGACTAGAGTTAAAGGAAAATTTACTTTTTTTGGAAAAAGAATGAAGAAAATAAAATAAGAATATACTCATTTATAATAACCTATGAAAATATAAAGTTTCTTCAAAATACTTGAAAAGAAATTGTCAAAGTTAAAGTTTTAACAACTCAAAATGAATTGTTTTATGAAACAAATTGTTGAGACACTACCATTAGAATTTTTGCATTTAAAGTGAGCTTAGCTATATACTCAAAGGATTTATCAATTATATATATATATATATATTTTTACTAAAGGATTTTTTAATGAAGTTGAGTTAGAAAATGGTTTTGCAAAAATCTAGAAATATTCGTTTCAAATTTGTGCCCAACAATTTGGAACCCAAATGACCTTATATGACAAAGATAACCTTAGAAATGGATAGAGCTTTTCGAATAGATAGAAAAAGTATATTATATGCGTAATTTTGAGTTAAAATAAGCAAGTTATGGCCATTTTAAATTGGAATTTTATTCTATACGAATTTGACGAACATAGTGAAATAGAATTAAAAAGTTTAAGTGGAATTTCTACGAAATACTCATCCTGGGTATTTCTTTTGTCTAGGTGACAAAAGATACGAGATTACCCTTCCTGAGGATTACTACGACTAAGAAGATCGCGAAATGGACGAGTGAGTTATTCCTCTTAATTTCGTTACCTTTCTTGTGCTTGTAAATTAGTCATATTAGTATACAAAAAAAAAGCTGAAAATAGATATATATGGGGAATTCGGGGATATGTATATATATGTGATTCTATGTTTATGCGTGAAATGAAAATTAAGAATATCGTAACTTCAAATTGTCTGTTTAAGTGTTTTTGTTTACTTACTTGTATAACTACTTATTATTTGTTAAATTGATTGATCGCCCCTTAATAAACCTTAATAAGGTTTGGCTTAAGAAAAATAAAACACTCACGCATAGTATCTATCGAGCCACATCTCCTTCGGAAGGCTGCTACTCCTACGCGTAGGATTGGATTGGCTGTTATCGTGTTGTGACATGAGTTATGTTCCTTCCTAGAAAATCCAAATCGCCCGGGGGAATGTGACTCTAGGTTGGAAGCAAAGCCAACCGAACGCTTTGGGTGAAGACCTGGGGACTAGCAGTAGAAGATCAAGGATCTTCATCACCGATTCCCTAACCTTCGATACGGAGGAGTAAATCCGTTTTATATATGGTTTCCGGATAACTATATATATTTGCGTAATCACGTGATTGTTGCATTGTATGCATAGCATATGTGTGAAAATTTAAATGAACTTGTTTGAAAACATGGTGCGAATGAAAAAGGAATATCTCACTAAGCTAGTTATAACTTATATCCCTATTGTAAGCCCCGAAAATTTTCAGAAAATAGTTTCAAGATGAACTTCGAAAATAAACCCTAAAAATTACTCCAAATTAAAACCAAACTTCGACTAGTCCTAAATCACAAACGAATCTAGAAATTTCTTAATCTTGAGAAAATGAGATTCCTTAAAAATAAAATAAGAACTCAACGGTCTTCAAATTCAAAACCACTATGTACGACAAATTCCATATTTAACTTTGAATTGTAAAATCAGGTAATATAGAATTCAAAAACAAATTACTAAAAAGGTAAATAACGATAAACCTTCGAAAATAAAACTCAATTCCATAATTCCGAAAATGTTGAGAGATATTAAATACTTACAAAAATAAATTTCTCAAATCAAATATGTTGTATAAACATAAAACATCAGGTTTACAAATTGGTAAAGATCTAAACCAGAAAATCACTCAAAAACCCTAAGTGGAATACAATAGTTTAAGTCTGGTAATCTCGCGCCCTTAACCCTAGAGGTCGAGGTGTAGTTTAAGTGTGTAGAATAGCTCGTAGTAATATAAGTTTGCTTAAAAATATCAGATTGGTAAATTTTTGACCTATTTCGAACCCGTTATGATACAAACTTTGAAAAGCGTGTTCCGGGGCTTGAGATATCAAAAATATACCATTAGTACCGTTAGACTCGTATTTTCATAAGGATTTCTAAAATATCAATTTTATAATTTTTTGATAACTAGAAATATCTGATTTTGCGATTATATTTGTATTTCATTACTACCGGTGATTAACTAGTCTTTTACACTATTTACTTCTATTTTATTACACAACTTTATTATTCTTATAAAGCCTTATATTTTTAGATAAATATTTTATATAGCATAGAAATTTTTTTTTCTAAAATTTAGTTATTTTCGAGCTTTTACGGGATCATATTCTATTTAAGACCCGATACTAAAAATAAAATAAATTAATTTAATAATTTGAAAATATTTGAAAAATATTTTTATTTTCATAAAATAATTTTTTAATTTTTCGGGTTATAAAAATATCATTTATAGCCTATATTCGCGTATTTTGATTATACCGGTAATACATTTATTGAAATACTAAAATAATTCAATTAATTATTTAATTTTATTTATGAAAATTCTGCCACTCCTTTAAAAATATTTTTCTTAATTTTATTTTATATATTTTCCTAATAAAAAGTACTTTTTCAACCCATACTTCAAGTACACTTTATTTGTCACTTCTACACATTATTCAAGTTTTCTTTCACTCATTCTACACACTATTTTCAATGCATGGTAGCTGATCATACTCTCCAAAACAACCACTTTTCTTTTATTTTTAATGATTTATTTAATGAATTAAAGTCCCATTTAGTTAGCACATTAAATGACACAAGTTACACTTTCAAAATTTAAGTTACAAGACAACTAAACCTCTCTCTCTTTCCCTCTTGTAATTCATGTGCAGCCCCCTTGCATTGCTGCCCTTGTTTTATTTTTTTTTTCTTTCAATTAATACACTCCTCTCTCTCTCCATTCAATGCCTCTCATTTACACTCTTTCCTTCTTTGAAACCCTACTCCATTTACTCTCTCTTTTCTTCTATTTTTCCTCTCTTTCTTTCTTCTTTTGTTCTTGTTCTTGCAAGAACACAAGCTGCCCCATCTAAAAAAATTACTTCCACACTCCATTCTTAAAGATTCCTTAAGTAAAGTTTCTTCTTAAGCTTCCATAGATGATATAGGTAAGGTATAGTGAGAGTTTCATGCATCAAATGACCTTCCATAAGCTTAAAAGCTAAGGATGATGATGCCAAAATGAAACACTCCTCTTCTCCATGATTATTTTCTTGCTAAAAGTAGTTATATTTTGTAGATCTAACTTTTTTTGTAGCTTTGATTTTGTTTATGCTTTAGATCTTGTCATATGAGATTATTATTTTTTTATTGCTAAGGATTTATGCATATATTCACCATTCACATAACTATTTTAGTGTTCATGCATTTATAACTAGTATAGTAAACTAGATCTAGTTGTTTTAGGCTCATAAATGCATTGACCTTTGATTTATTTTCTTAAATAAACTTGTAATAGCTTGATGATAGTAGAAAAGTTTTGGAAAGCTCAAGATCTATTTTAGTTTTAAAAAAATCATTTTTGAAAATTCGGATAAAAAGGGAACTATATTTAGAAAAACTATTTTTCAACTTCAAAATGTGTATTTTTCATTCAAAATGAAGGGTTTAAGGAATAGATATCATAAATGAATGATTTTGAGGAGTAAAGTTTAGATCTATGGGTTTATAGTTTACTACCATGCATTTCTTTTATATTCATGTTCATATTATGTGTAGATCTTAGATTTGAACTTGAATAAAAATAGTAAAATTCGTATCTTGACAAAATCTATATTTAAAAACCACTTTCCAAGTCTCAAAATGAAAGTTTTAGTTGAGAAAATGAAGGTTTAGTAGATGTATATCATCAAGACTTCTTTTTATAAGAATCAAAGGTGATTTTCAAAAGTGATTTCTAAAATAAAAATCTTATTTTCGGATTTAGGCCAAGGCCTAGTTTAAAAATATGTTTTCCAACTAAAAAATGAAGATCTTATTCAAGAAATGGAAGGCTCTTAAGATAGGATATGTAAATGATGATTTTTCATAAGTTTAGATGGATTTTATCAAAAGATATGTCCAAAAATAAAATTAGTAAATTCGGATCTCAACCAAGACCAATTTTGAAAACCCATTTTTCAACACAAAATGAAAGTTTTTTTAGAAAATGGAAGGCTTATGGAATAGATATCAATAAGATGTTTTTGATAAGTAAATAGTAGATCTACTAGTAGAGATTCTCAAAAATAGGAAGAGATTACAAAATATGAAATTTGAGTTTTATCCAAATTTTGTAAATTCGGATGGTTTCAAAACCATGCCTTAAAAACCCATTATCCACTCCAAAACTTATGTTTTATATGAAAAATGAGGAGTTTAGGTCATAGGTATCATCAAGTAATGATTTTGATAAATTAAGATTGGATTTGCTAAGAAAAATATGTAGAACAAGGAGTAGAAATGAAGTAGGAAAAATTTGAGTTGCTAGTCAACTTAGGAAATTCATAATTTTGGAGTGAGGTCATGAAAACACTTACTTTCCAAACTCAAAATGAAAGTTTTACTAAAGAAATGAAGTCCTTAGTGGCTAGGCATGGTTGAGCCTTAATTTTCTAAGTATCAAATGATTTTTACATAATAGAATCACCACAAAAACAAGTTTTGCAAAATTCGGATTTTGGTATGAACCAATTTTAAAAACATGCTTACAAAGTGTAAAATGGAGTTTTTATTGAAAAAAAAAGGCCTTAGGGAATATACATAATGAATACTTAATTTTAACAAGAATAAATAGATTTTATTAAGGAATTTTTCTAAAAACAAGTAGGGATTATAAAAAATACAAAACTAGCATTTCTAAGTTAATTTTTCATAAAATCTTATAAAAAAAAAGTTTTCTAAAAATTCCTTTTGTTCAATACCATCAAGAACATGTATATATATATCTCATGACATATCATTTATGGTAGTAACTTGATCATATTGCATGTATACTTGCTTTGGATAGTAGAAACATTACAAACATTCACAAAAACTTTTCGGAATTGAATTTCGCTACTGATCAGAACTGATCGGACCTTTTTGAAGCTTCAAAGTTTTCAAAATTAAATAAATATTAAAATTAGATATATCTTTCGAAGTAGATAGAAATCGATATATAATTTGCCAAATTCCGAGTTAAAACGACCAAGTTATGGCCGTTTTAAGTTGGAATTCCCGCTTAGACAAGAATTACGAATTTGGTAGTTTGTATGAGATAGTTTGGATTAGTTAAGTGATGAAATAATTATTAGGGTATTTCTTCCTTTTTAGGTGACCTCGAAATCAACGATTTCCTACCACCGGATTACTTTTACTAAGAGACCGATGATCCAATGGCTGAGTGAGTTTTCCTCTTATTTTGTTACCTTGCTTGTGCTTATAGCTAGTTGCATTAGAATTAGGAAAAGATAAAATTGAAATGAATTGTGATATAATCTTAGTTGAACAAATGATAAGTATATCGAGGTGGGACTTATTGTAAGATCATTTTATGAGTTAGCATAGACTTGAATTGTTTGAAATTCTCTATGATCGCTCTTAACCTACATAATTAACATGCCACGATTATATGAATAAACTGTACATGCATATCACATATTGAGTCACATTGCATAGGCTAATATACCTTTGGTGGGACAAAAGTATATTAGTGGATGGCGAGTAGGCCAATGTTAACATTAAGGATGCGAAATCTCTTAAGTTAACGATAGTGGTGTAGGCACTTGAATCAACTACAAAACACCAAGAGAAAGAGATTGGGATTGTGGTTGCATGACTTATAGACCACCCCACTCAAGATTGGAATTATGGTTGCATGTCTTATGGACCATCCTAATCCCGAATGGAGGGCGTAAATCTATTCACATATGGCTACCGGAAAGTCATATGCTTGTCTGCTCATGTGTTTGTTCATGCATAGCATATGGATGAATTATAACTTGCTTGTTATGGTACGAAATTAAGGGAACTCTCACTAAGCTAGTGTAGCTTATACCCCAATAGATTTTTGAATAAACAGGTTGACGGGAGAATGTTACTTGAGGACCGAGATGGTTGAAGCCGAATATAACTTCGGGATTTCGGCAGGAAGCAAGAATGCTTGAAGATATTAGCTGGGTGTTATGAATTGTCTTGTAATAGTTTGTGTAGTGAAATTTGTGGATGAATTGTATATAAAGTTTAGTGAATTGTATTTCCTTTACATTGTTACTCAAATTGTACCAATATAAAATGTATCACTCCGATATGTCTCCTCTATGTGTTAAACGCCTTATACATAGTATGGAAGCCTTCGCATAACTGAGGAGGTCATTTATAGGCTTTAACATTGTGTACAACGGACTACCACGTTTAGAATACCCTTCCGAGCGTGACACCTATAGATTTTGATGAAACAAGTATACTTGTGGCTTAAATTGATGAAACAGGTATATCTCACTAAACTCCGGCAATCCCGCGTTCTCAAACCCTAGAAAACTAAATTAAGTTAATGGCTTATAATAGTTCGTAATAATATATGGTAATATAAAAATATCATATTTGCGAATTTCGAGTGTCATTTGGACTCAAACTGGATCTATTCTCGAAAAATCGTTTGTCCCAGAGCTCGAAATAATAAAAATATTCCAATAACACCAAAAGACTCGTAATTAAACAAGGATTTCAAAAATATCAGTTTTACAATTCTCGATAACTAAAAATAACAGATATAGCTCGATTACGCGTATTTTTATTACTATCAATATTTTATATATCTACTCTACTATTCATAGTACTATTTCTACTATTCATTGCTATTTCACTATCTCTACTTTTTCTTATACCTATTTCTTACTACCTCCATACCTATTTTCTTATACTTTTACATTTCCAATACATCTTATATCAAATCATATCTTACATATTAATTATTTTCTTACAAAAGACAAACAAAATCAACTCACTCCCTCTTCTTTCTCTCTTATGGCCAGCGCAATTCCTCCTTCTTTCCCCTCTCATTTATTTTCTTTTTCAATTATTTTATTACATCTAAATTTCCACTCTAAAATTCTATAATTACCCCATTCCTCCTTTATTCTTTCACACACTCATTTTACATAACAAAACTCTATCAAAATTCCCTCTCAAAATCTCTCTCCAAAAAATCTCTCTCAAAATACCCTCTACCATTCCCTACAACATTCAAGAAGAAAAATAACAAACAACTTAGTGTAATCCTACTTATATTCTTTATCATATTCATACAACTTAGCATGAGCTTAGTGTATGTTTCTTAGACTCATATGGGTTAAAGAAGCAACAATATGTTCATTTTTTATTTTTGTTCATGTTCTTATTTTACATTATATTATTATGTTGTTGTTGTTATTGTTATTATTATTTTTGCTCTAATCTAACTTATATAGTATTATGTATACTATGTATATATATTTATTTACAGCATATAAGCTCATTTGTTATTTATTTATTTTCATGTGTTGCAATTTATTTATTTACTTGTTTTATGCAATTTATTAAGATTAGTCTTTCTAGTCTCAAACTTGTCCATATCAAGTCAAAACAATTTTCTTTCTTTTCTTTTCTTTTCTTTTCTTTTGGGACTAGTCTATTCTAAGTCTCGGGTTGCCTTGCTGAAGCTAAGGCTCCCAATACATGATCGGGATACCTTGATGAAGCTAAGGTTTCCAATGCTTGACTATTTTATTATGTTTATTTATATACAAGTATTTCTTTCTATTTATGTATTATCTTTACTTTTACACTACTACATATTCATGCATGATTAAGAATGTTATTGTCTTAAATAAAAATAAAAATGAGTTCTTTCTTAAATAAATAAAAGTAAACTAGAATTCTTAACAAAAGGAATTTTTCAACAAAAAGATCTAAGTTTTGTTTTTTAATAAACTCTTTTCAATGGATAAGCTAACCATAAATTCTAGAAGAATTAGTAATATAGATTTCTTCAAAATAATAAAAGGAACTCATTTTTTTCATAAATCGAAACTTTATACTCCATAAAGATAGAATTTTTAGCCTTGAACTGAAGGACTTTAACTCAACTATATCTTTTAATAGGTTCATTATAGACTTTGAAAATCATATACTAAGAAAGTTTCTTCAAAACTTAAATTTTACATTGTTATTATCTTTTCAAAATTTAAAATGAAATTTTTGCTAAGTTCTAATGTTAACAATTCTTTATTAAGAAAGCTTTTCTTATAAACTTGACCAAAGGAATTATTCTATCACTTGACAAATAGTAAGAATAAAATAAGTTTTTCAAACCAAGATAAAATCAACTCACTATTTTAGAAACCAACTTAGAAAAATAAAATTTGCCAAGAAAGTAATGTTTTAAAGGTAAACTTATTTCCTAAAGAAGAGAAAGAATATAAAAATAAAGAGGAAAACATACATTTAACACAACTTCAAATAATTGACCACATCAAAAACTTATAGTATATTTTGAAAAGCTTATTTTTAATCACTAGAAATAAAGTTAGTAGATAACTTAAAGAACCAAATTTTTGAAAATGAATTTACTTTTGAAAAGTGAGAAAATGAAATTATAATAGAAAAATATTTACTCATAACAACTCAAATATATTTTAGTTTTCTTTCTAATAATTCAAAAAGGAGAAATTTTCAAAAGTTTTATCTTTTAAAACCCTTAAAGACAAATTTTTTATGAAATATCAATATTGAGAACACTACAAAAATGCATACAATATAAGTATAAATATATATTCAAAGGATTTTTCAACTATATATATATATCCATATATTTTGCTTAAGGATTTTTTAGTAAAGTGAAGTTTGGAAAAATCATATTTTGAACTATAAATTCGTAACTATTCTATACCAAAGTATTTTCAAACCCAAATAGCTTTTTATGACAAAAATAACCTTAAAATGGATAGATCTTTTCGAGTAGTAGAAAATGGTATATTATTTGCGCAATTCTGAGTTAAAATGACCAAGTTATGGCCATTTTAAGTTAGAATTACCTTCTATACGGATTTTAACGATCTTATAACATAGTTTTTGATAAGTACCATAGAATCAATAAGAAATACTCATTATAGGTATTCTTCTTGATTAAGTGATCCCGAGGAGGAGTATTCATACCCAGAGGATTATTTTGATTAGTAGATTTACCGATCAACTCATCCGTAAGAAAGATAGATCCTCATAGTCAAGTTAGTTTAATTCCTATTTTTTTCGTACTTGGTTGTGCTTATAGCTAGAGGCACTAGAAGTAGGAAAAGATGAAAATGAATTATGTATACTAATATTGGTTGAAAGAATGCTAAGCATACCGAGGTATGAATCGTTGTTAATTAACTTATGTTTTACTATTATTCTATTAGAGTGTGTGCAAATTTTATGATCACCTTTAAATTACTCTAATCTTATACTATGAGTTATATTAATGGATTCATACATACCACGTAGTTAGTTTCATTGCATGAGTTGCTATACTCGATGGGACAAGAGTATAGTAGTCAGGTTTGCAGTAGCCATCAATCTGTGAGATTGGCGATTAGGAGCCTAAAAGAACTATTTTAAGATGGGCAAGTAGGCGCCTGAAATAAACTACATGAGTTGGATTTTAAAGATGGGTTTCAAAGAGCCTGAAACACCTAACCCT
Organism: Combretum micranthum; assembly: GCA_024138025.1. Lineage (NCBI taxonomy): Eukaryota > Viridiplantae > Streptophyta > Magnoliopsida > Myrtales > Combretaceae > Combretum > Combretum micranthum. Next base: position 623,841 of record JAMXBD010000459.1, read on the forward strand.
GAATGGAGGATAAATCCATTCAAATATATGATTTTCCGGTAGATCATATGTATTGCTTGATCACTTGCTTGATGCATTCATATGCTTGATTAATAACTTGTTTGAAACTATTTATACAAGTACTTTGATTCGGGAATATTCTCAATAAGCTAGTTATGCTTATACTCCGATAGACCTTTGTTGTAACATGACTATATCTTTTATGCCCGAAAATTTCATATACTCGAGTAGGATGATGTTTTAGAAAAGCTTCTGGAAATCTTTTGAATATCTTAGGTTAAATATCATTTAATGTCTTTTAGTGTTAGTATTATTTTGTTGTGAGAAAGATTAAGTTGATATTATGAGTGTTTGGAGAATTATAAGGGAAAACCCCTAAGATGATGTAAGGATTGTATTCTCTTAATGATAAATTGGATGATTATTTAGATTCTTGTATGCTGTATTTACTATCTCGAACTATACATTCCACCAGTGTCACCTATTGTTGTGATAGATGTCTTACATATGGTGTTAAAAACTTTCGTATGTGGTGGACTGCCTTGTTTAGGGTACCCTTTGAAGCGTGACAAGGGTGGTTTACGATTAGACTCAAGATGATGGTTTCACAAGGTTTCATAGATTGCAACTTCCCCGTATCATTTAGTTCGTTCTACGAAACCAAAACTTAACTTAACTTAATTTTTTCCTCATAAAGACCTTAAATGCTCAATCTTGAGGTAGCTCAACTTAAATGAAGTGGATATATCCATAACTTGAATTTTATAATCATTCCATCATTGGACGATGACAACATATAAAATACAATGTCGTGCAATGCATGTCTTTATTTTAATTGTAATCCAATAATCATTAATAAATTTAGGGTGATCAACCATTATGCATTCCACTCCAGATAAGTAAGGTATTGGTACAAAAAAACAACAATTCACACAAGAACCAATTAAAGCAATTCATGCACCAATATCAACGTCTTATCATGCTTTAGGTCCTTTGTGTATATATATATATTTCTCGAAGTTAGACCCATATTCTTAGCTTTAAAACTTAATTCCATGTCTTAAAGTGCTTAATTAAGTTATAGAATGAGTTAAGTGGATTGCTGAAGTGGTAGTAAAATTCCTCAAGAATGGGAAATTTATAACATACACAACCAAGCTACACAACCTGTGTAATGGCTAGTTAATAGTGGAAATGGCTTAAATGGCTTGAATATAGTAAAACATATTCCAAAGACTTTACACGACTATTTATGCATGGAGGGGGGGTGGGTGGGGGTGCTGGTAGACTAGGTCTGGCATCCATTTTCCTTTATGTCATGCATTCTTACACATACTTAACCAAAATACACGGGCCGTATATGGGGTCGTGTAGAACCTCATTTATCTTAGAAAAATACACATACATGACCTATGTACACGGGCCTATAAGATACATTTTATAACCAAAATACCTTGAAAAATAAAGAAATAGTACACGACCATTGTACACGGTCGTGTAAGGTAGTTGTGTAAGGTTACTTTCACTTCAAACTCACTATGGACAATCTAATTTGTATTTCCAAGTCTTATAACACCTCTATAAGTCTTTTTAACTTAAAATTTACCACCAACGCAACATGGAATAGTAATACAACAATAGTATAACACAATCAAGTAGTAAATCACCAAAAATCCCACTCACCGTAGCAGCATCGTTAATTATCGAAGAAATTCGAAGGTTGGCCCGAGAAGCCAAAGTTTTCACCTATACAATATAGGAAAATACTCTTCTAAGCTTAAGGAATATAATCTAGTAAGTAAGAAATAAGATGTATAAAACTAAAAATTTACATATAAAACTTAAGACTATTGAATTGACTTCTTCATTGAAAACTCGATGCTTTGATTCGTCATAAATTTAGAGGCTGAAGAAATCTTATCAAGTGTGCTCTTGTTTTGAAGAACACAGAACTAGGGTCACAATGTCTCTTGCAGATTTAGAAATGGAGGTGTATTTTGTGAGTTATGAATTTTGAAGTTTTGAAAACTTATTGATTTCCACAATCATAATCTGTGATTTCTCTAGAGGAAGAAGAAGGAAATTGAAAAGAAAATGAAAAGGCATGGCTGATCGGTGGAGCAAGTTATAAGTATGCAGTTGAGGCGGTAAATTAAAAATGTATTGTATCATTTTTAAATACGGGTCCAATTCCTATGCGATATGCTATCCTATCACAACTATATATTCTATGGTGTTTAGAGGTGAAAACTTATGTGCTTACTAATTTAGACATCCTGATCACAACCATATATGTTATATGTGGAATTTTAAATTGAGACTCTTAAAATTTTGACTTTGTTATATGTTTGAGTTTAATATGAATTTAGGGTTTTAGGTCTTGGAATTAGGGTTTAGGGATCTAGTTATAAGGGTTTTGAGTATTTTTAAGGTTTAATAACTACTCAATTGCCAATGGTTGTTAAATTCTATCACTGAGGATTTATGAGCCAGGAATTCATCTCAGTATCATGTTTCTTCATTAAAATGTCCTCTTGTTATTGAATGCTCTTAATAATGTTTCTTAACCGTCTTGGAATCCATTAATCACATTTTCCACTCTATAATTTTTACCAATGAATTGTTTTTTATCGTATAAATGGTGCAGGATAAACTCCTTCGGCGATCAGGGTGTCTTCATTCCTATCCTAGTGTGTGTATATATATATATATATATTTGTATATTTTGGGCTAATATTTATTATAGTTAAAAAAGAATTTAATCCTAATTTATTCAACATTTATATATAAGGGTTATGGGCATTAAATAGTAAAGAAATTAATATGTATTTTTGATAAATAGCAACATCATGACTGATGGGACAACAAAGAGCTTTGTGGGTTTAATTAAAATACTCTTCATGGTTTTACTTAAAACACTTAAACATTGTTAATGATCCAGCCCTTTTTCATCCATGTTGTTGTTGGTTATTATTTTATTTTATTTTTTCATATGCAAGCTCTTTGAAAAACATATAATCATATACGATCTTACTAGTTCATCTTTCGAAAAAAAAGGGGAAAAAAAACTAGCTTATCTATAGTAATAAATCCACTTTCCTCCTTTTCTTTGTCCAAAATTACTGAAAGGCATTTTTAGTAAAATTTTAAAAAAGAGAGGCTGAAAAGAGTTAAAAATAAATTTTAGTAATAATTTTACATGATGGAACTCAACCAATTTAGTCTTTATTTTTGGATGATAAAGACAAGTTTGACATACTAAGGTCTGAGTTAGGTTGTTGGAATTAATCTGTCTAATTCTAACCTTTCTCAATATGACTATGTATTAAAATGAAGTAATCTCAGCTATTGATTATCAACGTGACTTGACGGATTACTTTGATGTCCAAACTCTATAAATACCCTGACCTTTCTTCATTTGGCGGTCCGCAATATTGATGGAAACAATGTTGTGTTGTTGATACGGATTGGTGTATCTGATTTAGTGGTGGATCTAACGCTTCCTATTGCGAATGAGGGCTTGTGATGAAATACGCAATGATATAATGAAATAATAGAAAAATAAAGATATGAACAAAGTAATCTCTGGATATGATGCACCAAAGACTAAATCGAACTAGTTGTCCTAGTCTATCGATATGACTCATGAAGACAAGAAACAATAAAGAATTCTAGACAAACGATATGACTCACGTTGGCTAGAAGATCGAGGATAGATCGATATTACACACGATCAAGGATTTGTCACAAAGGACAATTTCAATTATCCAAAGGTAAGATTCAAGTCAAAAATCAAAAAGTGTCTATTACATATGAAAGAAACCCTTATATGGACTCACAAGTCGGGCAAGGGTAAATATGTAAAATAACTAAATAAAAGAAATTAACTAAAAGGTCTCTTAAAAAGAAGGAAAGATAGATATGAGATAACTTTGTCAATCACGGCCGTGACATGGGCCGTGATTCTTGTGGATCAAAATCTTCTCTTCATTATCCAAGTCATCACAGGCATTATATGGACATCACGAGCTACATAACAGGCATGACAAGTCCCGTGATCCTTATTGTGGTCACAAATTTCCATTGTAGACGTGCAAACGACCTTCATTACGAGTGGTGTGGAGGACATGATGACAATCACGGTCGGAATAACGGACAGGATCAAGAATGTGATCTCCTCTGGAACTTGATTCTTATCAGAAGTACTTGAGCTCAACATCTCAACACACTTTAAGCACGTAGAAAACACGAAAAGCACAATGAAAATATACAATAACCCTCTCGATGGAATATGAAAAATGCTGTGAGGAAATACTTATGAAACACAAGTATTCATAAAAGAACAGGGGAGACACAGAAGCCAAAACCCTCGAAACAAGTGAGGAGGCCTCGAAACCTTAGCATCTCAGCTACCATCAAACCTAATAATAATTAATACGGAGTCCTTTCAAATCTACAAGGCCCCTTGAGAAACCCATACCTCCTCATTTGTACCAAAGCATATTAAGTACATTACCCAACTGGAAATCTAATGGTCCTCATCACAAACCATTAGTGAGAAGGGATGTAGCTCAAATGAAAAGCACAGCTCACCAAAATGATGGCCTCAAGCCAACGCCTCATGGGGGACATACTCTCTTTGGTCCCACAACAAGGAGGGGTGGGGAATGTTGACAGTGGAATATAGTCATTGGCCCACTCGGTCTTTTGGGCTCGAAACCTTACAATACCTATAGTCCCAAAGATAGGCCCATGATTTATGACATCTTAGCCTCCTAAGGAACCAATAAGATCAACACCCTACTGTGTGCCATGGTACGAGGCCTCACTCGAAGTCCTCACATTGGAAAGACCAATTGAACTAATAAGCTCAGTTAATCCCTCAGCTCGGTCTCAAAGCCTCAAGACCTCTAGCCAAAGCGTACGCCCTGGTCACACCTTATGACTCGAGGGGATACTGACAGCTCGGCCACACTCCAAGGAGCCATAACTCCTCAGCTCGGGTATCTCCATCACATTGAGTATCAGGTCCCTTACTAAGAAGCAACCTGCTCTAGTATGACCCTAACACACTATAAATACCCCCACCTTCTCTTTAGAGAGGAGAGAGAAAAAAAGAAAAAAGAAGTCTCACATATATTTAGAAATACCCCATCTATACCAGAAGATTGACTTAAGTAACGGAGTGGCCATGTAAGGAAACTCCTAATGCCCCCTTTAATTTTCTTTTATGTTCGCAAGAGCTATCTATACCGGCCCAAATTCAGCTCATGCAACACTTATGATTCTATGTTTCAATTTTATGGACACCTTAGCGATTCAAGATTGAATCACGAGTTTGGCAACCATGCAAAATATAGTTTATTTTAATGGTTCTTTTAGAAGTAGATGACATGTAACATGATATATAAGTGTTAACATCCATGCACGCCAATATTTTTTTATTAGTTATACTTGCCTAATTTAAAAGGAAATTAATCATACAAACAATGTATAGTAGCTTATAAATAGAAAAAGAAAAATAAATTTTAGTTTTTATTTGCAATAGTTAAGAATATTCTATTGTCCCATCATTAATTTTAACAGAACTCATCCTGTCAATTATTTAATTGTTCAAATTCATACCCAACTATAACCGCACCCTTAAAATTGTTAATAGGTCAACTCTTATATTTATTTTAATGACAAGTCATAGATTCTATGGTTGCTGACCTGATTGTAAAAGTTCCAATAATAGTCCTTAAAAATAGGAAAATGTGAACTTTTAGCTTTTAACTTCTATCAACTTTTCTATTTAAGTTATTAATCTTTTTTTCCTTTTATTTAAGTCAATAATTCTTTGAGAATCATGCAAAAATAAGATATCCATAAAATATGTACTATCTTGAGTATTCATTGCCTTCTTTTTGGCTTTGAACTATTAGATCAAGGTGCTTATGCAGCTAAAATCTTTACTAGTATTGTTAGACCCATGTTGAACCACTTGGTTCAACTTAATTCAATTTGATGCGGTCTTGGAAATGGTCCAATTCAACCTTCGATTTAACTTGATTTCACATACTGACCTTTATCCTCTAGCAGATTCGGCTTAAACTTGTGCATTGATTTGACAACATTGATTTTTTTTTAAACCACTATTGCTTTTTTTTTTAAGATTTATGAATCAATTTTTAATATTAATTATTAAATATATGATATTACTTTTTATTATATTATGTATATAAATATACTTAATGTTATCATTTTGATAAATTAGGTATTATGGATCAATATACAGCTTATACATATGATGTACGCACTTGAAAAATTGATAAAATTCGACAAAAGTCCTACTTTTATAAAATTTTGGAAATGCTAATGAAATCAAATATAAGAAAAAGGTACTAAAAATAATATTTTTACCATATCATCTCTTACATTACTTGTATTTCTAATCACACTTGTAGGTTCTCTTATATATACTTTAGTTTACTTAATTAATATTTGTAGTATTTTAGGGATACTCTTCTTTTGGTACTCTACATATTCTAGGTAAAAGAATGGTTAAGATCTTCTCTACCTTTTATAGTTAATTTCCATGATATTCATTAATAATAAGAGATAAGGCAGCTAATATGATCCCTCTCAATATATATATATATATATATATAACAATGTTTGTTTCAATCCCTTTGCAATTATTTTGTTCTCTTATTTGTTTTCTCTCTTTCATAAGTCATGTAGCTAATGTTTATTTTTATATATGTATATTTTTTTCTTATATATGTGGATTATCAATATATTTTTTTAAGGATAAAAGATGTAGAAAGTGTTTAACAAAAAATTACGTTTCGTTCATTTTTACATAAACTAGTTAGAAATAGGGGTGGGTAAGTAACTTCATCATATAGATACCTACCCATACCTTATTTAATGAAGTAGGGTATAAGTATGGTATCTAAGGAATTTATTCTCATAGGGTAGGGTATGTATGTGGGATGTCCATATCATTTACATACCTTGGAAGCTGTGCTCTATAATATAGAAGATGTAGGTTTTAAGCACACACTACCTACTCTATTAAAAAATTATATAATAATATAAACAAATAATAATATTTTATTTTTATTTTGCAATTACTATTTTTTAAGATTATCATTTATAGATTATTTTTTAGAAATTTCTATTTAGAAAAACATGTACTACTTAATAACAAAAGTATGTGCAACTTTTATTTCGAAAGAACTTCAATTAAATGTATTTTAACTTCTGAGTCATGTGTAAGTGTTATTTATCTTTTAAGGCTACTTGATGTAGAATTGCCTCTAAAGTTTTTATTTTTGAAATTAATTAATATTTTACTATTTTGTTAAAATCATGTAATTAAGTTTTGTAGGTATTTATTACATATATCAACTTTAACACTTAAACAAATTATGCATATTGTAAGACTTGTAAAATTATTTTTTTAATTTTCTTTCGATAAGTTAGTTATAATAATAATAAAATAAGGTAATTTACATATTGCATAAATTGTTTATACCATAATAAACTTAAAATTTGAAAAAGAAAGAAAGTTTTGCATGCTATTTGTCTCCTTAAACCTTACTTAGTTTTGACTAAATAAATTATGGAATAAAGAAAATTTTAAATGTTCTATAAAGCAACCTATACCATGTGAATTTTACAAGGTATAGGGTACAAGATATTATAGGGTAGATTTTGGGTACAAAACTTTGTATGATATACCTTAAGGTACAAATGTAACTTCATACCTTACGAACCTTGATACAATAAGTGGTATTTAAACTACATAAATTGATGAACATAATAAATTTTGTTTTATTTGAAAAGGTTCAAGCTATTTTGAAAAATATAATGATTGTTTTAATTAATTTGAGTACCAAATCTTAAAAAATATATTTATTTCTAAAGGGTATTTTATATAGAAAAGTAATGTTTCTTTTTAAAGGAAAGAAAATGAAACAAATAATGTGATTTTACCAAAGGTACTAACTCAAAAGGGGCATCATTAAAAAAAAAGAAAAAAGAAAAAGACAAATAACCAATGCTTTTTTAAATAGGTATAATTTTTGAATAGGGAAAATAAAAAAATGTATAATAATACAAAGTGTTTTTGAAATGATAGTATTTTGGAAAAAAGACTGTTAAATAACTAATATTTTTTAATAATATTTATTAAATTTGAAACTATGGGCCACGCCCTTGGCCCAAAACAGAACTTCATTGGGCTAGATAATACTACAGCCAGACCAACATACTCTCTCACATTATCCGGCCCCTGGTATGTTCTACTTGTTTAGCAAGAAGCTAGTCCGCTCCATATTGCTGTCATTTCGATGCCATCCTGTTAAAGACATGCGACGTCATTTATCACACTGGAAAATGAATCTTTTGAAGCTTTACAAAATGATTTATATATATACATAAAACATTTTAAGTTTGGACTTCATATTTTTAAATAAACTTTTTTATCCTATTATATTTTTTTTCTCCCACTTACTTTTCCTCTACCTTAGTATCCATGTGCCATTACTTATAACTTCTATATGTATTGTTAAATTTGAAAGGAACCATGATTTAGCTGTCATCAACTTTTATGTTAGTTGGTCCTTTTTTTTTTTTTCCTGATCAACCTCTTTAATCAACTTTTTTTATCTAATTTAATTTTATATGTCTTTTAGCAACCATGCATGGTTAGCTAGTTTATTATATTAAAGAAAATCTTATTTAATATGGACTCCAAAAATAACTTAGATACATTATACTTTAGTTACCTCTAAAAGTATGATAAATAAACTTATTATATTACATGTAGTTATAATTCACCATAGTTTCCTTAAACATCTCTATTTTAAATCTAATTATAACACATTTATTATCTCATTTATATTTTATAATTAAATAGCTTCGATTAGGTCCAACAGTAATCACTGACATTATCATCTTCCATATTATTTTCTATGATTCTCAAATCACGTCTGCTGAAATTGTTTTCTATGATTAAAAAAGAAATGATTTGTTTATCATATTTCACATAAATTTGTTTAATTCTTTTCCAAGACATATATTCCTCTATTTTTTTTTCTCTCTCTATAGAATGATATACTTATACTAGCCTTGAAGGTGGTGATGCCTCTTTTGACTGTCCTATATGAGGGTGCCACTTTGGGCCGTCTGTACTAGCTTGAGAGATGAAAGCGGGATTGGAGCATCGATGCATCAATTAAGTTACTTGAAATCGATATGACTTGTGTGTTCCATTTTTTACAAACCTAGAGCCGCTCCGTCTATAGTATTGGATGGGTACGAACCATAGATCCATCAGTTCACAGGAGGGGTCCTATGATTTCGAACTGGTCCGATTGTTTTTTTAAATCCTTATTTTGGTTACCCAATGCAAATACAATATGTTGAGAAAAAGCTTATTATATTACACTTTTTTAAGAAAAAATTTCTTAATTAGTCACTAAAAAAAATATGAATACATTTGCACATATACAAATGCAATACACTTGTTTCCCTACAATTTATTACATCTATGGATGTGATGGGGATATTATACCTTACCTCACTTACATGTGTTTTGGGGAAAAAAAAATGCAAAGTAGGAATTATTTGATTGCCGGCCATTTTTTTTTTTTTGTTGGTCATACTGTTTGGACCCCGGTTTTAGCTGGTCCTAAATAGGGAATCGACAAGGACCCACCAAACCTACAGGTCCTGCTGCCGGTTCAGAACTGCCCCACTAGGGCAGTTCTCCCTCCCAAACCACCGGTGGCAGTCTAGGTCGGGTCCATGTTCAGACTCGATCCCGAGAGAAGTCTAAATCTAGATAAGCAAAGCTAACAATAGTAGCCAGATCTAGATTGTGGGAATAAAAGTCAGAAAGAGAATCTACGCATGACATCGAGAGAAAAAGGATTGTAATATTTGTCTTTTAACATATTATTGCTTAGTTTAATGATCTTTTATGCTTCTCTTTTGTTGCACTCATGTAATAAACGTATAAATCCTATTTTCTTTGTTTTGTTCAAATATATAAAAAAAAAAAAAGAAAGAGAATTTTGTTTCGATATCATGTGATTATTTTTCTAATTAGCTAATTGTACTATACTAACTTGGTAAGTTCCCTTAATTATATTAGTACACTTTCATAATATGTTTTCTTTAATAAAAATTTAGTATCTATTTTTTTTCATCCATGCTCTTATAGAGTGCTTATACTCATTGTATTATGTTTTCTTTCTTTTTGTGTAATACAATGACGCAGCGCGAAAGCGTAAAAATAGAAACCAATTCAACCATTGATTTTAAAATATGAACTTAATCACACAATTGCTAAACAATTACAATTTCACAAAGAAAACTCTCTCAATAAGATACAAAAAGTATATCAAATGTTCTAATTAACAAAGATAAGTCTAAAGACCTATTTATATTATTACATAAGGAATTCTAAAAGACAATATCTAAAAAGGAAAAAAATTATAAATACAAATAAATGCTGTAACCGGCAATTAACGCTAGAAATAAAAGCTGGCAACCTATAATTAATATTGATAGTTTCAAAACTTAAAAGTTGAAACCATCAGCAATAAAGAATGACTTTAATTGAGATTTCACTACTGCATTATTCTCTCTCACCTGCAAAGAACTCGACCCCGAGTTCTCATCTGTCTGCTTCTTCTTCCTCTCTTTGGATCGTTTTGATTATCCAATTTATCTCGTCGTTTGTTTATGATTTGCTCCGCATCATTCACCCCTACTAGATTAAAACTCATCCTTAAGTTTTCTTTTGAAGCTGTTCGTGCACAATCTAGATGGATTGGAGTGATGATTAGACAATTGTTTTCTATGTTAATAGGAAGCAATAGGACAAATGCACTCACTAATTCTAGTATTACCTCTAGGCCAAGATGTAAGTTTTTTGGAAAATCACCGAACCTCACATCTTTAATCTCATTCATTGGTGCAATGAATCTACTTGGAGTTTCTTCAACTTCTACCTCTTTAGTAACTATCAACATCTGTTTGTCAATCAAAGGTTTCTCCACAACGACTTCCTCACCAACATGATATTCAAGGGTTGTGTTCTCATCTTGTCCCACCAATTCCTTCTCAGGCACTTCTGGAATTAGGTTTACTGGTTCAAGCGTTCGTAGAATTTTCTAAGGAAGGATTTGCTTGTAGTCTAGGGGAAAGAACTTCTGCTTCATTAGGTATTTCATCATAAACCAAGTCCTCATAGGTTCCTTACCCTCAAGGCATCTCACTGCTAGAAGTTTTTCCCACCAATACTATGCATCACCCCGCAAACGACTTTTCACCAACTCTATCATCATACCCCCAGAAAACTCTTATATGGTTAAAGAATCTCTCAACTTCCTCAACCCAAACCCAAAACTCATCCAGATTTCCAATACCATCAAACTTAGAAACAACATATTTAAATTGAGAAAAAAATTTATCTTTATACCTGTAATTGCTCCTTTTGTATAGTCTTCTGCCACCATGACCTCTTCTCTAGGTCATATTTTCAAAAAACTCATTTCATCATCAATATCATAAGTAATAGAATTGATCCTTGGATCGCCTTCCAGTCGTCTCTAATAATCCTTCCTGCTATTATATGAGGAATTCTAAAAGACAAGATCTAAAAAGGTAAATAATAAATATAATAATAATAAATACAAATAAATAGTATATCCGACAATAAATGCTAGAAATAAAAGCTGATGGCCTATAATTAATATTGGCAGTTTCAGAACTCAAAAGTTGAAACCATCAGCAATAAAGAATAACTTTAATTGAAATTTCACTGCTCCATTATACAATGTCTTATTATAAGTAATATGTTTATAAATATGTTTTTACATATTCACATATTATAAGATAGTCTTTGTTCATCTATTTATTAAGATTATTCATACTTTTGTATATTATATACTTTTATTAATTCAAAATTTCTTACTTTTGATGCATCTTTCAAATTTGGCGCTTAAATTTGATTATGTTAGTTGTACTCATTAAAAAACAATAAAATAAAAGAAGTTTATGGTATAAAGGATAGCGATTGTCACACTACGTAATCTTGGTTAAGCGGTATATTTTAATGTAATATATATATATATATATATCTGTATATATGTATATATATTTTGGTTGCGTTCAATTGTAGAGACATTTATCATTAAATAAATTTTTTAGCAAATGAGCCTAATTTGTAGAGTAGTTTTAATAGACCTTTCACATGTTTTTGTCTTTTATATTATGTTGCTTATAAAATTTAGCAAATAAAATAATTAACTTGCAAAATACACAGTGAGTGTTTTAAGATTTTTAACTTTGTTGTTTTATTTCATTATGCTTTTCATTTACAACACTATTCATTTTATTCCAATTTGCCCTGATGAAATTAAGAGAAACGGGTTAAAAAGATGAGAAAAACTGCTTCCCTTTTCTATATTGGACAAAGCAATTCAAATATATGTTATAATAATCGAAATTAAAATATCAAAATGGGAAAATTTATCTAATCAATATCAATTAAGATTTTATATATTGGGAAATTTGTATATATTCAAGTTTTATTTAAAACTTTATCACATTTACCATTAATAATATCTCTCAATTTTCATCATCAATATTAATGTACTATAATCCAATTGCATAGAATTATCACTATGTAAATTCTTTTGGTATCATAAATTTCCATATCCATGTATATTAAGCAAATATATTGAACTATACACCCTCAAATATCTAATTTTATAAACAAAATCTAAAGTTTCAATTTTACTAATGCATTAATTTATAGGTTTTAGTGTGATTTTGGTACGGATTTTGAAAAAAAAATCCGCATATAAGATAATGCCAAAAGATATTACGAGAGTAGGTCACTAAAGGTGCTGTTAGTAGTAGGGTCTTTGAACTTGTATTGAAAGCGCTGTTAATGTACAAATTTTTTAAAAATCATTTTTTTTTCTTTCTAACTCATTCTTTATCTTCCACTTGCCTATTATATCTATAATTTAACTTACCAATACATATCATTTTCATCTGCTTCCTCATATTTAGGCTCCATTTTTTAAATCTAACATTTACATTTGCAAATCTAATAAAAGAATTTTTTAGATTCCCACATTGATAAAATTGTATTATATATAATAGAAAATGTGAATTACATTGTATTATATATTATAAATAATAAGAAATAAAATTGTATTATATATTATAAATAAAAGTTACATTAAATATTATAAAGCACTAAAAAATTAATATGATAGAAAATGTGAATCTGATGGCAAAAAAAAAAAAAAAAAAGGAAAATGCGAATCCTTACTTATTTGTTACATATATTCTTCAATTATAGTTTTTTATTTTTTAATTTTCTTATCATTGATAAAATTATTACATGAATGCATGAAAATATCTTATAACAGACTCAATAATCCAATACTGGCTTTTGAAAAAATAGGGAATAAGTACACAAAAGTAACAAAATCAAATATATGTTCGAAAGGAAAAAAATATAAATCCTAGTATTAATTATAATTATATTCGAAATAATCCAGAATTTACAAAGTGGCCCTCTTCTAACTGTTCGGATGGTCTATTTTTTATTTGTATCTATATCTGTATTAAAACGATATACGTAAATATGTCCAATTTGCATCTATATTTTACCTACATTTGATGTATTTTATTTTTCATGAGAATTGCAAACTTTTTTTATCCATATCTATTTCTTGATACATAATTTATTAAAAAAAAGTTGAAAAAAAGTGTTTATATCTACTAGAAAAAGCTGGCCAAATAAATCCCTTATCTGCATCAACAAAGAAGACTTTATGATCTGAGTTATCTGTTATTATTGAAGTAAAAATACATATTTTAATATCTTTAGGGTTTTATTGTAGATATAATAGGAAGGTGGTGTCACGCCCCGAGGGGTACCCTAAACGTGACAGACCACCATACACAATACTAAAGCCTAGGAATGACTACCTTAGTCACGCAAAGGCTTCCATATCATGTACAAGGCGTACATCACAACCAAGGGAACGCATCGGAGTAGCACAATTTATATTGATAATAAATAAGTAACAAGGCAAAGAGGATACTTATCATAAAACAAACATATTACATTTCAATTCTTAGGGGCATAACCCTCTATTATCTTCAAATAAATATACATCACTAATCATATAGGTCATTACATGTAAAGAACCTTACGAAATTACTTCATCTTATGATTCCATTTCCTTCATAGAAGCTTAATCATCATTCCATGACTTCCTTAATGTCATGATCCTCAATTTAAGCCACATGTATACCTGTTTCAACAAAATCTGTAGGGGTATAAGCTACAACTAGCTTAGTGAGATATTCCTTTTCATTCGCACCATATTTTCAAACAAGTTTATTTATATTTTCACACATATACTATGCATACAATGCAACAATCACATGATTACGCAAATATATAGTTATCCGGAAACCATATATAGAATGGATTTTCCCTCCGTATCAAAGGTTAGGGAATCGGGGTTGAAGGTCCTTGACCTTCTACTGCTAGTCCCTAGGTCCCACCCACAGCGTTCGGTTGGCTCAGCTCCAAACCTAGAGTCACTTTCCCTGAGCGATTTAGATTCTCCAGGAAGGAACATGGCCCATGGCCCATGGCCCATGGCACTACACGATCACAGCCAATCCAACTCTACGCGTAGGAGTAACAGCCTTCCGAAAAAGATGTGACTCGATGGATGCTATGCGTGAGCATTTTATTTTTCTTAAGCCAAACCTTATTAAGGTTTATTAGGAGGCGATCAATCAATTCAACAATTAATAAGCAATCATACAAGTAAGTAAAGAAAATTATTTAAACAAGCAGTTCGAAGTTGCGATATTCTTAATTCTCATTTCATACATAAACATAGAATCACATAAACATAATTCCGAATTCCCCAAATATATATCCATTTCTATCTTTTCTTAGTATACTAATGCCATTACTTTATAAGCACAAGTAAGGTAACGAAATTAGGAGGAATAACTTACTCGTCTATTTTGCGATCTTCTTAATCGTAGTAATCCTCGGGTAAGGTAATCTCGTATCTTTCATCACCTAGACAAAAAAAATACCCGGGATAAGTCTTTTATGAATTTTCTATTCTTGAAGACTCTAGACTTTTCTTAAAATCCCGGTAAAATCGTATAAGAGAAAATTCCAACTTAAAATGGCCATAACTTGCTTATTTTAACTCGGAATTTCGCATATAATATACCGTTTTCTACCTATTCGAAAAGATCTATCCATTTCTAAGGTTATCTTTGTCATATAAGGTCATTTGGGTTTCGAAAACATTGGGTACATATTTAAAACGAAAATTACCAAACTTTTGCAAATCCGTTTTCTAACTCAACTTTATTTAAAAAAAAAATCCTTTTGTGACAATATATATATATATATATAAATATGAACATATATTTGATAAATACTTTGAGTATATAGATAAGCTCACTTTATATGCAAAATTTCTAATGGTAGTGTCTCAACAATTTATTTCATAAAACAATCCTTTTTAAAGTATTAAAACTTATCTTGATAAATTCCTTTTTTAGTATTTGGAAGAAACTTTATATTTTCTTTATAAATGAATATATTCTTATTTTATTTCCTTCATTCCTTTTTCCCAAATAAGTAAATTTTCCTTTAACTTTAGTCTTTCATAAATTTCACTTCTAGTGATAAAAGATCAATTTTATCAAAAAGTATATTAGGTTGTTGAAAACCTTTTTATAATTTGGTATTTAGGATGGTTTTAGAAAATGAATCTTGTCTTCTTATATTTATTTCTAATATATAAGTTTTTGCTTTCTAAAACTTGTTCTTTTATTTCTTTTGAAAAGAGTCATCTTTATTTGATAAAATCATTTGTTTCTAATTTTTATTTATATTCTTTGAAAATAGTTTCTCTTTTAGGAACTTGAAAGTCATTGTTTTCCTAAGTGGGTTTTAACTTTATGGATTGAATTCATCTTAACTTTGTTAACTAGTTTGTTTCCTTAGTTTTGTTATGGAGTTAAAAGAGTTTAAATCTTAAGCTTTTTGTAAAGCTTTTAATATTAACAACTATTTTACTAAAACTTAGGTTACCATAATATACAAGAAAATATTTATTTCTTATGTTTCTTTGGCAATCTATCTTTGTTATTTATGAAAACATTGAGAAAACTCTATTTTTATGTTGTTGATAATAACTCCATGATTTTATGAAAAATTACATAATTGAAAATCTAGTTTTGAGTTCCTTTAATAAAATGAAATTCTACTTTTTAGTTTAGTTGAGACATTAACATTATGTAGATGCAAATATCATGAGCATATAAAATAATAAAACATAAGAAAATACTAAACAAATAATAAGCAATAAAATATCAAGTATTGGGAACCTTAGCTTCATCAAGGTATCCCAGTCAAGCATTAGAGCTTTAGCTTTATCAAGGCATCCCGGGACTAAGAATGGACTAGTCCCGAAAGATTAAAGAAATTAAACAAAAGATTGTTTTGACTTGATATGGACAAGTCTAAGACTAGAAAGACTAGTCTTAATAACAACATGAAATAAATAAATTGCATAACTTGAAAGTAAATAAATAACAAATGAGCTTATATGCTCTAAATAAATATATATACTTAATATACATAATACTATATATATAAGTTCGATTAGAAGCAAATAATAACAATAATAATAACAACATAATAAAATAGAAAGCCTATGTACAAGAACAAAACATGAACATGTTGTTGCTTTTACTACTCATATGAGTTTCAAAACAACACCATAGTCATGCTAAGTTACATGATATGGATGATTAAATGGTTGAAAGAAATTCTTACCTAAGGTATTTTTGTGGTATAAAGATAGTAGTGAATGTATGGTTATGTGGTTATGGAGAAGTGGTAGTTGTATTGTATAAAGGGAAATTCTTGTGAGTATTTGGTGAAGAGTTTTGGTAGAGGAAAAGTTTATGGAGAGAGTTTGTGTAGTGAATTTGAGAGAGTTTTGATAGTAGAATGAATTGTGTGAAAGAGTGAAAGAGGAAGGGGTATTTATAGAATTTTTGGAGTGAATTTTTGATGTAATAAAATAATTGAAAAAGAAAAATATATGAGAGTGAGGGAGAGGAAGCTAGCGCCGACCATGGGGTAAAGGGAGGAGAGTGAGTTGATTTTTGTGTGTATTTTGTAAGAAAATAATTAATATGTACGATATGATTTGATATAAGGTGTATTGGAAATATAAAAAGTAAGAAAATAGGTATGTAGGTAGTAAGAAATAGGTGTAAGAAAAAGTAGAGATAGTGAAATAGTAATGAATAGTAGAAAAGTACTATGAATAGTAGACTAGACAATTAAAGTACCGGTAGTAATAAAAATATACGTAATAATGCGATATCTGTTATTTTTAGCTACCGAAAAATTTTAAAACTGATATTTTTGGAATCCTTGTATTTTTACGAGTCTATTTATATAAACAGAATATTTTTAATATTCCGAGCTCCGGGACACGCTTTTCGAGCACTGATCTCGTTTGAGTCCGAAAGACACTCGAAATTCGTGAATCTAATATTTTCATGTTACCTTATATTATTACAAACTATTTTAAGCTATTGGCTTAATTTCATTTTCTAGGGTTTGAAAACACGGGATTGCCGGATCTTAAACACTAGGGTTCGTTATAGGCTTTGTTGATTTTAGAGTTCTGGTTTGACTTCCGGTTTCGTTGAGATATTCGTAAGATCGTATAATTTTCGAGTTTTGATCGGTTTATATTTTTAGCTCGATATCTATGCTTTATCTTATTTTATTTGTGATTATTTAATAGTTTTTAGTTCTCGGTATCGTTTAACAGAGCCTGGCTGTTATGAGTTGACTCAGTTTGACTTTTGGTGAAAATTAAAAATTGTGATTCTAAAATTTTACTGAAGGATCATCTCGTTGTTAAGTGGTATTTGGATCTATCGGTTTAATTTGCGTTTTAGGAATTGGGTAGATGATTTGATTAGCGTACGAACGTTTGATTAAACCGGTAGTTTGGACTTTATATTTTGTTTCAAAGGTTCTCATTTTCTCAAGATTGAGAAAACTCGTTTTTGATCTTATTTGGAATTAAGTTTTAACTTGATTCGATTTTTAGGGTTTCGTTTCCAGTGTTTTGACTCGGTCTAGAATTTGATTTTTATTTTGAGTCGATTTTCGGGATTTAAATTTTTGATATTAGACTTCTAGGATTATTTTTAAGAATTATGAAATTTTCGGGGTTTACAGGTGGAAGATAAAGAATGGGTTAGAAAGAAAAAAAAAATTTTAAAATTTGCACTGAAGGTCCTATTATCTACATCAACAAAGAAGACTTTATAATATGAGTTATCTGTTATTATTGAAGTAAAAATAAATATTTTAATATCTTTAGGGTTTTATTGTAGATATAATAGGTAGGTGGAAGATAAAGAATGGGTTAAAAAGAAAAAAAAATGATTTTTTAAAATTTGCACTGAAGGCGCTGTGAGTGCAAATTTAAAAAAAAAATTATTTTTCTACCGAAGGCACTGATACTAACAGAGCCTTAAGTACAAATTCCAAGGTTGCTACTAACAGCGCCTTTAGTTACCTACTCCCATAATATCTTTTGGCATTGTCTTATATGTGGATTTTTTGTCAAAATCCGTACCAAAATCACACCATAACCTTAATTTATTTATTGGAAAGTTTTCATTGTCACACTTACCATTAATAGTATGCCTCAATTTTCATTGTCAACTTTAATGTGCATTTACTATAATCCGATTTCATAGAACTATAGTTATATAAAGTCTTCGGTGTCATTAATATCTATATTCATATATTTAAGGATATAGATTGGACTAGGACCCATCAACTATATATATTTTATACACAAAACCTAAAATTTTAGTTTTACTATTACATTTATTTACATCTTGCCATTTATTACTCTATATAATTCTTATATATGTATATTTATCTTATATATTTAGTGTTTGTTTTATATTCATACCTTCTAATAGTGCAAGCAATAGTGGTTGATTTTGTAGCATATTTATATTCCTTTTTAAAGCTATTTTAGTTAATTTCTCTTTTCAATTAAACAGCATATATTATTGGTTAAGTCTATATATCTATGGATTTCCCTACACCTATATTTAAAACTAACTACATCTAGCTTTTAAAATTCGCTATTTAGAGAAAATTCATGTGTTATATATTATTTTATTTTATATTCCTGTATCTATATTATTGATGATGTACTCATTATTTAACTTTACACTAACTAAGCGAGATGGGGATTTCAAAAGCAATTTAATTGTACCTATATTTATTGTATAACTCTAGAAACTATTTTTTAAATCTTCTTTATATATTTCGTAGCACGTAAACATTATTATTTAAACTAATTAGGTTATAAATATGAATGATTTTCTATCAGGATAGATTCTTAAAAAAATCTAATTCTTTTCTAAATCTTAGCATCTTAGCAAGGTAAATAAAGTCTTTTAATAGGACATAATTTTATCAATCAAACTTTGCTATAATATTAGAACCTGCTTTTCTCACATTTATGTTCAATTTTACATGATTTTATTACCCATTTATTATTATTGAGTTTTTTTTTTAGTTTCTATATTTTGAATGTTTTAATATTCCTAATCAATTTATTAATTGATTTTTCATAATGTCTACATTCAAAATATTCTATTCTTCTTAATTATCTTACTATTTAAAATCACAGTAGATTCGTTAATGTTTAATGAACATCATTTCATCCATATATTTGAATAAACTTTCAATTGGTACTAATTTTCTTTTCTAATCTATACTTCTTTTGTAAGATTTTTGTATTTTATACAATGTTTTAACTTTACAACATTGAGCAAATATATCTTTGTATGTATATGCTAAATGATTAAACTACTTTAAATTTTTTTTTAGCACAGACAGTATATCGTTGGCTAGTGTGTGTGTGTGTATATAAAGCATATAGATATATCAGAATAGTAGAGATTTTAATCGTGATATAAATAACATTAATTGAATGGAAAATATTACAGAATTCCGATTATTACTTGTTCGATATGTCGTATATATATTAATACTTACGGCTGATAAATATGTTGTATATATACTTTGTGACTGAATTTATAAGGTTTGGTTTACGCAAATATTTTACCAGTCACTATTTACTGTCCCATAATATATAAAAGCAAAAGTTTCTTGAATTCCTCCCCTTTTACTGATAAAATTTTGTAAAAACTCGTTATCGTAACCATGAATGCCTAATTTATACTATTCAACAAAATTAAGAGAGGATTTGATACTTCAAACCATAAAAATGGAAAAAAAAAAAAAAAAGAAGACCTCTATACAATGTACCGATCATTGTACCTCATCAGATTATTTGTAAAAAAATAGATACAAATAAAAAATAAACATTTTTATTTATAAATAGATATAAAAATACAGATTAGATATAAATAAAAATGAAAATCAAATAATCCAAACAGACCTTTAATTGTGTCCTTACTTTTCAATAATATGTATAATTTAAATTAGAAATCATATTAAATTTTTTATTTAAAAATTTAACTACACGTTGGAAGCTACAGTTAACAGAACCCTCTTCATACGCTAATAACTTAAATTTTAAAAAGCCAGCTGTATAGACAAGGATATTTGATTTCCTAAATTTCTTGCCCACACTTTGGTCCCTAATATTCCAAGTAGACATCATTAACCATTTTCGACAATGGAGAATAAGAAAAAAGGCCTAAGGCTTCTCCTGCTGTGTATAAATGTAGTCCAAGTGAGCCTCTAAGATTATCCTCCTTTTCAAGCATTCTTCATCTCCATCGGTACAAATCTCAACTCCAATCAACGTCTGGTAAGAAAAATAAAAGGAAAAATAAAAGTTACTGTTTGGTATGGGCAATCGGATAAGGTAGAAATGCGTAATTTTCAAAAAATAGAATAAATAAAGTAATTACTATTATTTTATTTTATTGCCTTTAAAATAATCTTCATGATATATTAGAAATCTATCTTACTAATACACCTTTATCTAAGTCTATCGCTTTATGATAAAAAAGACAAGGAATAACTATCCTATTCTTTTGGTTTTATGAAGGAATTGCAACTCCATATATAACTATAATTAGTTTTATTTCTTTTAATAAATGTTTTGCATATTAATACTAGAGTAACTTTACATAAGAAGAATAATTATTCTATAGACTCAAGCTTATCCTACCTGATACAAAATAATTAATTGCAATGCACGCCTGGTAAACAATTCATAATTTCATTAACTTTTTTATTATATGTTTCAAGCCGATCAATTCCAAATACATGATTTAATTCCTTTTCCTTAAGAGGAAAATAAGAACATATGTCTAAAGGCACTTTTAAAAAACAAAATCATTTCATAATATATTTATACATTTAGTTTTTTATAAAGTATAAAATTAAAATATTGAAAAATATATTTAAATCCCATCAATAATTCCTTGATGAGCTAGTGGATAAAGTGCAGCATGAGTATCCATCATATAATCAAAATTTTGGTCTGTTTCTTTTCCCTATTAAGAAGCCAGCTTAAAAATCAAACATAAATATATAAAGAAATAAAACACCAAAAATGATGTGAACATTATAAAACTCAAATAGTACGGAAGTTTATGAAATTAATTCAGATGATACCATAAAAAACTACAGCAATTTAACATACGCCTCCATATTCAAAAACCGAAGAAAGCAGATACTAGAAGAGATTATAAAAAAAAAAAAAAAAAAATTATTTAGGATTTTTGGTAAGTGGCCCGGAACAACAATATAACCAACGAGAAAACATGTAATAGGAACAAACCAAATGCATAAAACCTACATTCATGAGGTCATCACCATTGCTAGGTTCCGCCTCTTGTTGGGAACTTCCATCGACAATAATATTGCTGATATATTTCCCATGCGTTGTTATCCCTGAAAAAAGAACATTATTTTTATAGACTTTACTTTTTTTCAGATACGCATGTTGAAAAAAAAAAAAACATAAGAAGAACAAAAAAGAAGTTGAGTTATACCATGCTTGGAATTTGTGGGGCTTGCACTAAATGATTTTGATGGAGTGAGAGAGAGAAAGAGAAAGAAGAAGATGAGAAGTAGGAGAGCAATTGAAGTGAAGCTACTTTTCATGATGCAATGTAAGAGAAGGTTATGACTTTTGCTGAGCTGTGGTTAGATATTGTGGATGAAGTTATAGAAGGACACAACTAGTCAGTAGATATTAATGGCATTTCTTTACAGGTGCTTCAAGCGGTTCAAATTATATAATATATATATATATATATTTAATAAATGTTAATTATATAGATATACATATATATATATATATTGTTTGGCCTTTTTCACTTTAGTAACTTGTATTATCTTTTTCATATTTCAATCCAAGTTATATAATCTGAATTTACGTTTTCACTTCTTAATTTATTTTTTTAATATATAACCAGAATTCCTTTTTTTTTCATTTTAATAACTTATATTATTAGTTTTCCAATTACGTAATCTTAACTATATTATAAAAATAGTCATTGCACCATTGAAATAAGAGGAGTCTAAACTTATGTTCATGTAGCAGAAAAAAAAAAAAAAAAAGGGAACCTTATGTACGTCTATGTCATTAATTTTATTTATATGTAATGGTTGAGTAACGTTAGATATCTAATAGATACGGAAAAACATATAAACAAAACAATAAAAAGGGAAAAAAATAAATAGTTCATATGCTTCCTTTCTTTTTACAAGACTCTCCAATGAGGGTTTATCACATAAAATACGGTATCGCAAAAAGCTTATATGCGGTACTATTTATTCGAAAAATAAATAGGTGGAGACAATATTCTCTATTAAGATTATGCCATATAAGTAAGTAAGATTACATGCAGTATATATATAGTACTATATACGGTCTCATATACTTATTTGACATATCCTTAATAGAGAGTTGTGAAAAATAGATGATTCAAGGACTATCTACCTATCTTCTCAATGAAAGATATCTCTAAGATAGATGGGTAAAGGGTTTATATATTTTTTTTTACTCATAAAAAAAAACTTTAAAAAAGCGTTGATATTTATTTTTTATATATTCTCTAATGTTGAGAACAATATATTAACAAAAAAAAAAAAGAAAAGAAAAGAAAAGAGAAGTCGTTTGAAACAAATGCAAGGACCAGTGGAACTACCGTTGAAGGTCACATGAAAAGACTCAAAATGGAAGTGGGGAATATTAGACACAGCACCTAAAAGTACGAGCCTGCGTGAGGACACATAATACATACACTGTTCAATCAGAAAAAGTCAGCTTTAGGACAATAACATTATTGGTCCAAAGTTAGGCAAAAACCCTAACACACTCCAAAATTTAATGCAACCGTGGACGTCTGGTTGACTGCAACATCAAAAGTCAACCTTATTGGAGCCGATGGACACATGCAGACAGATAGCAGTTTACCCCTATACATTCACTATAGTAATTAACATCATTTTGGATAATGGCATCTAAGTGCTTTTATCTTTAATTTTTAATAATTTAATATCTTTTTTTTTAAATTTAACAAATTAGTAATAGTATAAATAATATTTTATGAATATTTATTATGATGACGAGATAATAGGAGATACTTAATCAACGATTGTAAAAATCTAAAGAGAAGATACTAAACTGTCAAAATTAAAAGTATATTTGGTCATCTATTATTCTGTCATCAAAATAAACATCTATAAAATATTATTTAATAAAGATACTGAATCACACATACAAAAGTACAAACACTAATTATCAAAATAAAAAATCAGACACTAAATTATAAAAAATTGCACACTTACCAGCCATTATTACTACCTCTTTTTATTTCTTAATTTGCAAAATAAAAGAGGATACGGGATTACTAAGCTCATATATAGTTAGTATGAATACTTTTCTTTTGAATTTTCTATATGTTATAATCATTGGGACAAAATTTTTTTTAAAAAAAAAGAAGAAGAAGAAGAAGAAAGGAGTTCTGAACTTTTGTCATCACATGAAAGGATGCAAAAAAACTAGGGGAAAAGGGATTCATTATCATTTGTGTGTCATAAGATAGGATAAGTAGTGGGGTTGGATATATTGGTGGTGTTATTTTTTATTTTACACAAGTGCATAGTTTGCACATGGTGGGCTTTAGTCATGTATAAATGCCTCTTGTATAGTAATGTTTCATAATAGATCAATTAGAAAAACGATACGCACTTTCATTTTTTACCGTGCTATTCATATGACTTTCTTTTTAACTCTTGTTTTGCAGTCTTCATGATAAGGTAATTCTATTTTTTATTTTTCTGTTATGCAACCAATTCAAGATGATATCCAAGCTTGGTTAGGATTCACCACAATTGATTTTTATGTTGTTCTTTTGAAATGAATGGATAATCTTGAGGTAATCAATATGAACACAAGTGTTGATCAATCATGTCATGATCCTTTTTGTTTGTTAGGATGTAATAATCATAAAACTATAGTGTGCATGTTTTGTTTAATGGATCAAATTTATTAAGTTGGAGTTTATCCATTAAACTTGCTTTAAGTGCAAAAGTAAAACTAGAATTTATAGATGAATCTTGTCATATAATTTATTATAATTCTATGAGGGGTTAATGTTATGAATAGTATCTAAATTTTGATAAAATAGAGAATTAGATACCTAAACTTTGAAATTGATTAATTTAATATCTGAAAGAAATTTCGATGCACGCCAATAGTACCTCTGTCAATTTCTTTTAGGTATTAAATTGATTAATTTCAAAGATGTTCAGGTACCAAATATATCAATTTCAAAGTTTAGATACGAAATTGATCAATTTATTAGTTCAAGTACCTAATTACATATTTTGCCAAAGTTCAGGTATCAACATTATCCCTTATTTGAGTAAACAAAGTGGATTGGATGTAATTTTATGGTTTGATATTAGATTCTCAATTTGATGTCAAAAGAGTTAGCTTAGGGTTTCATAAAATTGGCAAAAGAACTTTTGATTGATATATGTAAGAGATTTGAATTGTTGAATAGACCTTTGTTATTTCAATTGCAAAGCGAGATTGTTAATTTCAAACAAGGAGTTGCTAATGCCATGATGAATTTCAACACATTGAAACATCTATGGGATGAATTGAATGGTTCATGTAATAAACCTCAATATTAATGTGGTGTTATTGACAATTTCATATGTGAATTGGCTTAAGAGTGTATTTAGATAGATAGTTAAGATAGGCTTGTTTGATTACTTATGGGATTGAGTCAAGCCTTCTATAGACCTGAGCATACATCTATTTCTAACAGCAAAAGCATAAGGAATATACATATATATATATATATATATGCGTGTGTGTGTGTGTGTAATACAATACATCCTATTAAATTAAAATTTGCCATTAGTATATCATATCGAAAATATATATGTAAATATTATATGATGAAATAAAAAAAAATCATATTTACATAATGTATATTAATTATATGCATATAAGCAATACTATTGTGTATATATTTTAATATGTACCAGATGAGAGCACCAAATGAGAGCCAGCTTGTTCATTTGGTAAATAATTTTGCCTATTAGCTTGTAAGTTAGCTATACAACAAACTAGTTGATAACTCCTCTTAATGCAGAATCAAAATTAGGTTAAAATCTCTCAAGAAATAGAGAGATTTTGAGCCAATGACTTGGGAAGCTTGAAATCCATAAACTAAAGTGTGTACAAATCAATTAAGTTTAGCGAAAACATCCATGTTTTCCTCCAAAATCACTTTTATGGCAATTGTATAAATATCTTATCAAGAAATAGAGGAATTTTGAGTTGGTAACCATGAACCTCCACATTTTTGCATTAACTTGAGTTGTTCATCGTTTGTTATTGTGTCACACCCCGAATTGAATCAAGGCGTATACAATCACCACATATAATACCTTATGTATTACACGCACATGTATTTTTAAAGGATTTGTTTATCGTAAACATTTGCTACTCCATTTTAATTTAAAGAAATAATTTAATTAGATTATGAAAATAACTGGGTTCATAAAGATATGTAAAAATTTATGAAAACATTTTGGAAACTACTCTCATAAGTAGATTAGCTTCCAAAAACAAAATCATACCATCTGGTATCTTCTATACCTTTCATAAATAGTAAACAAAATTTTAAAAACTTAAATTAAAAAACTTGGACTCCACTAAGCCTTAAAAGAATATTACAAATTACAAAATATTAATCTAGTTCTTCAGTGAAAATAAAAAAAAAATTCAACCAACAATCCTAAACCACTTCTCTCTTCAACAAACTTCTCCTAAGTCGACCCATACCCAAGATAATCAACGTCATCATCCAATAATCACCAATACCACTATCATCAACATCATCATCATTAACAAATCATCCTCATCATCACATCACATTTATCCTCATCAAATCATCATCATCATTAACATCCATTCAACTCCTGGAAAGAAAACAATAATGAGTCAAAGCCTAGTACACATTAACACAAGCACACACAGGCTTAAACTAGATGCAATGCAATAACAACAAGTTATTATCTTTAAATCAAAGTAAACAAATCATCATTAGAGCACTCACACTCTGAAATAATCTTTGGGAACTTAGGGGTCCTGAGTAACAGTAGCTGGTCAAGGAGTCAGTATAAGCAGTCCGGATACTTATATCTCCTACATAACTTTATAAAAAAAATAGCCTCATCTGGGATTCACAAATGTTACACATCTCTACTCATCTCAGTCCATTACAGCAGTAGTTCAATTGGTTCCATAAA
The DNA here is from genome assembly GCA_024138025.1 of Combretum micranthum. Taxonomy (NCBI): domain Eukaryota; kingdom Viridiplantae; phylum Streptophyta; class Magnoliopsida; order Myrtales; family Combretaceae; genus Combretum; species Combretum micranthum. The sequence goes on from JAMXBD010000459.1 coordinate 650,791, forward strand.
CGTAAACTAAAACATGTTACTTCACCCCGAGCTTAAATAGATGTTATTCTAATATCATTTGCCCCATTGGTTGCCCGCTGAGCCATTTATAAATTGTCGTTGTATTATGATAGGGTAACCTAAGTGCTTAAACTACCGTACTCGGCTCCAAACAAGGTTATCGCTTCCTAGACCGAATTCAATGACACAACTACAAGCAACACTCAATTATTAAGCTGTCTTTAAGTTTTTAATTCATTTTGAATGCCTATCCTAGCAATCATCATGCAAGTTAATGTGTACCTTTCTAATTTGAAGTCCAAATAGAGAGATGATAGATTAGAGGCCATCGTAGAAGATAAATCGAGGTAAACATCCGTTCATGAAATTTGTAATGCCTTAACCTAATGGCATTACAACCTGCCACGTATCCTTAACATAGATGGACACGCTAAGGCTATGAAACACTAATCCATAAATAATCAAAACATATATCTTCAATACTCACATGTAAAGGGTACTTATTTAAAACATTTCATAAAATAAAACTTCTAAATAGTCTTGTTAGCATAAACCAAAGCCAACTTTAAACAAACTTAAAACATAAAGGGAAGACTTATAAATTAGTCTTAAAGTCATAAAACACATAAAATCTCATAAAGTCTTCAACTCAATCTAATTCCAAGCTAGCCAATCTAAACATCAATAGGAAAGTTTGGTGCACTATTATCGTTCCTGTAGTCCACAAATACATCAAATCCAAACAAATCATATATTTCTTGATCTTCACATGTTCCTGAAAAAGATAAAAAAAAAAAAAAAGAGCAAATATTGCCCAGTAGGCCAAACCATACATACAAGCGCATGAGACACATCATACATAATCACATACAACCTATTATAATGTAACAAACACAGGTTATTATCTTTTTAATAGCTAGCAAATAGCATAATCTAGAACCATCTGCAGTCTAATTCTAAACCTGGAGTTACTCATGACTCCATAAAAACACTCATTATAGAAAATAGATAATATATAAATATATGGTTGGGTACTTCCTACACACCGGTGCAGTTATTGCATAACTCCTAAATTACCGGAATCATTTCTATGCACGAGTCCACTTGAGACATTCTCATACATAGGTCATTAGGGTGCTAGCATTAGTATCACAATTAGCCTAGTCTTTACTAAAACCAGCTAAACACAAGCAACAAGGAAATTTAACTAAAAGTCAAATAGATTTAGGTCAATTATAAATTCTAGCCTACAAGCACATACAACAAGTGAGGTAAAGTCATATTTGAATCAATTTCAAGGAATAAAACTCTAATTAACCAAAATCCTGATCACATAAAAAGAACAGGTTTTAGTATATAGCTTCCATAGCATAAACCTAATCCAAACTTCATCTAAAACCCTAATCTTAATAGAAATATAATTCGACACCTTCTTCCTTGATAATAATTCTTCACTACAACAAATCTCCTTAGTAATCCTTCCAAACCCTAGAATTCTGTTCAATACAAATCAAACTAATAATCAATAGAAAATTGCTTCTATGTAATCATAAAGATTAAGAACATTCAAACTTTCCTAGAATTGATTCTCAATCCTTCTTGATCACTAAAAATCCAAATCTCCAAACAAATTAGGATTTTCTTTAATTTCTTCTTCAAAACCAATAAAAACCCTAAGGAATATGATAGATCCTTTACATTCTAAAGAAAAGAATTATTTGATTGCCTTAATCTAATCTTCTAAATCTCTTGGATGCTGTGATTACTCACAGAGAGGATTTTCTAGGTTTTGGAGTGATTTTGGAGAAGATACATAAGCCTAAGATACAAAGAAACTCGTGGAAACTCTTTATCTTTCGAACAGGGTACGTTAGTAGTTTTTGAAGATGAACCGGTGGTGTAAACACCAAAGCTAGAAGTTTTTTTGTGTCGGGTCATTTTCTTTACACGTACGCCGATGGTGTAAATATAAAAGTTGGTGGCATACATACTTAAGCTGACAACCAACATAGCTTGAATAACATTTTTTATTTCAAAGCTAGCTTCAATGCTGCTAGCCACAGAACAACATCGGCAGTATAGGACATTAAGCTGTCGACGTACTAGCCGGGTACAGCTGCGAAAATCCATCTTCAATTACACTTCTGCCATTTAACAAAACAAACAACTTTACTTTAGGAATGTTCCATAAAACTCTCTTATAATATAACTAATTACACTTTTACCCTCATTTATAATATATTTATCTGTATATTACATCTCTCCCTTCCTTAAAGAAAATTTCGTCCTTGAAAGTTACCTAGATTATTGAAAAGATTGGGTGTTTTGTCTTCATTTCCTCCTCTAACTCCCATGTAGCTTCTCGCTCTGACTGGTTTGTTCACTGTACTTTCACATATTTGATTACCCACCTTCTCAAAATCTTCTCCTTAGCATCAATAATCTTTAAGAGCTTTTCAACTGCAGATAGATTTGGTTGTACTTCCAACGTTCCAATGCTATTATTTGTCATACCCCGGAGGATATCTTAAACGTGGTAATCTATTGCATGTAATATTAAAGCTAATAAATGATAACCTTAATCATGCAAGAGCTTCAATATCATGTGTAAGGCGTTTTTTTAAGACAGAAGGAGACTCCAAAGGGGTATTATGTTTAAGTAGATAATAAAAGCATGCAAGAGATTATAAATATAACATGTAATAATCATTAAGTTCAAATTCTTACAACTCTTAGGAGCATTCCACCGTTCTTATAGTCTTACTAATCTAAGCCAACAAAATAATATATATATTTGTAACAAATGCCTATTATAGATATTTTACTTAGAAGTCTAAACCAAAAACTAAAATATGCAAACTTCTTCCAAAAGCTCTTAGTAGCTTTGGCTCATACCTGAAATAGGGTTTCTTGGTTCCAACCACAAGTAATCAAATTGAAACAAAAAGCTATAGGGGTATAAGTAAAACTAGCTTAGTGAGAAAATTCCCTTCTTTAAAATGTTTCCATAAAACATATAAGTAATTAGGCAGCATATGAATATGTAGAGCTAGGCAAACGGGCCTAGAAGACCGGGCCGGGTCGGCTCACATTGGTCCGTAGGTTAAATGGGCCAAAATTTCTCGGCCCGGGCCCGACCTGCTTTGGCCTGTGGGTTAAACGAGCCGGCCCGCTGGCTAAATTAAATTTTTTATTTTTTATTTTTCTTATGTTAGTTCATATAAAAATTAGAATATTTATATATTTTAAGATCATATATATATTAAAAATTAATTTTGTTACCATTCTCATTACTTATAAATGAAAACAAGTTTTTAAAATAATTTATTAGATATTATATTATGTTTAAATCAATAAATATATACTTAAAAAAATATTATAATACTTATGATGTATGTATTAATCTATTTTCTTCCATGATATATCCTAAATAATCATAAATATGTTATTGTACTATTTTTATTCTTATATTTTTCCTCTCTTTTTTTTAACACTTGGCCCACGGGCTAAATTGGCTGGGCCAATTTGGCCAACATTTAAACGAGTAAAAAAAAAAAAAAAATTGGCCACGGCCTGCTTTTTTGAGTGGGTAAATGGGCTGGCCTGCGGGCCGTGGTTCTTATGCCCAGCTCTATGAATATGCAACAATCATATGAGCAAACAAATATACACGATTAACCAAAAACCATGTGTAGCATGGATTTATGCCCTCTATATCAAGTGTTAGGTAGTTACTAGCCCATACGACCATCATATTTTATAGACTTTCCGACTCCTACTTGCCCATGCAAACTTCCTGGCCACTACTATGCCTCATCGTTTCCCCATACCAAGAATAGTAGCAAAATATGTAATGTGAATCACATCGTGTCATGCATGAATCATTTTTCAAGTATTAATTTTCCCGAATATTGTCATTTTCAAGTTAAGTGTGGCCAAACAATATTCATCATTCAATTACAAAAGATCATACAAATTATTCATCAATTCTCCTTTCGATATGCTTACCATTTACTCAACAGACACCACATACCACATAAATTTAATTCACAAAATAATTCATTTATTTCTTTCCTTAATTTCTAGTACTACTACTAACAAGCACAAACAAGAAAATGTAAATAGTAAGGGAATAACTCACTCCATAGCGATCGCTCTTAATCGAAGTAGTCTTTCGAGAAAGCGATATCGGGTCTTCATTAACCTAAACAAGATGAAATACTCGAAAATGAGTCTTTCATAGAATTTCTACTTAAATTTTCTAAATCTATCTTCTATTTGAGGTAAAAATCGGATTTCTAGAAATTCTAACTTAAAATGGCCATAACTTGCTCATTTTAACTCGGAATTTTACATATTATATGTCGTTTTCTATCTAATGAAAAAGACCTATCTATTTCTAAGGTTATTTTTATCATAAAAAGTCATTTAGGTCTTAGAACAAAAGGGTATAGATTCACTACGAAAATCCTAGCCATTAGAAACACAACTTTCTAAACTTTTCTTCACCCAAAAATCTTTAAGCAAAAACATAGATATGTATGTGGTTGGAAAAATCTTGTTGATACATAAATAAACTTATATTTTATGTATGATGCCACAGGTGTTGTGTAAATAATTATTTTCCATAAAACCAAATTTTCTTATGGTTTGAAAATTTGGATTTTTGTTAAACTTTTCTTTAAGTGGTTGGAATAAAAAATTTTAAATCCTTGGGTTATTATAAATAAGTGTTTTATATTTTTATTTCCTAATTTATTAATAATAAATTAATTTTTTTTCCAAAGTGAATTTGATTAAAGGTGTCTATAAATTTTTATTTATAGCGATGGAGAAATAAAGTTTTTAAAATTTCTTTAAGTTATTAGTAGTATCTAATCATATTTATATTCTTCTATTGTTTAGAAAATGATTTTATCGCTAAAAACTTAACTTTCATAGGTTATTTCGCAAATTTTTATTTCTCTAAGTGGGTTTCTTAAACTTATAAGGTGATTTTATCCTATCTTGAAAACTTGTCTAATTCTTGGTTTTTGTCATGAAGTTGGTAAAAATTTGCATAGTAAAATGTTATCAACATTAAAGTTTTATATCAAAATTTTCATGTTACCACTGTTGAAAAGAAAGTGTATATCTACTTAGTTAGATTTGGAAGAAATCTTCTATATTGACATTTTGAGATTTCATGATGAGTTTATATAAGTTTTCAAAAAGAATTTCTTAAAAAAAATTTTCAAAGTCTTGATGAAATTTTTTGTTAAGTGGTAAATTTTTATTTTAAAAGAGTTTAGTCTTATTTAAAGAAAGAGTCCCTTTTTTTATTTTTATTAGGACAACAACATATTGGCCATGCATGAATAAAATTATGTAGTCATGAAAAAGATAAGAATATCACAAAATAAGATAATAAAATGTATAAAAAGTAAAAAAGCATAATAATAATATTAGGAGACTTAGCTTCATTAAGGCTTCTCGGAATTAAGAATAGACCAGTTCCAAAAAGAAACGAGAAAGGAAGAAACGAAAAAGTATGATAATAAGAGCAATATTAATAAGAGCATAATGATAACAAAATCATAATAGTAAAAGCATAATGTATGAACAAGAACAAAATATGAACATATATTGCTTTTTTAACCTCAACAGGTTTAAAAAACACACATTACGTTCATGCTAAGTTACATGAATATAAAGAGCAAAATAATAATAATTTCATAGCATAGAATTTAGGTATGGATAAGAATAAAGCATGAATATATTGTTACTTTCCTAACCTTTATAGGTTTAGAAAACGTACACTATGTTCATACTAAGTCACATGAACATGAAGAAGAAGCTTAAAGCTTTTACCTATAAAGAGAACTTTTATAGAGAGAAATGTGGGGAGATTTTGGATAATATTGGTAGTGAATGAAAGGTGTGAAAGAAGTGGAAGGAGATGTGATATTTATAGGGAAAAGTGAAGGGTAATTTGTGGTAATTAAAATAAATGAAAAATAAATAAAATTAGAGAGAGGAGAGGGGTAGCCGGCGCAAATCCAAGGAGGGAGAGAGAGATTTTTTTTTTTTATATCTTTGTTCATGAAAAGTAAGATATGAGAGATGTGAAGTTGTATTGGAAATGAAAATTGTAAGAAAATAGGTGTGTAGGTTGTAAGAATATATAGTAAGGAAAAGTAGAGATAGATGAATAGTAGTGGATAGTAATTCATAGTAAACAAGACAATAAAAGTACCGATAGTAAAGAAAATACGTATAAAAAGACTATATCTGATATTTTTAATTATCAAACAATTATAAAACTATTATTTTATGACTCCTTATATTATTACGAGTCCAACACAGTTATCGGAATATTTTTTATCTTTTTGTGTGTCTAGACTCTAATTTTCAAAAACGGATCTCATTCGAGTTCGAAATGAACTTAATTTTTGGCGAATCTGTTTTTTTTATGCTCCACTATATTATTACGAACTATAATCCACGATTATCTTAATTTTATTATTCTAGAGTTAAGAGCACGTGATTACCGAATCTAAACACATTATTTTGAATCGGATAATTATTAAGGTTTTTATTTGGTTTCCGGTCTTTGGAAATTAATAAAACTATAAAAAAATCTAAGAGCTTACATTATCTATTTAGGATCTTTTATGTACTTTCTTAATATAGACACATGGAACACATCATGTACTCCTTCCAAACTAGGCAGTAAAGCTAATTTTTATGCCACACCGCCTATCCTTTTCAAAATCTCATACGGTCCAACATATCTAGTGTTTAACGTGCCCCTCAAGCCAAATTTGACAACACCCTTGGTTGGCAAGATCTTAAGTAGGACATGCTCTCCCACTTGAAATTCCAAAGGTCTCCTCTGCTTATCAACATAACTTTTCTAATGACTTTGGCTGCTTGCAATATTTGTCTGATCAATTTGACTTTATCATTAGCATCCTGTACCAATTCTAGTCCTAAAATTTATCTATCACTAACTTCATCCTAATGAATTGGAGATCTAAAATTTTTACCATACAAAGCTTCATATGGTGGCATCCCAAGTGACACTTGATAACTATTATTGTAAGCAAATTCCACTAATGGCAAGTGCTCATCCCAACTACTTTTGAAATCTAAAACACATGCTCTCAACATGTCTTCCAGAATTTGAATATTCCTTTTAGATTATCCATTCGTTTGAGGATGATAAGCTATAGTAAAAACAACTTTGTGCCTAAGGCTTGATGTAGACTTTTCCAGAATCTTCTAACAAGTCCGGTCTCTATCCGACGCTATAGATATTGGTATTTCATGCAGTCTTACTATCTCCTTGATATATCACCTTGCTAACCGCTTCAATTTGTGCCCAATCTTAATCGATATAAAAGTGAGCTACCTTAGTCAATATGTCAACAATCACCTATACCGAATCACACTTTTCTCTATCTTAGGTAGAGCAGTAATAAAATCCATATTTATGTATCTCATAACACCTTCTTCAACATAAAATATAGTTGCTCTGCAATTTCCATTCTTTTCTTTGTTTCATGTATGCTTGGATCTTCCACTTGCACTACTTTGATCTTTTCAATGAGAGTAGGCTGAATCTACAGTTTTGGCAATCTTGTGCCGACTTGTCTGGTTATTATCTCCAGCTTTAACTTTCTTTTTTTTTTTTTTTCTATAAGATGTCGTTGATAAGTGATCAAAGCTGCATTATTCTCAACTTGCTTCCCACTTAAGGCATCAGCTACAACATTTACCTTCCTAGGATGATATTAGATATCCACATCACAATCATTGATAAGTTCAAATCATCTTCTTTGCCTCATATTTAGCTCCTTTTGGGTAAAGATGTATTTCAGACTTTTATGATCTATATATACTTTGCATCTTTCCCCATAAAAAAACGTCTCTAAAGCTTCAAGGTATGAACAACTACTGCTAGTTCTAGATCATGTGTAGGATACTTCTTCTCATAGGGCTTCAACTGTCTGGAAGCATATGCTGTCACCCTGCCTCCTTGCATCAACACATAACCTAATCCTTGTATAGAGGCACTACTATAGATAGTATACTTCTCAACACTCATTGGTAAAGCTAGCACTAAGGCAAATACTAACTTGTTCTTCAACTGCTGAAAGTTATTTTCACCGTCTTCACTCTATTCATACTTTACCCCTTTCTACGTCAGTTTGGTTAATAGACTTGTAATTTTGGTAAAATATTCTATGAATCTTCTGTAACATCTTGCCATTCCCAGAAAACTTCTGATTTCTACACATTCTAAGTCTTGGCCATTCAACAATAGCTTTTACTTCCTCAAGGTCTATTGATATTCCATTTCCATTTACATTATGCCTTAAGAAAGAAAATTGTTCTAACCAGAACTCACACTTCATGAACTTAGCATACAATTTCTCATTTTGTAATCTAGTCAGAACCAACCTTAGATGTTCTTCATGTTCTTCTTTTGATTTAGAATACACTAGCACATCATCAATAAACACTACTATAAACAAGACAAATAATCTCTGAAGACTCTATTCATAAGGTTCATAAAAACTACTGGTGCATTATTAAGACCAAAAGGTATGACAACAAATTCATAGTGCCATACCTTGTCTTGCAAGTTGTCTTCTGTATATCCTCTGCTCTAACTCAGTTGGTGGTATATTAATCTCATATCAATCTTCGAAAACACCTTTTCTCTTGTTAGCTGATCAAATAAATCATCTATCCTTGGCAAAGGGTGCTTGTTCTTGATAGTCACATGATTAAGCTTTTTGTAGTCTATGCACAATCTCATACTACCATCCTTCTTCTTTACAAACAGAATTGGAGCTCCTCAAGGTGAAACACTGGATCTAATATAATTCTTCTTCAATAGATCATCTAGTTGTTGTCATGCCCCGAGGGGTACCCTAAACGTGATAGTCCACCGTACACAATACTAAAGCCTAATTCTTCATGTACAAGGCGTACATTATAATCAAGGGCACATATAGGAGTAGCACAATTTACATTGATAACGATCAAGTAACAAGCCAAAGAGAATACATGTCATAAAACATAAACATGATTGATTACAATTCTTAGGGGTATACCCCACTATTGTCTCAAGTCAAAATAAATACACTTCTTAGAAATTTCTAAAACACTAACATAGTATACATTACATATAAGGAATTTATAAAATATCTTTATCATATGTTCCCATCACCTCCAGAAGAGTTTAAAATCCTTTCATGACTTCCTTAGCATCATGTTCCTTGAATAGAGCCATGGGTATACCTGTTTCAATACAAATCTATGGGGGTATAAGCTACAACTAGCTTAGTGAGGTATTTCTTTTTATTTGCACTATGATTTCAAACAAGTTTAATTAAATTTTCACGCATATACTATGTATACAATGCAATAATCACGTGATTACACAAATATATATAGTTATCCGAAAACCATATATAGAACGGATTTATCCCTCCGTATCAAAGGTTAGGGAATTGCTGATGAAGATCATTGACCTTCTACTGCTAGTCCCCAGGCCCCGGCCTAAAGCGTTCGGTTGGCTCGGCTCTGAACCTAGAGTCGCATTCCCCGAACGATTTGGATTCTTTAGGAAGGAACATGGCCCATGTCCCAACACAATAACAACCAATCCAACTTTACACGTAGGAGTAGCAAACTTCCGAAAGAAATGTGACTCAATGGATGCTATGCTTGAACGTCTTATTTTTCTTAAACCAAACCTTATTAAGATTTCTTAGAGGTGATAAAACAATTTTGCAAACAATAAGCAAGCACAAATGCAAGAAGATAACATACTTAAACAAACAATTCAAAGTTGCGATATTCTTAATTCTCATTACATCACATGAGCATAGAATCATACATATACATATCCCTGAATTCCCCATACATAGCCATTTTATCTTTTCTTAGCTTTCTATTGCCACTATTTTATAAGCACAAGCAAGTAACGAAATTAAGAGGAATAACTCACTCGTCCATTTTGCAATCTTCCTAGTCGTAGTAATCCTCAGGATGGGAAATCTTGTATTTCGCGCCACTTTGACGAAAGAAATACTGGGATGAGTATTTCGCAGAAGTTCTACTTAAACTTTCTAATTCTATTTCACTATGTTCATCAAAATCACGTAAAATGAAATTCTAACTTAAAATGGCCATAACTTGCTCATTTTAACTCGAAATTTCGTATATAATATACCGTTTTCTACCTATTCGAAAAGATGTATTCATTTCTAAGGTTATTTTGGTCATAAAAGGTTGTTCAGGTTCCAAAACTATAGGGTACAGATTCATTACGAAATTTATAGTTTTCAAAACACAAGTTTGCGAACTTTTCTTTATCCAAAAATACTTGTATCAAAATGTAAGTATTTGTATAGTTAGAAAAATCCTTTGAATATATATATAGACTTATATTGTATGCAAGATTCTAATGGTATTGTCTCAATGATTATATTTCATAAAACAATTTCTTACGGTGTTGAAGACTTGTATCTTAACAATTTCTTTCCTAAGAATTTCATAATTTCTTGAGTTATTATAAGTATGTTCTTATTTTGTTTTGTAATTTCTTTTCTGAAATAAACATTTTTTTTAGCTTTGGTATTTTACAAATTCTACTTTTAGTGATAAAAATGAAGTTTTCAAGAGTTTTATTAAGTTGTTGATAACTTATAATAATATGAGTTGTGTATATTTTCTTTTAAAGAAACGACTTTGATAAACAAGTCTTTTTATATTTTCATTCTCCAATCTTCTTTGAAAATAATTTTATTTCTAAAACTTGATCTTTTAACTCTTTTGTAAATCTTGCTTGGAAGAAAATCATGTTTCACTATTTTATTAAGTTTTTGATAATATCTATTGTTTTTGAAACCTCTATTATTTATATTCTTTTATTTCTTTGAAAATGAGTTTATCATTTAGAAACCTTGGCAAACTTTTATTTTTCTAAGTGAGTTTATAATTTAGTGAGTTGATTTTATCTTCACTCATAAAACTTAGTTTAGTTATTACTTTTGGTAAAAATTCCTACAACTAAGCTTTTTGAGAAAAGTCTATTTATCAAATTGTTATTGAGTTTTAATAAACTTTATGTGACTTATCGTAATAAAAGAAAATGTTTATTTTGTTAATTAACTTCTTTGAGGAAAATCATTTTTATTATTATTTAAGAAAAGTCTTGGTGAGTTTGAAAAGAAGTCGTGGGAATAATTTTTCCTATGTGGGTGATAACAAAATCTTGTTGTATGTAAAGAGAGTTTGGTTTCATCTTTCATTTGTTTCCTTGGTAAAATTATCCTTATTGACACTTAGAAAAACTTTAGGAAAAGTTTGAGAAGTTGTAAAAAAAAAAAACATTTTCTAAGTTGTTGACGCGTTTCTTTAGTTAATGACAAGTTTTATTACAAAAGAGTTTAGTTTCATATTCCTTTATTAAAGAAAATTCCATTTTAGCTTTTGTTGAGACAATAACATTATTATGATGCATGTACATGAGCATATAATATGAAAATGATGAAAATATAAGAAAAGGGTAAAAAGCCAGATAATAATAATAAGCAATGTAATAATATCAAGTATTGGGAACCTTAACTTTATCAAGATATCTCGATCAAGCATTGGGAGCCTTGGCTTCATCAAGGCAACCCTGTCAATTATTGGAAGCCTTAGCTTCATCAAGACATCCCGGGACTAAGAATAGACTAGTCCCAAAAAAAAAAAAAGAAAAAGAAAGAAAAGAAAAAGCCATAATAGAAGCATTAAGAATAATAAAAGCAAGTTAGAGAAAGTTAGTGAGCATTTAGGCTCTAATTAATATATATACATATACTTAATAATATATATAGAGTTAGATTAGAAACATAATAAGAACAATAACATCATTAATAATAACACACATATATAAGCATAATAGCAAGATAATAAAATTGGAACTTTATATGCAAGAACAAAACACGAACATGTTGTTGCTTCTATTACTTATATGAGTTTTAAAACAACACAATGGTTATGCTAAGTTACATGACATGGGTAAAATATTGGTAGGGGTTTACCTTTGAGTGTTTATGTGGTTGGAAGTAGAAGATGAATATGAGATTACATTGTTCGTGATATATGGTAGATAGTTTGTGTATAAAGAAGGATTTTGTGAAGAATTGGTTTAAGAGTTTTGATAGAAAGGAATTTTAGAGAGAGAATTTGTGGAGAGATTTTATGAGAGTTTTGTTATGGTAATTGAGTGTGTGAAAGAAGTGGAGGGAAATTAACACCATGGTTATGCTAAGTTACATGACATGGGTAAAATATTGGTAGGGGTTTACCTTTGAGTGTTTATGTGGTTGGAAGTAGAAGATGAATATGAGATTACATTGTTCGTGATATGTGGTAGATAGTTTGTGTATAGAAGGATTTTTGTGAAGAATTGGTTTAAGAGAGTTTTGATAGAAAGGAATTTTAGAGAGATTTTATGAGAGTTTTGTTATGGTAATTGAGTGTGTGAAAGAAGTGGAGGGAAATTGGGTATTTATAGATAAATGTGAAGGAAAATTGTGTGTAATAAAATAAATTGAAAAAGAAAATAAATTGATGGAGGAGAAAGAGAGTTTATGCCAACCACATGACAAAGAGGGAGAGAAAATTATTTTATTTGTTGTTTTGTAATAAAAAGTAATTAAGATGTGAAGTATGGTTGATGTGAAGGTGTATTGAAAAGATAAAAAGTAAGAAAATAGGTGTATAGGTAGTAAGAAAAAGTAGAGATAGATGAATAGTAATGAACAGTAAAATAGTACTATGAATAGTAGACTAGATAAATAAAATACCGGTAGTAATAAGAATACGTGTATAAATGCGAGATCTGTAATTTTTAGTTACCGAAAAATTCTAAAAATGATATTTTTAGAAACTTTATGTTTTTATGAGTCTATTGGTATTAACGGAATATTTGCCATCCGGTGTGTCAGGGCATGATTTTCGAAACTGATCCTATTCGGATCCAAAGGACATTAGAAATTTGCGAATATGATATTTTTAAGCTTTCCTATATTATTACGAACTATTATCAACAATTATTTCTATTTCATTCTTTAGGATTTAAGAGCGCGGGATTGCTAGATCTTATGCACTAGGGTTTGTTATAAGCTTTGTTGACTTTTAGGATTCCGGTTTGACTTCCGGCTTGTTGATTTTATTCGTATGATTATAAAATTTTTTTGGTTTTGTCCGTATTATATTTTTAGTTCAAAATCTATGGTTTATTTCATTTTATTTATGATTATTTAATATTTTCTAGTTCTCGGGATCGTTTAACCTAGTCTAGAGTTATGGGTTGACTCAGTTTGACTTTTAGTGAAGATTGAAAATTTTATTCTAGAATTCACCAAAGGATTTAAGGTCTTATTATTTTGTTGTTGAGCGTTGTTTGGATATATCATCTTGATTTGCGAATTAAGAATCGAATAGATGTTTTGATTGGTGTACGAATATTGAATCATTCGATTGTTGGATTTTCTATTTTGTTTTGAGGGTTCTCTTTTTCTCAAGATTAAGAATTTTCGTATTTGACCTTATTTAGAATTTAGTTTTAACTTGGGTCGATTTTCAGGGTTTCATTTTCGATGTTAGACTTCTAGGAATATTTTCTATGAATTATGAAAATTTCAGGGATTTACAGTTGCACTTTGAGCTTTGCAAGTTCTGTAAGAGCCATGTGATATGGTGTCTTTGAAATAGGTGTAGTACCTGACACCAAGTCAATATAGAACTCCACTTCTCTCTCTCGTGACATCCTTGGTAAATCTTCTAGAAAAGCTTCTAGATGTTCATGCACAACTGGTATTTAAGAACAATCTATCTTTTGTTTATCTTCTATCATCAAAGCTACCAAAGATGATCTTCCACACAACTCACATGTAGGTAGAATTGGAGGTCTTTGCACCTCAAGCTTATAAACAAACTGGTCTCCATCTGATAAACTAAATTCTACCACTAGGTTGTGACAATCTATTACAGCATGATATTTCACAAACCAATCTACTCCATAATTACATCAAAATCTAACATATCCAGGACTACAAGGTTTGCAAGTAAATGCTACCTTCTATTTCTATATCCATATTCCTATAAATCCTATTCAACATAGATCCACTTCCCAATGGTGTACTTATAGATAAACTTTTAGACATATGCTCAACATGTACACCACAAATAGATACAAACATCTCAGATATATAAGAAAAACTCGCACCAGTATCAAATAACACATATGCACTATACATAAGTATATGAAACATACCCACAATAGTGTCAACACTAGATATGTCCCTGTGCTGGAAATCATAAACTTTAGCTGGTGCTCTTTGTCCCCAACCAAAATGATGATTTCTACCAATATGAACTCTTGGAATTACTTGTTTTCTAGCTTCCTTACATTCAACTGCTCGGTGTCCTCCTCTTTGCCCACACTTAAAACAGAATACTTGAGGAAGGACTCTATATGTGTAGAATCTATGGCTATACCTAACCTTACCACATGAGAAACAGGCATTCTCGGTCCATTTATAATCCTTTATGTCGTGAGGACTAAGGCATCTGCCACATTTATTTTTAGCACTTTGAAATGCTGATCTAAAATGTTGTGTAACAAGTCTCTGTCTTGAGTCAAAACACTAGAAGCTGGTCTTTTCCTCGAGTAGATCTGACCTCTCTAGTGCTCATGACTCTTCATCCTGTTCAGACCCTGCTCCACGGTCTTGGCTTTGTTAACCAGTGCTGAATAGTTGGTCAAATCCATTAAGTTCACCTAATATTGTATCTCAGGCTCTAGCCCTGTAATGAACCTGCTCACCTTAGCTTCTTCACTTTCTTTTAGAGGATATGGAAGAAATCTCATCAACTTGTGATGTTCTTCTCTCTCTATACTCAGATCAAACCCCTTGTTATGACCTTTTGTCACTCTCTCGAAACTCTATAGAGAAAAGCAACAATTGGGCTTCTTCAAGTTGAATCCTGCTTTGCCTAAATGAAGGAAAATCTTATAAAGGTATGAATCTTGATCTAAATTTCTGTATTATCTTTTACTTTGCAAAATCGATGAAGTATGTAACTAGGGATTTATTGTTTGCAAGGTTGAATGTGTATTTAAAAAATAAGAAGGAATGAGAAGTAATACTTGCTGATATTTGAGCTATCGACAGCTCCAAGAAAGGGAAGTTAGGGAAGAAAGAATTTTTTTTTTTGGATAAATTCTCGGTACCCAAAACCGAACTATAACTCTATTATTTATAAGTTGTTTTCTCCAGACTGTTATTGAAGCTAAGTCTATTATTAACTTCTGATTTAAACTTGATTTTGTATATGGGTTGTATGATATTAAAGTAATCCAAAGTATGCTTAAGTCTAACAAAGCATCCGTTGTCTTTATTCATAACACATTTATATTTGAGAATTCATTACTAATTTGAAAAGTATACTTGGGTGTTTCCTTTTTAAATTCTTAATGAAGGGATTTCCTAAGTTTAGGAAATAAGATTCTTGTAAAAAATTTTGCATAACAAAGAATTATTAATATTTAAATTTTTGGAAAACCTTTGCATAATAAGGAATTCTCAATGCTTGTATTCTTAAATGACTTATTTTGAAATTTTGGAAAATTTAGCTAAGTAGCTACTTTTATAATAATATTTCCTAAGTGTTGGAAATAATTCTTGAAAGATAAGTCTCATTTTATGAAATAAGAAAAATTCTATTTTTTTATTAAGAAAACAACATCATTTTATGACCATAAATGCATATGAATCTAATAATCACACTAAGATATAATTTGCTGGCATTAGAAATAAAGGATAGAAAATCAAATTAGTAAATATAGCGAGAATAAAGATAGGAAAGTCTTAACTTGATATCAAGACTTCTGGAACTTAAAAATAGACAAGCTCCATCAAAATAAGAAAAGAAAAAGCGAAGAAAATAATGGAATTCTTAGATTTATTTTAAGGTTTCCGGGACTTAGAAATTGACAAGTCCCATATATAAAATAAGAAAAGTAAGAAAACAATTATGGGAGTCTTAGACTTTAACAAGCTCCCCGGGACTTGAATATAGCCAGTCTTATAAATAAGGTAAAGCAAATAAATAAGAAAATCATGGAGTCTTAGATTAATTTTCAAGGCTCTCGGGACTTAGATTATGGACAAGTCCCCTTTGTTTTGACTTGATGAAGTACAAGTCTAAGACTAGAAGTTGAATAGTCTAATTTATTTGCATAAAATAAATGAATAAACAAGGAAATAAAAGCATAAATAAAATTTTATATTAGGAGCTTTAGGCTCTAAATATATTTACATACTTATACATACTAGTAGATAAAAGTTAAGTTAGCATCAAGAATGATGCATAAGCATAAATATGAACATGAAAGGGAACATGACATGAAAAATGTGTTGTTTTTCACATTTCCATTCCCTAGCATATGCTCATGCGGATCATATAAGGAAATAAAAACACACATATTTTTCATGTTATGTTGACATAATTTAAGGAGAGGTTTTAAGTGTGTTACCTAAGATAAATGATGGAAGAAAAATTTGAGAGGTGTTTATGTGTATAAGTGTGGCGTGAATGGGAGGGAGGAGAGGAGAGTGTGTGATTTGTGATTGTGCAAGAGTTTTGTTATGTTTAGGAGGTATGTTTTATAGTTTATCTAAAGATGAAAGATTGTGTATGAGTCGAAGAAAGAAAGAAAGTTCGAAGAGAAATTTAGAGAGAAAAAGTTTGGAGAAAATTTAGAGAGAGGAGTTCATAAGTGATTTTGGTAGAGTTTTATTATGATGGAAGAAAAGTGTATAAGATGTGAAGGGGAGAAGAGGTATTTATAGATAAATATGGAGAGAATTTAGAGGAATAAAAATAAATGAAAAAGAAAATAAACTAAGAGGGATGAGAGAGAGGAGTGGTCGAGAAAAAGAGAGAGAATGTGGTTAAAAATTAATTTTAGTACTAAAAAGTAATTAAAATATAAGATAAGTTAGATAAAAAGTAATATTAGAAATATAAATGTAAGAAATAAGTATATAGGTTGTAAGAAAAAGTAGAGATAAATGAATAGTAATTAAATAGTAACCAAGACAAATAAATTATCGGTAGTAATGAAAACACAAGTAAAAGGGCTATATCTAATATTTTTGGAAGCCGAAAAATTCTATAACTGATATTTTATGATTCCTCATCTACTTTATGAGTCTAGATATGTTGTTAGAATGTTTTTACCATTTTGCATATCGGGACCTTGATTTTAGAAATTGACCCAGTTCGAGTTCGAAACGAATGAATTTTTGGTAAATATGATCTTTTTAGGTTGTAAGACATTATTTCAAATCATAATCTAAGGTTATCTCATTTTTCTATTTTAGGGTTTCGCGTGCGAATTGTTGGATCTAGGTCCACTAAGACTTGTTACTAACCCAAGTTGATTTTAGGATTCCAATTTTACTTCTAGCTTTTACGTTTTACACGTAAGATTATAAAATCTAGGGGTTTATGGTTATACTATATTTTCGGTTTAAAATTTAATTTTTCTTTATTTTTATGATTTATTTAATATTTACAGTTCTCGAGGTTATCTAATCGAGTCTAGCGCTTTTAATGTTATATGTTGACTCGGTTTTACATTTGGTATTAATTTTAAATTCTTGACTCTAAAATTCACCGAAGGGTTTCAGGTTTTATAATTTTTTCATTGAATATTATTTGGGCATATTGTCTCAATTTACGTATTAGGGATATGGATTGTTCAGCGTAAAGATTTTGACTCGAACGATTATTAGATTTTCGTTTTTTTTTTGGAAGATGCTCTTTTTCTCAAGGTTATGAAATTTCGTATTTGACCTTGTTTAGAGTTCGGTTTTAACTTAGGTTGGTTTTTAGGGTTTAGGTTTCAGTATTAGCTCTAGGATTATTTTCTAAGAGTTTCAAAAAATTCAGGGGTTTACATGTTTAGACCTCCAACATTAATGAGAGCTCTAATTATGGTTAGAAATGGGCGACTAAGGATGAGAGGAATAAGCTCATCATCATTCATGTCCATCACCACGAGGTTAATGGGAAACTTGTGTCTACTGATCTGAATTATCACATCCTCGCATACTACTTGGGGTGTCTTTGAAGTCTGATTTGCCATTCTAATGGTAATGTTTGTGCTCTTCAATAGACCCCTGAGCTTTAATCTCTCTATTAACTTGAAAGAGACAAGAGTCACTACAACTCTAATATCACAAAGTCCATTCTTAATGGAATGACCAGTAATGGAACATGGGATTAAAATCTCTCTCGGGTCATCTAGCTTTGATAACATATGATCCACTTTAAAATCTAACTCCTTGTGGTCAGGTGACCTCTTCTGATTTACTTGTTGTTCTATTGTCTCCTCTACTCTTAGTTCTACTCTCTCATTTGGCTCATTAGCTACTTTCAAAGCTGTCTACTCATAGTTCTCTTTTAAATTCTGGTTGGACTTCTTCTTTTGCTTATTCTTATACTCATCTTCGACCTCCTTCTCTTTCATAACAGCTTCTTTCAGCTCAATAGCGACCTCATTTGTCAAATTCTAGTTGGTCAAACTTACTGTATTCCTTCTTGCTCAACACCAACCTCATCTTCTACATGTTTTGCCTCTTTAATTTCAGTGGATAGTCTTCTTCATTCCTCACTTTTTTGAATTTCCCTTATAATTTCATATCTATTTTTCCCTAAATGTTTCTTGAAAAACTCCTATTCTCCAAGCTTCTTGGTCACTTTATTTCCCAAATCGTCCACAACTTGAATCTGAATCACTAACTCATCAGATTCTTCATCTTCTTCAAGTACTCCTCATCTATTGATTTCTTCGTGTTAACCTCTTCTTCTTCATCTTTGATGGACCAACTTCCTCTCTGGATTTTCTTTGTAGCACTAGGAAGTGCTCCTTAAGGTCGACTAGTAGAAGCTTGATTCAATAGTTCGAAGTGCCTTTTCAGCTGATGTACTTGAGTTTTCAACAATGCAACCTCTTGTTCAAGTTCTCTCACTCTATTGGATTGAGCATGAGCTTGTTCTCTTTCTCTTGAAGCATAAATCATAGGAGGGTATCTTAGTTGAGTTTAAGAAAGTTCCTCTCTTCATAGAGGAAATTTTAAGGATACTTACACCTGAATTGTATGAGCTCAGATATGGATCCATTCGTCCAGCTCCTCTATTGAAGTTATTCACATAGTTCACCTCCTCTAACCTAACAATTGAGCTGGATGGATAGCTCATAGGTGGTACTTCATTCATTCCAAACTCTGGTGGCCTGTTCACTTCGCCAAATGGAATAAGGAGGAATGAAATTCCCTGGAAATTTAATAGAGTTGTAATGGCTATTACAATATTCACTTGTTGTTAAAAGTAAAAAATAATTACAGTAACAGATAAAATATCTATAATGCCCGATGTATTTATTATAGAAAAAGGATAATTGTATAGGTGTTATTTTCAAGAAAGGGGTATTTATGAGAAAGTTAAAAAATAGACCATTGAATGGCAATTCATTGGTTAGGGATATAAATTGCTATTCATCATTTTATGTAATAGCAATTCATTATGAATCGTCATTCATTTGAAGTGAACACCGTCATATCCGCTTTAAGTCAAACGAGGAAGGAATGAATAGTTATTCATGTCAAGTAAATGAAGCGTTGGTGTCCTCTAATGTATTGTTTAGCTTCAATGGAGCTCACATTGGGTCTTGAGCTCATCATCTTACCCATTTGACTCATTTATGTTGCAAGTTGTGATACTTACACTGTGAGCTGTAAGATGGGTTCGAGTCATTCATGGCAGCTACGCTCGTTGGCATAACTCCCTCATTTTGCCATCCAAAAGAATTTTAGGCCATTTCTTCAAATAGCTCTAGTACCTTTTCTGGATGTCTCGCCATCAACTTTCTGCCAAATGATGCATCAACCATACTTCTCAATTGGAATCCCAGCCTATAATTGAAGATATGCATTAGGGTGTGATTGGGAATTCCATGATGGGAATGCATTCTCAATAGGTCATTGAATCCTTCCCATGCCTTGTATAGTGTCTCTCCATCATATTGTCGAAAAATGTTGATCTTACTTCTCAATTGAGTGGTCTTGGATGGAGGAAAAAACCTCGTTAAAAATTTTTCAGCTAACTGCTCCCAACTTGTAATTGAGCTTGATGGGAGTGAGTTCAACCAATTCCTTGCCTTATCCCTTAGAGAGAATGGGAACAGGCAAAGCCTAATAGCATCTTCTGAGACTTCGTTACTCTTGAGAGTAGAACAAATGTGAATAAAATTCATGATGTGCTCATTTAGGCCTACATTAGGTCCTCCTCTAAATTGATTGACCTGGACCATCTGTATAAGAGCTAGTTTAAGCTCAATTATTGGCCTGAACTCCTAACCTTGCTATTGTAGGTGCTAATCCATCTACTGAGGCACATAATACTCCTAAAGTTGTCCTTCCATTGGCTCCAATCAACCTCTCATTATCATTACAACGTTCTGTGGATCTGCTATAAACCTGTACGTCTTGCTCTTAGCTAACATTTAAATGTTCTTTCGATCTTTAGGTCAAAGAGGAATGTCAAGTCTAGCACCCTCTCTCTTGATATACACTAAAAGAAAACTCAAGTTAACTTTTTTCTTTTTTAATATTCAAATTTTTATGGGTTTTTAGCAAAAGCTTTAGATCTAAGCTCAACAAAAACAACACAACTATTTTTGTACCAAACCGTAGATGACCTTAAATACACAATTCACTAATCAAGACAAAAAGACACACACACATATATATATATATATATATTAACTCACCAACTCCTAACAAAAAACAAACACAAGAATGAGCTTAGTCTTAAAGACAAACACAAGAATGAGCTTAGTATTAAAGATTAGTACAAATCTAATATCAGTATCATGCTTAGCTCCCTAGCTTCCGACAAGTGTACCAGGCATGTGTGGTAATAAAACTGGTGAGAACCAAGTCATAATCCACAGAGAGCTAATTGACTAAGTACTAGAATGCAATGACCTCTTCTATGTTAAGCAAAATGATCTTAGATTTTTGAGCTAAACTAAATGATCTACTTCTACTGCTAAAAATTATAACTAATTTTAACATCAAGGACTACTAAGCACTAGAATAACTATTGAGCTCCTTCAGATCACAAGTGTGGGATTATGTAATGGTAAAAACAGGATTTCCTTTCATTGCCTTATAATTATAATCGGGTTTGTTCAATTGGATAGTGAATAAATTCACAACAGTTTACTTCCCTTCTAGGTTGCAAAATTCTAATTATAGTATGGATATCCCTTTCGAGTAAATAACATGTTTCTCTCACAAATAATGTTACTCTAATTGAATTTATGATTTAAGCACGTATCCATGTTAATAAACCACAACTTCAATTGCATTAAGAACATGAATTCCAAGATTTAAACCAAAACAGCATGTGTCCTTGTCAACTTTGAAATCTTATTTCCTATTTCAATTGGATCATCAAATCCCTTTCGAGTATCTTAAATCCTAATTCATAAGAAAATCCATAGACATATTTTTTTATCTCATGAACATTGAAATAGAAATAATGAAAATTCTAATTTAACAAAACCCATTATAAGAACAAATCAACTACTAAAGAGACCCATTAACTTATCACATAATCCTACTTAGATAAATTAGCTCATACTCAAAAATATACTTTCATTCATGATAAAATTCTGAGCACAATCCATAATAAAAGATAATGGAGAGAGTATACATGAAATATAAAAATATTTTCCTAATGATTCTAGGTCTAACTCTATTGTGAAAGCTCATAATGAACCATGCCAGAAGTTGAGGTCAAGTGAAGTGAGGTCGGGTGAAATGAGGTAAGGTAGCTAAATGAAAAATGGGCAATGGAATGTGGAATGATGAAAAATGAAGGATGGATTCTAGGTTACGGAAGGTATTGTGGAATATGGAAGGTGACGGAATGTATCGTGTAATGGAAGGAAAAAAATGGATAATCGATGATTCTATGCAAGATATGATGGGTATTTATACTGAATAGGGTTTAGATTCGCTGTTTCCATGTGTAGTGTAGTGGAAATATGTGTGTATGTGATGAGATAAAATGGATAAGTAGAGTAGACCCATTGATTACAAAAATGAAAACTACTAAATATTTACAATCAACACATCAAAAATGAAAAAAGACATTACTGGAACTGGTTTTGCTCAAATCAACTCAGTTTAGATGTGATAAGGTTAGCTCACTTATGAGGTGCTCGGCTGATGTTGGAGAGCTTGGTGATGTGGAGAAACAGCTCAATCCATTCTTCTGGATAAGATGAGCTCTGTTTCTAAAAATTGAGCTCATGCACGTTCTGATTTGTTATGTACTCCATCAGCTCGATTTGGTGAATTGGTGAGGTTGGTGTAGTAGCTCAAGTCGATGCATTGAGCTCAGGTCATTTGCTTATTATAGTTCAAGTCATGTGTTGAGCTCAAGTTAAGGTTGTTGTGTTGAGCTCAAATTCTACTATTGTTGCATAAAAATTTTATCTTTTTACTCTTTTAATTATAAGTTATCTACAATCATGCAATTTATCATTTTATAGAAAAAATTCACCACAAAAGTGCCAATTTATGCATGAGAGTGAGATATAAATGTAGAATAAATATGTATAAAATAAATATTTATCAAGCAGCAAGCTCCATAATAAGGAATTCATGATCAGGAAACATATCATCTGGTATATCATCGAAAAACATAAACATGTTGCTTCAAGAGGTAAATTGATAAAGGATAGTATCGTGTTTGTTGTTTGAAAACATAGGAAAAGGCATTGTTGATGATAAGAGGGATGAGAAAACTAAAGATTGAAAAATTATTTATATACTGCAAGAGGTTGGGCCATAGATGGGTAATTGTTTCAAGATTATTGGGTTATAAATTAGTATGAAACATGAAATGATAAGCATAGTCCCAAAATGCAATATCATGTTGATACCAATGCAATAGCTTTTGTTGAAACTTCATAAACTAAAGGAGTAATAGCGATTTGTAGTTTTTTGGTTACAATGATAGCCAAGTTATGTCCAAAATGTATCAAGAAGTGGTAAAAGCGTTGAAAGAGAAGCAACCTAATGATTTGAAACATTCTTCAACATTAATTTACTTTGGTAATGGTTTTAGATTTGTCTTTACTTCTTAAGCTACTTCTAATACTAATGAGTGCTCTCGGGTTGTAGATATGAGTACGTTTGATCATATTACACCACAATCACATTTTTTATTACTTAATCAAGTCCTTCATATACCATTTAAATAAAATTATTTGATGGGAGTCCAAAACTTAATCATTGGAGCAGATAAGTTGTTCTAAATGATCTTATTACTTTGCTTAATATGTTTTTTTTTTTTTTTTGCTGAAGCTTAATATGTTGTTTATACCAAATTTTTGTTGCAATCATTCATCAAGCAATAAACTCATTTCTCATTCTTACCTACTTGTTGTGTTTGAACCTAGTGAATGTATTTTTCAAGACTCGATTTTTAGACAAGTTGTCTTTGCCATTGAATGTCAAGGAATTTATTATTGAAGTCCAAGCCATTTATTTCATCTAGATCTTTACACTCACTTTTCAATGATTGTAGTTTTTCTTTACAACATGTTAGTTTTTATTCAAATAATTTTTCTTGAAGTTTTTATAAAGACATGGATCTATCAAGTTGTCTTTATGATACTTGTTTCCTTACTAAGTTTCATCATTTCCCTTTTTCATATAGATCAACTAGATCATTTCATCCTTTTGATTTGTTGCATATAAACATATGCTCCCCATTTAATACATACTATATTATTGGTGCAAGGTTTCTCTTCACTATAGTAGATGTTATGACTAGGTGTACACGGACCATCCTCATGACACTTAAATTATAAACCTTTTAGTTTTGTTGAAATTCTCTACTTACATAAAAAAACATGTCATGGCCACTCCAAAACACATTATATTACATAATGGATAAAAAATTCTTTTGAGGGATTACCAAGATTTGTTTACTAAACTTGGTATTCTTCACCACACCTAACAACAAAATGGTGTTGTAGAGAAAAAGCATAGACATTTGTTGAATAGTGCTAGAACATTTCAAATTCATGTTAATCTTTCTAATAAGTTTTGGGATGAGTGCATTATAACTCTTCTTTTCTAAATAATCAAATGCCCATGCAACTTTTAGGTTGGAAAACACCATTTAACTTGCTTCATCAAAAGTCATCTTTTTTATGAAAACCTTAGAACTCTTAGTCGCTTATGTAATGTAGCCACTAATCCTAAGTTAAGGGATAAACTTGCATGAGAGGTAGACATTGTGTATTTAAGGGATATCCATAGGGTTAAAAGGGGCCATGAACTTTATGACTAAGAGACACATAAACTCTTTGTTAGATGTGATGTTCATTTCTTTGAGAATATTTTTCCTTTTCATGTATTGTCTAATATTAAGTGTTTTAATCCTTTAATTGAGCATCAAAAGCTTTTTTCTTCATCTTATTCATTAGATCTTGTTGATAGTATAGTGGTGGCACCAATTGTTGATCAAACAATTTTGACGTATACTAGTAACAATTAAGAGTCTTCTTCTTTTAATCCATGTTTTAGTATTATAGACTAGCCTGTTTGTTGTTTAACTAGGATTAGACAACCACCAAGATGGCTTGGTGATTTCATATATAATGTTTTACCTAGCATATCGACTTCTTTGACAATTGTAAGCACCTATAAGTTTAAACAATATCCGTATTATTCCCTTTTCAATCCTCATTCATTTTCAAGCCTGTCACATGACTTTGTGACTTCATTAGGTAATGTACTTACAATAAAAAAACCTTGAAACTCTTAATAAGCAAAAATAGATCTTAATTGGATAGGAGATATGGATTAAGAACTTTTGGCCTTGAAATCAAATCAAACTTGGGTCTTAAGATATGTGCCTTTGGGCAAACAAGCAATTGGTTCGAAGTAGGTTTACAAAATCAAATACAAACTTGATGGCACTATAAAATGATATGAAGGTTGCTTAGTGGCTAGAAAGTATACCCAAGTTAAAGGGTATGATTATGCTCATACATTTTTCCTATAATGAAACTTAATTCAGTTAGATTAGTGCTTCTTACTGCACTCAACATGTTCACCAATCTGACATGAACAATGCTTTTTTACATGGCTTTGTTGATAAATATATAA
Organism: Combretum micranthum; assembly: GCA_024138025.1. NCBI lineage: Eukaryota > Viridiplantae > Streptophyta > Magnoliopsida > Myrtales > Combretaceae > Combretum > Combretum micranthum. The sequence goes on from JAMXBD010000459.1 coordinate 676,110, forward strand.
TTCATATATGCAACTACCATATGGGTATGGCTTTTCTGAGTCAAGTTTGAAAGTTTGTTAAGTCCCTATATGAGCTTAAACAAACCTTTATATAATGGAACCAAGAGTTCATAGAAATTATAGTATCTTTGGGGTTTGTTCAACCTAAGTCAAATTATTTGTTGTTTACTCATAAAAATTCACTAAATTTGTGGTGATGTTATTCTATTTTAATGATGTTTTAGTAGTTGGGGTTCACTTGATGACATGCTTACTCTTAAGAAAACTTTACATCAAGTCTTTACCATAAATCTTTATCATAAAGCTAGGATCTTGGAACTACATACATATTGAAATTATACTATTTGCATTATCAATAAATTTACAAATGTATTAATGCTATGAAAATCTTTTCCTGTAATTACTTTCATGTCCAACGGAGATTTACATTGGTTAGGGGAAAAGAAAGTGAACATCAATATTTACAACTTGGATAATTTATTTGGGGGGAGAAAAAGAAAAACCTATGCAAGATTTCATTATTTGGATAATTATTATCTTCAAGAAAGCTAACTATGATATTTTATTTTAGCAAAAAGGCAAAAAAAAAAAAAAAAAAGGGTACCTATGCTCATTCTTTTGAAAATATTTGGAATGTTTGACAATACGTCAATTAATTTAAAATTAATGATTTTTCATTATGAAAAAAATGATGATTGATACAAATAATACCTAACTCCATCAAAAGGTTTTATTGCATTGACATCAAGTATGATGTAATAGTATGGAATTGGGAGCTAGCATACGATTCATGGTTTTTCAAATTTTGAAAGTAAAGAGGGAAATATGAAGTTCTTTTCTCCAATAATATATGTTAAAAACGGTAGAATGGCGTTAAAATTGTAGTTTTGGAATAAATCCAACATTTGTAAAAGAAAATAATAGATCAAATTATTTCCCCCATAGTTGAATTTGAAGCTCGCTTAGTTTCTCAAAACACTACTAGATAGAGAAAATGGCATAGTACATCATAATACAATACTATAGCGTACAGAATAACATTGAGAGTTATGCCTTAATTGGTTTGTTTAATACAAGGCAATAGCAAATGCCTTGTGTAATGTTTCTTATACAAAACAAGTCACATGATAATACGTAAGGATCTCTACAGTCTAGGTCAATTTGGCTAATAGGGTAGATCGAAATGAGCAACAAACTGAAACACTTTCGAAGTGGTTGGAATTAAATCCTTAGTGAATTGATTGCTTTGAAAAAGCACCTAGTTATAATCAAACAGATTTTCAGTAGCAATTCCAATAGCATCACTAGTATGACGTGAAAACTTTAGCAAAAATAAAGTAGACAAATCAATATAGAGAAAACATGAAGTTATGGAATGACTATATAGATGATTTAATCTAGGCTACTGGTTTGGTTCTTATCTTACCATTGTTGAATGCCAAGAGAAGTGGAATGGAAGATGAGTTGGCTTTGAAAGATGAAATGTTGAATAGAGTAATGAGAATTAAAATAGTGAGTTAGGAATAAAGGGTTACGCTTTAAATGAAAGTATAATTTATCGATGCTTTTTTCTTTTTTCCTAAGTATAAGCACTTCGGTTTTAATTTCACTCAATTTGGTTCCATTTGGTATAATGACCAAATTAGTAGGAAGATTTAACCAAAGTGTCATTTGCATTCACTTAAAAAGATTCCAAATGCATAAACGCCATGCCTACCATCACTTGCTTTGTTAAAACTATGATATGATTACTAATATGATTACCACACCACTATTATGCATGAAATGAGTACTTAGACAAAATAATAAAGGTAAAACAATTAATAAAAGAATGATTACATAAGGAAACATCTTATTATTGAATAAAAAAAGGGCTTCTTTACAAATTAGAAAAGTAAATTCCCTTAATTAACTATCCCTCTAATTATAAATAGGGCTTCCTTCCTTTCGATAAATTACTTTAGTAACACTTGTCTTTCTATAATATGAAGAAGAAGAAGAAGGTAAGAAAACAAGAATCACGTATATGCTTCTAACCTAACCTTTTTCCGTTTCTAGTTTTTGAATGCATTAGAAATTTTGATTTTAAGATCTAATCAATTAGGAATAGTAAATTAAGCTCTAATCTTAAATCTAATATGAATTTAAGGATCATAATATCTTGATTTGAGATTATTAGTAACAACAATATAATCTAACCATGAATCAATACATAGAATTCAAAATAGGTCTAACCATTAAAAATAATTTGGATTAAGGTTTTATATGAACCATGATTTAGTGAATCACATGACAAATTGATTAGGTTTGTCCGTTAAAAAATCAATTAGGGTTCTAAACCTGGACTCATGGGAGATATGATGTCTACTGGTGGTGAAGAAGTGCTCTTGAAATCGGTTGCTTATGCAATCCCAACATAATCGATGAATGTTTTTCTTTTCCCTAAAAAGATGTTGTAAGGTAGTCTCAAGTTTAATTAGTAATGTTTGGTGGGGTGATCTAAAAAAGGATAACAAAATTCATTGGAGGAAATGGGAAGTTTTAACCAAATCAAAACTTATTAGAGGTTGAGGATTCAAAGATTTATACTCCTTTAACCTTTCTTTGCTAGGAAAATTGGCATGGAGAGCTCTTCAAAATCCTAATGCTTTGTGGGTCAAATTACTTAAGAGCATTTACTTTCCAAAAGCTGATTTTCTAGAGGCAAAAAGAGGAAGGCGGTCATCTTGGTTTGGGCAAAGTTTGTTAGCAAGACATGATGCTATCTAATCTAAACTTCTTTAGCAAGACGGTAGAGGGGATAAAATTTCCTTTTAGCATAGCCCTTGGATCCGTACTCTTCCTAATTGCATGCAAATTAGCAAGTTGACCAATCGCCTCTAACTTAATAAACTTAAAGGTGCAAGACATCATTGATCATGATCTTTTCACTTAGAATCTCTCTACACTAAATCATCTGTTGTCTTAAGATGAAAGAATGGCCATTCTCCGTATCCCAGTAATATCCAATGAACATGAAGATCAATTGATCTAGCTATGTTATAACCAATGGCACTTTTACAGTTAAGTCTTGTTATCACTTGGTTTCTAACAGATTGTCTTCTGTTGATTGTAACAAAGCTTCTTCTTCCTATGTTGTTGATCCTAAGATATGGAGAATCACTTGGAATTTGACATGCTCACCTAAACAAAAACACTACCTTTGGAGATTGAGCACAAATTTACTAACAACTGATGTAAATTTATTCTATAGGAGAATTAGAAGCAATGTAAAATGTTTTCATTACGGTGCTAATGAAATGGTGGAGCATTGTCCTTTCATTGTGACTGGGTTCGCCCCATTTGGTTCGAGTGTTGCCAACTTAGAGTTGATCTCCAAGAAACATCAAGATTTGGTTGTTGGTTGGAAAAATTTTAAATCCAGATCCAAATGTTGTCATTAAAGTGATGTTTCTTGAACTAGATGAATTGGAGAATCTAGAGAAAACTAGCAGGAGAAAACAAACTATAGGAACACTAGAAGATCAGCAACAATCTGGACATTTTAACATTAACAACATTGTAATAGCTCTTCATAGTGAAGGTGTATAAGTTTGTTGGACTCCACTAGCACTAGGTTTTATCAAGATAAACTGCGATGCTGCTTTGAGTAATAGAATAGGAGCGGTAGGTTTTGGGCATATGTGTCGTGATTCGATAGGAAGACTCTTGGAAACAACAGCTAAAAATTTGAATGTAATATCATCAAGCTTGATAAAAAGCTTTCGCCATTAGAGAAGGTGCCTGAGCTGCTGTTAGAAGAAATTGGGATTCGATGATTATAGAGATTGATTCAAAGCTTGTGTTTGAAGCTTCAACAGGCACCAGGTCTTTGCATTGGAGCATTAGAGGAATTGTTAAAGATATCTTATCTTTGATAAATTCCTTATCTTGCTTTTTCTTTTTCTTTAATCCCTAGAGATGCTAATAAGTGTGCTAATTGGGTAGCAAATATGGGTAAAGAAGGGATGTTTTGCTACTTTTAGGTAGATAAACCCCCTCTTCTTTTGCTAAATCTTTTGTATGCAGACTGGGATACTAGCCTTCTAATGTTTACATTAATAAAGCAAACCTTTTAACGACAAAAAGAAAAAAAAAAAAAAGACACTTAGACTCATGGGTGTATTAATGATTTGCACTTTGAAAACTTAGACTTATGAGGGATATCAAAGGATTCTCACTTTTAAAACTTAGACTCGGGTGTGGTTTGAAATGGCTCATTTTTTGTGAACTTAGATTTATAATTTATATTAAATTAATGGAAAATTGCTAATTCGATCCATGAACTTTTACCTAAGGTTAAAAAGTGTACTATGAAAGTTCAAGAAGACGAATCTGCAGCTAAGTAAAAGTCTATGGGGGTAATTTGCAAATTCCTCTCAAATTAAATTGTGTTATGTTGTATGATTGTTTGTTACATTAAAAGTTAAGCAAGCACGTGGTGTAGAATTCACACTAGATCGTTTGTATAGTAGTTATTATACATGGGATTTTATTCAACTCTTATAGGGGAACTTTTCTTTTCTTTTCTTTTTCTTTTCTCGCTTGAGTAATCCTTAAATGGACATAAAGGAAACAAGAGAGCATAGGATTGGGATTCCATTCATTGATTTCATATTTACTAATTTTATTGATGTCAATTGATAGAGATTGTCAAAATGACGCTTTAATTGATTTTGTATAATTTCAGTAGTGTGGCAAGGCATAAGCATGACAAAAAAATTTAACATTAATTCAAACCAAGACAAATCAATGGTCTTATACTATACTTTGTTGCATAAAGAAACAAAAATTAATTTAAATATTAATATTTCAATAATATTAGAATTAAATTTGCCATATCTCTTTTTTATAATATTGTAATACTTCAGTCTAGAAGTAGTTAGTAACCAAGTTAGTAGGTGACTAATGAGCCATATCAACCACATGGCCAAAATTTTTTAACTAATATTGATATTCATTCTCATCACCTTTTAAAATAATACTATTTCTCTCACATAGTTCATGTGAAATTTAGTAAGTAATATCAAAGTCTCCCCTATATAAGTAGTATCCTAATCACTAAAACTTACAATTGATTGCAATCTCCTCCTTTTTTTGTGTATGATATAATTTATTTTAACACCTTCTACTTATAGATCATCTTAGTAGCCTACTAAGAGTCACACCCCAGTATCACCTTTTTCCCTCTTTAATCATTTTTCCATTTTTTACCTATAGGTCATCTTGGAAACTAGGGCCATGTAAGAAAAACTAACTAAACTGTGAACTAAATCGGACTAAATCAAATTATACCAAAATTTCAGTGCTTTTTCAAAATGGTTTGAGGTTTCGTTTAGGACCCTAAATCAACTGTATGGTTCAAATTGAATGGAGCCATCTTTACATAATTTTGTAAAAAAAAAAATAATAATAATCTTTTCTTTTAATCATTTATTTTAAGGAAGATTTATTTTTTAAATTTTTTTTATTTAGATATGTTTCATTCAAGAGAATGAAATTAGAATGGTCATTTAAAGTTTTGATTGTTGTGATGTTTCTACAAATAAAATAATTTTAAGGTTTTAGCCTCTAGAGCTTTGAACATTTTTTTTTTTTTTTTTTCCTTTGTCTTATTAATAAATCCACTTCTATTACTTAGTTGTTTTTCATTTATCTGATTGGTATTGTGTTAAAAAATTGATTAGTTAGGTTTGAAGAGTGAATTATAATATATGGTTCTATTCAATTTAGGGATTGAATCGATTCAAACCATACTGTGCCCACCCCTAATTGGAAACCTACTGAGAGTGATACCTTAATGACACTTTTTTCCCCTCATCGAATGTCATCTTTAATTGAAGTTGGAGCAAGCTTACTAATTGCCATTTAATTTTTTTCTCAAATTACATTTTTCTATAATTAGGTATACATAATCCTTAATAATAAATGTGGGTTAAGGTTCTTACTTTGACAAACCAGGAATGACATATTCCAATATGTTGGTTTCTCTCAATATTGATTTTGATGATAATAAAAATGATTAAGTAATTACTAACAATTTTATTAAGTGTGCAGTTGGTTATGGTTTGTGTGATTTTGTGTTGTTTAAAACGTGAAATGTGAAATTCAAAGCTCAAATTCCACTAATCATTGACCGAGTTTTTTAAATTTATAAATATTTTTCTAAATCAATAACTACAGTCTCACAGGGCAAGCGCACCTATCAAATGTAGCATAGTTAATGATTTAGATCGGTCCCAAGGGAATGATTGACATTTAGTATACTCTCAATCCCATTAATTGTCTAGCCAAAGAAGCATTTTAGAAGATCAAAAAGGAAAATAAACTAAACTAAGTTAGAAATATTCACAAGTGTTTACTAGAAAAAATGAGAAATAAGCCTGTAACTTCTATGAAAAAGATAGCTCAGGGTTACTTCACCAATTCCTTATCAGAATGATCTCTTAAAGATAATAACTTCTTAAAAAATTGTTGAAATGGTGTGTTTATACCATCAGATTCTCTAAATTAAACTAAAGATTCTCTCGAAGTCAGTAGTTCTAGAGCTAGCTTAAACCAGTAATCTGAAGCTTCAATTAGATCTGCATAAAGAATAGGAATTCATTGTTTTAAAAAGACAACTCGATGAATTTTTGAAAGAAGTGATAGAAAGTCTTCACCTATTCCTCGGCAAGAGGTAGTTAGGATCGACTCCATAAGTAACTGCAGATCTATTCAATCGAATGATCTCTCGATCTATTCAATTGCAATCAATCGTGGATCTAAAAGAATGCACCATTCCTTTAGAAACCATAAGTTAATTTCAAGTTACTAATTACAAACATTCAATCAAATTTACTTGAAAGTGCATTTGAAATCAGACTAAATCAAGAATTGGATTCATAATCCCTAAGTTATAGGAGTTTATTTCTCCATAGATTTATCAAAATAAGCACAAATTAGAAGAAATGAGACAAGCTCAAAAGATGAATCAATTAATTGCTCAAAAATTCATAGAAATTACAAACATTTGGGTTAAATTGATTTTACCCAGAAAACAGAAGATATTTTCAAGTGAAAAGAAATGGAAATGCTTTTACCCAAAAATCCTTTAGAAATCTACTCTACGTTAATACTGATTTACACTATTGGTAAATACTTTTACGATGCACGCTTGCATGTTTATTTAAAGATTATTAGGTATAGAAAGCAATGCCATCTTTATTTGACACGTGGCAGATTCGGTAGATCCTTTCTAACAAAATTTAATAACTTTTCATGCACGTATATGATCTGTGAAAACACTCGTCGAAGGTCGCGTGCTTTATTGGTCGAGGCTTGTATTAAGCAAGATCATACTCGAATTCAGGAAATTCTTAAGTAAACTATGCATTTTTTTTCATTGCTCTATTGGGAGTAAAATTGAGAGAGTCAAGGGTCAAAATATTAAGGCTCGAGGGAATCTTGTTGAAGAATTGGTCAGACAACACAATTGTTGAGGGTCGAGTTTTTAGGCTCGACAATGTATTTTCTTTGGAATGATTGTCCGATCGCTTCGACTGAAGTCAAGGGTCATGTCAAAGGCTGCATTTGGGGTTTGATAGACCAATTTTTATTGTCTTCTTTCTTTGTTTGGCTTCGGCGATGTCTTTTTAAGGCTCGACTTCTGCATTCTTGATTTTAATTGTTGTTTTTTCTCCATATCTGCATTAAAACATTTGTTTACTCCTTGATTAATTCTAAAAGCTTTAAAACAACATTATTTATTAAAAGCATGTTTTTTGCAGGATTTTATTAGAAATTCTTAGCAATTTAAGCTCAAAATCCTATGAAAAATATAGAGTAAAAATGATTTATCAATTGCCCCACACTTAAGCCTTTGCTTATCCTCAAGCAAACAAATTAAAGATCATAAGGCTTATTTTAAGAAAACAAATCATGAATGGTTTATTTGACTTGAAAATCTTAAGCACAAATCATCTCAGTTTAAAAATTAATTATCTTTAATGACTGAAGTAAATTTATTTTTGCGAAAATCAATTGGCTTATCTAAGTAAAATAGTTTTTACACTCATTATTTAATAAAGAATTTAAGAAAAATTATTCAAAAGATCAATCAGAGTAAGAAGAAACTCAGTCATCTTTTATCCCCTTATAAATATAAGTATGTAATCTATTAATCATTTCTCTAAGCAGAGTAATCTACAGGGAATGCATGTCCATCAAATCATCCCCTGAATCTTTTACCTTATTTGTGCTTTTTATTCCTTATTTTTATTCAGTATTTACTGTAAACCCTCAATTTTTTGGAATCGGTTTATCTTAAAACCCTAATCTAGAAGTCAATCGGAACCCTAAAGTCAACAGAACCCTAGTTAAACGTTATAGCTTAAGTCCGGCAATCCCGAATAAGCAACCCGGAGAAAGTAAGGTTTAGTATGTAGAATAGTGCCTAATTACCTAAGGAAGTTTAAAAAGATTAGATTAGTAAAACCGCGAATCGTTTTGAACCCAATAGACACAGTTCTTGAAAAACGTGTCATGGGGCTCGGAATAGTAAAAATATTCCGAATATACTAGACTCATGAAAATATAAGATTTCAAAAATATCAGTTTTATAATTTTTTGGTAAGTAAAAATAACAGATATCGTAATTATACGCATATTTTCTTACTACCGGTGCTTTATTAGTCATATCTACTTTACATTACACTATTCACTGCTATTCTATACTATTCTTTTATCTCTACTTTTTCTTACAACCTACTCTTATAACACCATAACCTATTACCTTTCCCATAACTTTATTTCACATCTACCTTACTTATTGCTTCATTAAATCAACAAAAATACAAAATAAAACCTCTCTTCTCCCCTCTACATCACATGGCCACCCCTCCCCCCTTCATCTCTCACAATTTTGTTTTATTTTTCTTTTATTTAAATCACTCAATAATCACTCCATATTTTCCTATAAACACCCCTTCCTCTTTCACTTCTTTATCACAATTACTACTCACAAATTCTTTACAAAAACTCTTTCAAATTCTTCTCTCAAAACTCTCTCCAAATATCCTCCCAAAACTCTCTCAAAATAATCTCAAACCACTTTCTACCTACATAAAACCCATAACCACATAACACTTCAAAAACCTTCTTTAGGTAAACTTTTCTCCATTTTCTTATTCTCATGTCATGTAACTTTACATGACCATGGTGTGAGTTTTCAAAAACTAAATGTTATGGAAACTACACTATGTTTATGTATTGTTCTTGTTCATGGAAATCTATTTATGTTTATGTTATTATTTTGTTCACATTATTGTTATTATATCTAAGTATTATTATGTATTTATATATATATATATTCTTTAGAGCATATAAGCTCACTTGCAATTTATTTATTTCCATGCAAAGTAAATTATTTCATTGCAATTTATTTATTTCTTGCTATTTTAAGACTAGTCTGTAGTCTTAGACTTGTCCTCATCAAGTCAAAACAAATTTTTCTTTCTTTCATTTTATTTTTCTTTTGGGACTAGCCGAGAGCTTTGAAGAAGCTAAGACTCCCAATAATTGACTTTATTTATGTTATTTTTGCTTGCTATTATATTCTCATAGATCATGCCATTAAGATTGTTATCCAAATTTTTCCAAGCTCTAAAAATATTTGATAAAGAGGAGATTTTATCACTTAGGAATAAGTTTTATGAAATATAAAATCTATGGTTTAACAAAAATAAAGTCATTCCTTTCCAAGTTATTAGAAGAACTCACTACAATTTGAGAAACTACTTTCTTTTGAAAAGCTTTTTAAATCATTTCTATATCACTTTGTTTTCGAAAAAAAAAAAGATTTTTGATATAAAAGTGATTTCTATGAAAACATAATATAAAGGAAACCTTATGAGAAAGGAATGAGGATTTTCAAATTAAGATCTTTTCAAACAAATGGTCAAAGAAAAATTGTATAGAAAATAAATAGGAAAAATAGCACTAATGTAGAGAATTTAGAAAAGAAGAAAATTACTTTTCGAAAAAGGTCATCTAGGAAAAATAATAAGTCAAACATAAAGTAATTATTTGAAAACAAAAAAGAATCAAAATACTCATTTAAAAAGATTTAGAAAATGGATTCTTGTAAACTATATCTTTCTAAACTCCTAATTGATACCGTTTTACTTAAGAAACATGATTGGACAACAAACACTTGAGCATGAATCAAATATGAGCTAAGTAACTATAAAAGAGAATTTTTCAACTATATAGTTAACTAAGTATTCATCAAACAAATCTTGAATGATTTAAAGTTTGAAACAAAAGTGTTTTTGAGATAGAAAATTTGTGGTGAATCTGATCACAACTATTTTGGGACCTAAATGGTTTAGTTTGATAAAAATAGTTTTAGAAATGGATAGATCTTTTTTAGTAGGTAGAAATCGGTATATTATATGCGCGATTTCGAGTTAAAATGACCACATTATGGCCATTTTAAATTAGAATTCTCCTTTATACGAACTTTGACGTTCTCATGATATTGTTTTGTCAAAATTCAAGAAAATCATCAAGAAATACTCATTTTGGGTATTTTCTTTGACTAGGTGATTCCGAGGAAGAATACCTATACCCTGAGGGCTATTTCGATTAAGAGGATTGTGTGAGCGATTCATCCATGTAGAAGAATTGTCGACATGGTATCGTGAGTTTATTTCCTTAAAATGCTTTACTTGATTGTGCTTGTAGTTTAGTCATATTAGAATTGAGAAAAGACAAATGGATATGCATGTAAGATAATTTGTTGAAAGAATCCTAAGAATATTGAGATCGGAATTGATTTAATGTTTGTTTTAGTATAACACTTGATTTATATGAGATTCTATGATCATCTTAAATTTGATAATAATGATGCTATGATATCATAAATAAATGGATTCATGTATACCATGAAGTGAGTCACATTGCATTGGGTTATTATCCTTGGGTGAGAATGATTGTAGCTCAGGTCGAAAGCAACACTTAGTGGAATGACCGAAAGCAATTGCTTGGCGACATGAAGGAAATGCTTGGCGGAAAGTTCGAAAGCAAGGCTCAATTCAGGTAGACCTAATATGCTTGGCGATATTGATCAAAAGCATAAATCTTTTTAACTAAAACTACTTTTTTGAGGTTACGTATCACCAAACCCCGAATGGAGGGCATAAATCCATTCAACATATAGTTCCGAAAAACTATATGCTTTGTTTGCCCGCATAAGAAGTCATTTATGGAAATAGTTCTCACTAAGCCTATTAGCTTATACGCTTATAGAAGTCATTTATGGACCTCCACAGCCAGGTATTTCCCTTTTGGTTAAGGAATTTCAAGATGAAGTTTAGTGTTAGATAAGATGTAGAAATACTCTTGTAATAGATTTGTGACTAGGGAAAATGCCCCTAAGTTTTGTAAGATCATTGTTATGAATAAATGAATATTATGAATCTTTTCTTAATCTGTTATTATATCTTCTTAAACTTCACAATTCCATAGATGGTCCTCTAAATTTGTGAGAGCACGCCTTACACTTAATATCAAAGCTTCTGGGAGTGACTAAGGTTGTCATACTTAAACTTTAATATTGAGTGTGGCGGACTGTTACTTTTAGGTTACCCCTTGGGGCGTGACATTTACAGCTTCAGAGGGATAGTGTATTGCCTATATCTTTTCTTTTTCTTTGGACAGGGTGTTGCCTGCATCTTTTCGCTTTTTTTTTTTTTTTGGGCTTTTGAAATTGAAAGAAGGGACAGGAAGTTACTCTTTTGAGGGACCAACCCAAGCCCATTCCAATTTTAAGTACAAATTTCATTTTTAATTTTGTTATTTTGTTTTTAGTTAATATGCACAAGGAAAAATTATCAAGTTATGATTATCATTTGGTCATTCACCATAAATTAAAACGGCTCTCAAAATAACTAATTTGGGAAACATACTAATCATTTAAGCTTTTATAAGAAGATTAAGTAGCCTTAGTAAGGACCTTAAGCTAATTCCAGCTTTAAAACGCTAAACTAAATAATGAGTAAAACTACTTCATATGGATACTGTTAGTTGATTTAAACAAAGTAAAAATTATTCAGCTTAAAGAATGTTTCATAATTCATTGAACTGAGTGACTTTTTCGAAAAAAAAAATTTGTCAAATTTTAACCATTTCATTGAGTTCTTATTTATGAGTTATGAATTTATGTGAGAAACTTGATCCATATTAGTACATATTCTATTTATGCAATTTATTAAGTTTTTAGACCTTGTTATCTTGTTTACCTTCCCCCACACTTAAGTCAAACATTGTCCGCAATGTTTATCAATTATTATATGCATAGATATGGGGTTTTAATTTTATCAAAGCATAATTAAAAAGAACTTGAGAAGTTAAGAAACTTCTCTCTTTGTGTAAGCTCAAGGGTCATCTTAGGTTGTCGAGACCTATTAAGTCTGTGATTCACAAAGAACTTGGCAAAAACACATGTTATTATCGAGGCTCAATCAGGGCCTCGATAGAGTTATGGACACAAATTTAAGCATAAAGAAACAGAAAATAAATAGAAAGAATAAACAAGAATCTGAAAATAGATCTACATTTTATTGAATAAATAGAAAAGAATAAAGAATGTTTGTACAAAAAAAATTACAAGAATATACAAAGAATCAAAATAATTCCTAAATCTAGAACATGAGAGGGCTTCTAGTGGTTCATTCCCAGTCAATATCTGAAACTTTTGCTAAATTCATTCCCTCTTCCTCTCCTTAGCCTGGGAAAGTCCTCATAGGGGTCTCTACCTCTTCTTTTTCTCCCTTGTCTCCCACCCCTATTATTATTTCTGCCTCTACTTGGTTGATTAGCTCTACCTTTACTTCTATCAACAAACCTTCCTCTGCCCCTTTCATTAGCCCTGCCTTTACCTCTACTAGCTTGACTTCTAGGAATTCACTGGTAGATTCTGGTGGAGGACTTAATTCTTTATTTTTCTATGTTGCCCTTTCTTCTCTATCTAGTTCTTTCTGCAGTCTTTATGCCAGGGCAACATCACTTTCCAACTGAGCCAATCTTTATTGCTTGGCTTCCTCTTCTCTCCTCCTCTCTTCTTCATCATCACTGTAGAGGATGCTATCATCATAGAGATCATCTTCAGCCATTTCTTCAATTCCTTGAAGGACTTCAATAATTTTTGGTTGAGATGAGTCAATCACTGGTTGTTGTGGAGTTTGAAGTCGGGCTTCTGCTTTATACTTCTTTTCAGCCTTAATGGCTTCTGTTAACCTCCCAACTTCAATCCAAGTAACATATGATTTTATGTGATAAAATCTTCTTGCTTGCTCCTTTGATCTTTTATGGGATTCATCAATCCTCTTGCTAGTTTCTTCCCTCATCTTCTTCTTCTGCTTCTCCTTCCTTATAGCTTCCAACAACTGATTTATTGTGACGGAGTCCTCTTCATCTTAAGGAGCATCTATAGGAAGTTGCTACTACTGTTGTTGTGGAGCACCATGAATCACAGGGGTGTCTGATTGAAAATTCCCCTCTTCATGGTTTGTGGCTGCTTCTATTTGGAGGCATGGAGGGTAGAAAGTTTCAAGTTGATCCCATGTTGGAGTATGTTCCTCAAGGATTTCTTGGGACCATCTTTCATCCTCTAATTGTCTTTGAGCCTCTCTCTCTCTATACTCATTCTGCCACTGCTCCAAAGCACGAATTCTGTCTTGGCGTACTTTATCTACCTCTTCTTGCCTTCTTCTTGTAGCAGCCATCCTTTCTTCCAAATCCAAAATTGAACACCTAGGAGGTGCCTATTGAAGAGGTGCAGCGTCAGAAACAACTAGAGCATCTACTAAAACTAGCTCTATGGTTGTTTCTTGTGGGGTTACTACTTCCTCTATTATTTATGTTCTTAATGTGGCGGCTTCATTGGATTCTTTATTAACAAGTCTATCCTCTGCTACCATCATTTCTTCTAAACCAGCCTCTTGTACAACCTTTTGAACTAAATCACTTAACAGATTTAGGTTGTATTCACTATCAGAGTGTTCTTCTTGATGAACAGCTAGAGCATCTACTAAAACTAGCTCCACTGTTGTCTCTGATATAGCTGGTGGAGTTGGAACTTCATCCAACTCTGAGTTTATTGGAAGGATCATTCTCCTTCTCTTTATTATTGGTTGTTGTGTTCTTTTCTTCTTTTTTATTGTATATACAACTGGAGCTGATTACACAATCTCCATTATTGGTGGTTGGTGTGAAAGAATGGATTGGGGTTGAATAATGGCTTCATTGTCCTCACAAATGTTCTAAGCAGGTGACTTAGCCAATTGTTGTATTAGTTCTGTGTTTAGGATGTGTGTTTAGGGTGATGTGTATGGTTCTATATTTATAGGAGGTGAGTGTATTGTGGTTTCAAGGTTTTTTGTGTGTGTGGATTCAGTGCATGGTATGGGTGAGGTATGTGTATATGGTGATGGTGGTAGGTATCATTGTCATCATTATTATCGTCAGGATATGACTCTGCAAAGTTATGGTGTGGAGGAGGTGATTTGGATGTTGTGGGTTATGGAAGCAGTCTTGAGACTATATCCAAAATATTGGATATCATGTTTCTAAGATTTTCCATACCCTCTTTTGTACTCTTTTCTAATTCAGTAAGCTTCCCTTTCATTTCAACAACTTCATTATCCAATCTGTGGAAGCTTGTTGAAGAGGGTTGAGTAGCTTCTGATACAGAAGCTTTAGGTCATAGTGGGGGAGGTTCTTCTTGTAGAGAGGGAATTTGTGGCTCAAACATCTGGTGTTCAGCAGTTGCAGCTGTTTCTTGAAAGGGCTGAGGCTTAACTAGTGGGTCAGGGTTCACCCTATGTTTTATTGTTGTTCCTACTTCTACTAATCTCCATTCTCTAAAAGCTTTCTTTTGGAGCTCCTTATATCTGCACACTAGATTAGTTGGCCCCTGTTCTGGCCACATTCTTAAATTCCTCAGGATTCTTGTGATCAAGCCACCAAGGAATATCCTTTTACATTTCAGTGTGGCTTGATACTTGAGCCTACAAGCTACCAATAATTCTACATTTGTCCTTATCCCCCTTGCTATGCTTATAATTGGGTGCAGCTCTGCTTCAAAGACTGTTGAACCTCCCTCCAACTTAGAAAATATGCTCTTTATCAACATGTAGTGCAGCATCCGCACACTTTTATTCATAAATTTGGACCCTGTAGTCCTTGAAGGAGCAAACTTTCCTTCAATCTCCTCTTCTAAAAACCTCCTGAAATCTTCTTCACGTATTTCAAGGGCAGTTCCTGGAATTCTGGTTCTTCTAGATATCCTTCGTCCTCATACAACCCTATAGCCCAAATAAATGTCCTCATTAGGACCTCCATATACTCTCCAAAAGCATAGAAATTTACTAAGCTATTTAAACTGGGTACTTCCCCTTCCATCTTCAAACTAGCTATAAAGGCCAGAGTAGTCTCAGCATACACATTCTCCTTGATTTCAAAGACTTTTTTCCATACAATATCTTCAAAATATCTTAGGAAATCTTCCTCTATGCCAAAACTTCTCAACAACTCCTAGTTTACTACAACATTTTCTACAATTTTTTTTAGATAAAAATAAATTAAATCTATCCCTATCAACAGCAGACATGTTTTTAAGAGCATGTGTACTTACTTGGAGTTGCGTGGGCTGTCTTTTTGGTGCCATTTTTCTGCAAAAAGAGATAACAAACATTAGTTTCTATTTATTTATAACTAAAATACACATTTATTATTGCACTAATAGTTTGAGTAATTAGAGACAAACTAGGGTTTCTATAGAACTTAATGAGTGTGAGAGTAAAACGAAGTTTGTAACTATTTACTCTAAGTTTAAAGAATGACATTACTTAACAAACTATTTAAAAACAACAATTTATCATTTGTATCAAGTTCATACATAAAGTTTCAAAAACTCTAAAAATACAAAACACGCTATATAATGGTAAAAATTAGAAAAGATAGAAAATAAAAAGCATACCTGATATGGTTATGGCTTTGAAATGTTGGAAAGTTTTTGGGATTTGTTTGTAGTGAGAATTTTGGAAATGCAAGCAAGAGATTTTTTTCTTTTCTTTTTCGAGTGCAAGGATAGTGTTTGTGTCGAGTGTAAAATGAATAGTTTTTTATTTTCAAAACTTTTCAAGAGCTAAGCTAGAAAACAACAAAACTTGTTGTTTTATTCATTTAAGACTAAATAAATAAAGAATAAACAACACTCTACTTAAAAACATAATCGCGGCTTATTTGAAAAGAATTAAAGTATGCGAGTGCAAGATTTCTATTATTTTATTCACAAAAAGAATTTAACATTGTCATGGATTATATGCAAGGGCTCAACAATAGGGCTCGACTTTTATTCACCTCAAAATTATTGAGGCTGAAACTTGTTCCTGCACAAAATTTTCACAAAGTACTAGATAACCACATTCATCATCCATTCCATTCAATAATATAACGAAATTAATCCATTGCATTCATCATAAAAAAATTATATAAATTCTGTCTTGGGACCACTTTCATCCTATCCATCCTTTAAACAACCAATTTGTTCTGTCAAAAAATATAAACAGGAAAGATGTAGGATAATCATCCTAAAAATCAATCATTCTTGCTTTGATCGCATGGGTTGGGTTCAGTATTCGAAGGTAATGATCCTGAAGGTCTCTCTAAAAGAATTTTGGAGATTTGGCTAAGCTGGTTCTCTAGGTTATGAATGGCAGCAGTATGATTTCTCAAGGTGGCATCTATCCCATGCTGCCTATTCTCAGAAGCTTTAATGAGTTGTGAAACTAAATCTTCAAGAGATTTTTGTTTCCTTGATAAGCTCCTAACCCTTGTGCTGGTGGTTTCTGAAAATTGGGTGGGTTCAATTGATTTTGAAAATTGTTGTTACTCTACCGGAAATTTGGGTGGTTCCACCAACCAGGATGGTAAGTGTTACTATAAGGGTCAAATTTTTGGCTAGAAAAATTGTTTACAAACTCACAACTCTCAGAGGTCATTCCTTCAATGGTTTGGTTAGGAAATTTAGCGACCATATTCACTAGGGTTCTCCCCACGGACAGATGTTCTATTTTTCTACTTAAAGCCTCAATCTTAGTAGTCAAGTTAGAAACAGCATCAAGTTCAAAGACTTCCCCTGATCTTTCCTTCTTGGCTCTTATAGAAGACCATTGGTAATGGTTGTTAGCCATATCTTCAAACAAGTTTAAGCATTCTTCAGGGGATTTGTAATTCAGACTTCCTCCAGCAGCTACATCAATTAATTGCCTAGTTCCATAGTTCAATCCATTATAAAAAAGTTTTCACCTGGGTCCATTCAGACAGTCCATGGTGTGGGCATCTTGCCAGTAACTCCTTCCATCTCTCGAAAGCTTCATACAATGTTTCAGAATCCATCTAGTGGAATGAAGCAATGTCAGCTCTCAACTTGGCTATTCTAAAAGGTGGGAAACATTTCCTCATAAAATTTTCAGCCATTTGTTGCCAAGTGGAGATGGAATTCCTTGGTAATCCATTCAACCATTTCGTTGAATTTCCTCGAGAGAGAATGGAAATAATCTTAGTTTAATTGCATCTTTAAACACACCATTTACTTTGAATGTATTACAAATTTCTAGAAACTGTTGTAGATGGCTATTGGGGTCTTCATCTTGTAAGCCATCAAACTGGACCATCTACTGAACCATCTTGATTATGTTGGGTTTAATTTCAAAGTTGTTAGCAGCAACTCTGAGTTTGTTTATGCTAATATTGGCTCCTTCTAAGTTGGGTCTGCAAAAGTCAATCATGATTCTGGGTTGGTTCTCCCTATTTTGTTTAGTACCTTCCTGAACTTCTCCATGATCAGTCAGTTTTTAGTGGTTTACTTTTTTGACCTATACGTTGTGGTTCTGGATCAAATGGAAACAAGAATTTAGATTGAATCCTAGTCATATGCCTATAGTTTATTTGAAAATAAATCAAAAGAAAACACAAATATATACAAAGAATGAACTAATTAAAGAATAACAAATAAAAGAATAAACAAGAAAAGAAACAAGAAACAAACAAAAATAAACAAACAAGTATGTACAAGATCAAACAAATATGTGCAATAAAACAATTAAAAGAATTGAAGGATTAAAAACTGAAACAAAACAAAACAAAAATACATACAACAAGATATATACAAAAAAAGTACATAAAAGAAAAAAACGAACAACTATATACAAGAACAAAAAGAAAGGTTAGTTCATCAAAAGATATGTATAGATTACAACAAATATATACAAAAGATATCTACAAAATTAAAGCGGTTAGAACAATAAATGAAAGTTAATTTCTACTATTGCCCTATTGGGCTTCAAAAATTTAAATCCAACATTCCTAAACAACGGTGCCAGAAAACTTGGTTGTGG
Organism: Combretum micranthum; assembly: GCA_024138025.1. Taxonomy (NCBI): domain Eukaryota; kingdom Viridiplantae; phylum Streptophyta; class Magnoliopsida; order Myrtales; family Combretaceae; genus Combretum; species Combretum micranthum. The sequence continues at coordinate 694,592 of JAMXBD010000459.1, forward strand.
CTTGTGTGATTTTGTGTTGTTTAAAATGTGAAATATGAAATTCAAAGCTCAAATTCCACTAATCATTGATCAAGTTTTTTAAATTTATAAATATTTTCTAATTCAACAATTACAGTCTCACAAGACAAGCACTCATCAAAATAAGTATAGTAAATGATTTAGGTCGGTCTCAAGGGAATGATTGGCATCTAGTATACTCTCAATCCCATTAATTGTCTAGCCAGAGAAATATTTTAGAAGATCAAAAAGGAAAATAAACTAAACTAAGTTAGAAATATTCACAAGTGTTTACTAGGCAAAATGAGAAATAAGCCTGTAACATCTATGAAAAAGATAGCTCAGGGTTACTTCGCCAATTACTTATTAGAATGATTTCTTAAAGATAATAACTTCTTAAAAATTGTTGAAATAGTGTGTTTATACCATCGGATTCTCTAAATTAAACTAAAGCTTCTCTCGAAATCAATGGTTCTAAATCTAGCTAAAACCAGTAATCTGAAGTTTCAATTAGATTCGCATAAAGAATAGGAATCCATTGTTTTAAAAAGACAACTCGATGAATTTTCGAAACAAGTAATAGAAAGTCTTCACTTATTCCTCGGTAAGAGGTAGTTGGATCAACTCCATTCGTAACCACAGTTCTATTCAATCGAATAATCTCTCGATCTATTCAATTGAAATCAATCGTGGATCTAAAAGAATGCACCATTCCTTTAGAAACCACAAGTTAATTTCAAGTTACTAATTACAAACACTCAATCAAATTTACTTGAAAGCGCTTTTGAAATCAGACTAAATCAGGAATTGGATTCGTAATCCCTAAGCTATAGGAGTTTATTTCTCCATGGATTTATCAAAATAAGCACAAATTAGAAGAAATAAAACAAGCTTAAAAGATGAATCAATTAGTTGGTTTATGAAAACATGTTCAAAAGAGACTCTATTCAGAAAGTTTATTAGAAAGTATTTGGAAAGTTTTTTTTAAGAACATATGTATAGTCAGAAGGTAACTCAGAAGGTAAAATTGTTGGTTTACAAAACTCTTATAACGGTCAGAAGGTAAATCAAAGGGTAAATATCTCTATGAATGAGTTTCATGAACAGACTTCAAGAAATTGGATATTTTATGATTCTTTATGGATTTGAAGACTCATCTCCAAAGTTGAATGTATTTGGGTAGTACATTCAAATATGTTCCACTAAGTTGGTTCAATATCCATGGGGATTCATGTTCTATTGGATTATAGATTATCCTTGGGGAGTTAGCTTTTTTTTTTTTTTTTTTTTTTTTACAGCAAAACATGTGGTCAATAGTTAAATTAAAAAATATTCAAGCTTTTCCTTGGGAATATAGAAGACACGATCCAGATTTATGCGAGAAGATTGTCTTATGAATATTTATTCATACAAAGAACTCAACAAATATAGAAGATACGATCTTATTTTCAAGTGAATAGTACCAAAAGAAAGTTTTCAACAAGAACACGTCAACATCGTCCTAAGACAACTTAAAAAATTCAAGATAAAGATCATTATCTCAGCTGTTGGCTATTCAACCTTATCTTTTGGAGCAAAACAAGAGATAACAACAACAAATAACAATTTATTCAAATTTTCAGTTGAAGAAGATAAACAAGCTATTCCTATTCGAAAAACACACACAATATCAGGAGTTAAGTTTATTAACTTTAACTTCTAGCTGTTGGAAAAAATAAGAATAAATATACACGCCCAAAACAGAGAAGAAGCAGAACAATCACGTGCAAAAGCTAAAGCAAATAGAAAGCCACGAAATTCATCTTTAATTTGAGTAAATCACTGTTACTCTTATTATTTTTACTTGTTTGAAATTTTGAGGATTCTCATTCTATTTCCTCTAATTTAGACTTATTGACTTTGTGTGAGATTGAGAGTTACAAGTAGGCTCAGTAGATTGATTATTAGCTTAAGGAGAAGCTCAGAGAATCAAGCTGAGTGCTTTGGCAAAAGACAACTTGTAACTTGTTGATTGTTGGATATAGTGGAACATACCGGTGTGGAATACCAAGTCTCTAGCTTGGTGCTGGAAGAGAGGACTGATGCTCAAGGTAGAACCTCCATAAATCAATTTTGCACTCTCTTCTCTTTTATCTCTCTTTATTTTGTGCATATTTAATTATTTTACTTGGTTGTGTTTTATGCTTAAAAAGTAAATCAGAGAGTAACTGGAACATCTTTTCTTAAGCAGAGACTAAATCAGAGAGTAAAATTAGGAGTTTAACTTTGAACTTGTTGCTTGATCTTTTATGGATTTGATTAAATTTGTTTGATCTAAATTTTTGTTTAAAGTTTTTGTTTATTAAGTTTATTGTTAAGTAAGTTTTAAAGCCATTAAAGTTTGAGTAACTAAGTGGTGTGAATTTGTTTGAAAATTTGAAAAGTAAAATTTTAATTAATAACCAATTCACCTCCCTCTTAGTTATTCTTTTAGGACCAACACAATAATATAGTACACTAGTTTAGTTTGGACTGATAGAGTAGATTTAGCATCAATAAGATATGTAATCTTACCTTATATATTATCTAAGGGTAAATTATATTAAAATGTATCGTTCGGGATAAGTTCATTTAAGGTATCGATATTTTAAGTAGTTAAAAAGAGGTAACAATATTTCACAAAGTGAATTAAATGAGTTATCAACGTTTTGCAAAGTTCATTTAATTTATTAACATTTGAAGTTTCCAAGATTTTCGTTAATGATCGATTATTGATAACTTATTTGTGTCCTTTTATAAAACGTTGATTTTTTTAATCACTTGAAACATTGATATTTAAATGAATTTATCCTCAAATGCGGGTTCGTTTTTTTAACCACTTAAAACTTTGATACTTTAAATGAGCTTACCCTCAACCATTGATACCTTTTGATGTAATTTACCTTATCATCTAGTATAGGACCTTTGCTTCTTACTATTGGAACCACCCTCCTAATGTCGCCAAACTTGCGATTTTATCCTCGAATTAAAATAGGTCGAATTCATAAAATTGTATAAATCTAGTAGAATCATAAATTTTAATGCTGTATACTTAGATTCATATCGTTTCTACATAAAGTTTCTACCTAAATAGTTTTACATTCATTAATTAGGAAAATTCTCATAAAATTAGACGCATAAAATCACATGAATGAACATATGATATTAACACTTATGCACCCTAAAATCTATATCTTATAATGTCTATAGATTCTATTATGGAAATAGTAAATTTTTTTCTTTTTTCATCAAATATAGTATAACTATCAATTCATAATATTCAAATTCGAAGTCAATGTCATTATTTTAAACATAAAATATAAATAATGAATTTCAATGATATTGATCCATATGTGTCGAAGGTTAATTTTTTTTTTTTTTTTTTGTAAAACATGCTAAATTAAACTCAAGAGGAAGGAAATTGGGTTTTAGAACAAATTTTATCTCTTTTACAATTTTAAAACACAGTTATGAAATTCAATAGTTTAAACAAGCCAAAGCAATAATAAAATAAAGTACAATACTTAAAGAGAAAAGTGTTAGATAAAACAAACTCGATATAACGTAGAGTTCAAACTACTCCCTATTTTCATGGTGACAATGCCTCATAACAGGGACTTCTCATACCACTTTACGACAATCTTAAAGAAATGCTCCCAAGGAGCTACACACCAACACTATAAATATTCTCACACAAAATAACCACTTGGTGCCTTAAAACTAAAAAAAATCACTCACAAGACACAACTTACTATTTCACTAACTCATTTAAACTATTCTCATGTAATGCCTTACTACGAATATGCGAATTTAGCTCTAAATGACACTATTAAAAAACTCTCACAAGAATTGGCAAAATAAAGAGCACAAGACTAATATAATAAGAGGAATGCCACAAAAATGCACCTTAATGGTATTGCCTATGGGGGTAACCACATCTATCTCACATTCTACCAAAAATGTTGACTATTGCCAACTAATCATGTGTGTCCATCATTGTACTAGAAATCATGCCCTTGCATCATTTACTGCTGCACAAACACTTATATCTATAGCCTCTTACTTCTCCCTTACCATCATTCAATATCCCCCCGCCTCTTTATTCTCCCCAAACCATTTCACCAACAACATGCATACATGCTCCTAAACTGTTGATACCAAGTCTATTACTACACCACTACCCTTACAAACCTTACTTAAGCATAAGGATTGTTGGAGTACCACTCTACATTGCCACAAACATTAAATAACATCCTTATTTTAGCACCTTTACGCACATTGTTACCATTATTGTAGTTGAAGGATTCAACTAAAATGATGATATCTACATCATTGCCTCTTGATTGGAAGGTGTATGGCAAAAGTTACCATGACCCCATTGGGTCATAGTTCATGTAATTGGAGTGTTGTTTGAAGACTCAAAAGAGTCAAATGTGGTACTCCTCTTAAAAAGGGTCATGGAAGACGGAAAAACATAAAAGTGGAAATTTAAACACAAAGGTTTATTAATTTTTAGGTAGATTATATTAAAAGGTATTGACTTGGAGGATTAAATCATTTAAGGTATTAATAATTTGAGTGGTTAAAAGAGGAATTAGTAATAAGTGAGCCAAATAAGGAATTTAAAATTGAACATTTATGAAAATTAAGGCTTGATTGAAAACTACTCTAAACATTGATACCTTAAATGAATTTTACAAAAGGTTGATACCTTTAATGAATATACGCAAAATGTTCTATCTTCTTATGTAATTTATCCATTTATTTAAAGAGAAACTTTGAAAGTATAAGTAAATCCTTAAGGACAAAATTTGAAAATTAAGGGTTTGAACTCTTATAAATATGAGTGCTAAAAATAATTTATTAGAAGGTGAAAAGGCGCACCTATTGCATCTTAGATCCTAAAGTTAATCCCCATGTCTAAGGTTGTCTACTTGTCTTTGAAGAGACCTTAATGGACCATATTCACTAAAGATATTGCGAAACGTTAAACACAGAGGTTATATATATATATATATATTATTTGAAGAGAACTTTGAAAGTATAAGTAAATCCTTAAAGACAAAATGTGAAGGGGGTTTGAAGCCCGCAAACCCTTATTTGATGAGGGCTAAATAATAAGTTAATAGAAAGAAAAAAGGCAAGTACCACATCTTGAATCCTAAATTAATCCCTTCATTGAAACTATTTGCATGTCCAGGAATACTTGGATGGATCAGTTCTACCAAAGATACTGCAAAGATTGTGCCCATATCTTTATGATCTTTTGCATAATCTACATAATGTTACCACATTTGACATGCATTTAGTTGACATTAAATGTCCTAAAGTAAGTGCACAAGAAAAAGAGAATGATGACTCTTCATAGAAACATGATAACTTTAATGTTTGAATCGACAAAATGACAGCTATCAAAAGGAGTACAACAATCACTTAGAAGCATGTATAAAACGCTTCACCTACCTCTTTGGTTTGGGAGGTATAATAGCTATCATCTTGGAAAAATTGACCCCTTTTACACCAACACATAATGAACATAAGAAAGGCTATATTTGTTCTAACTTGCCATTCAAGTTGCTTACTCATAACATAACTACATGGGACCTAGCAATGACCTTGCTTGGTAGTTCGTTACTTCATCCATCATGTTATGAAGGGCTTTGCAAAGACCATACTCAGTTTGACTCACCACATATGTCACTTAGCCTTTAGTACCCTACTCAACAACTGATAAAAACTATGCTTAGTCTAACTTGCCACACTCCTAAGCTACCTTTAGCTTATATCTCTCTGGGGAGGTGTAGGAGTGGGCATAAGAATAGTTTACCCATACATTATTTTTTGCTTTGTAGCTTATTTCCTATCTTAGGAAGGGATCACTGAAGATCAAGCTTAGTCACACTGCTTGAATAGCCTATTTACTCTAATATATTTGCTTGGGATCTAGTAGGACCTTGTTTAGTCCAACTTTCTCTTCCATTAGGCACTCCATTACTCATGCTTAATAACAAATAATTGAATGTCATAACAAGTCGTTAAAGGCTATATAGATTATTCAAACTCCCTTTAGCAAGTCACTAGCTTGTAGTGATACGCTACCATGGAGGCTAAACTTCCAAAACATAACACAATACAACTCGCCTTTGAACACTTAAAGCCTAACCAAAGTAACCTCTCCTTCCTAATTACCCACTAACGAAAGTGAAGGCGCAAGGGAGGGGGTAGGTGAGGGTAACTATTGATTACTAGTTATGCCTCCGAGTCCAAGGTAAAGCCCATAGAGCTCCTCCTATAAAAGGACAAAATAAGGCTACATGTTAGGTGGGTGATCTAGGGAGCCACCTAATTATATCATTCCTCCTTGAAAAATTTGCCACGTTTACCTTGCAAAGAACAAAAAAGTTGGGTAGACATGGTCACACCCTTGTAATTATCATCCTCTCTTCTATAAATACCCTTGAGGTGTACATGAAAAAGGTATTAGGTCAGATCTTGTCTAATTTGCTTACTTAATCTCTTTAGTTGTTGATACTTGCTCATACTCTTTGAATCTTTTATTGAATTGAGCATTTGAGTGCAACGGGGGCTACCCTCATCACTTCTTAGCTTATGGTTTGCTAATTTTATAAGCAATTGCAAATATAGTGCATGATGATTCCATAAGCCAAGCCCATACTATATCAAGAATATACCATCAATACCACTAATTTAGGAAATGGTTTCCTTACGGTCTTGGCTTGTAAACAAATCTCACATGTAGTTTTTGGTTTATTTCTATATAGAGATATGAGAAAAGAGTCATGGATCTTATAAGCCACGTAGATGATCTATGTGGCATATAAATTCTAATAAAATATTGACAAGTGGATTTCCTAAATCATTTAAAATTTTTAATACAATTCGCCCATTTTTAAATTTTAAATGAAAACTTTAGTGAAAAAGAAATTAATATTTATTTTTTAAAAAATTATAAAAATGCCATTAGGATAAAAATAATTCTAATTTTTGGCAACATGACCTCGTCTCTTGAATGGACGAGGTCACTGTAATGGAGCAACCTCGTCTCTTCAAAAGATAAGATTGTCTACTTATAATCTTATCTCTTGAAGAGACAAGGTTGGCGGGCACATATTGCCTGCCTCCTTCTTCTTTCTCATTTCAAATTGCAAAAATCACAAATTCCTTTGTAGTGCGAAACCTTAACCCTAATTTCATTTGACACAACTCAATTTGTGATCAAATTTGAGTGATTTGTTGGTATATTTTGATCATATCACAATTGCAATCAATTAGTCTTGATTAATTTCAAAATTAGTTTAAGACACATGAAATCATAAGTAAGTTTCTTGCTGTTGTCATATCAGTTTGTCACGATATTGACTATTTGATTTAGTTTTTTATGTGCATAGTTGATGTTAATTTCTAATGTTGAAGCTATATGGTATGTTATTGTTCTTATGAGTAGTGTTGTGGAGTGGTGTTTTGTATGATGCAAGTTTGATGTTCACTATATGCTTATAGAATACAGATACCAAATATATAAACTCATAAATAATAAAATTTCCAAATAATTTAAAGTTTCGATAGAAATGAAACATAAAACCAAAATTTAATCTAAAATAATCAGAATAGAATAACGAAAGCTTATGTAAAAGAAAAAATCTTTAAAAAATCAAGAGCTGTTTGATTTATAAAATTTAAAGCAAATATATAAGTCAACTACCAATGGATGATTAATCTTAATTTTTTTTAGAATGTAATTTAATAATTGAGCTTAAATAATTACTTAAAATGAATAATTTGAATTATAGGTTATAAATGGATTGATTAACATAGTCAAATTAGTAAATAAACTTAATGGAAATTGAGATTTTAAATGCCCCTTTTCAATCTTTTATCTACTTCAATTACACATGTCATGAGCCAAATTTCTCAAATCTTTCTAGTTATCGAATTTGAAATCAATTTCCTTCAAATTATCTATTTATTTTAATTTTTTTTCTAAAAAATCAAATTTCACTATCATCTCAACCAATTTTAATTTGAAAACCTATTTCTTTTAATCTACAAATGACCCAAATTTCTTAAGATCAAATACTTAGATTTATAAAATGCTCAAACATAGCCCCTTTAATCTAAATTCTAGTCCTTCAATTCCCATGAATTTTGAGTTCAACTAGTGGTTTAAAAATATCAGTTTTAAGTCTAACTCAAACTAGATATCAAGTTTTTACAAATTAAGTTATAAACTACATTTTCAATTCAAGTTATCGATTTTACTTTATATGTTCTAAAATTTCCTTTAAATTTTTATTAATACTCATGATAATGATATGAAAAGTTTAGAACAAATTCTACCAATTAATATTCTTAAAAATCTCTTTATATACCTTCATTCCTCCTTTTCCCTTCAAATTCTACGATTTCCTTTTCCTTTCTTCTCCCATACGTTTCCCTCTTTCTTTCTTTTCTTCATCTTCTTCTCTTCTTTCTCTCAAATCTTTAGCTCAAAACCTTAACTTTTAAGGCAATCAAAAGAGAAATAGTATAAAATGAAATAGAAGATGAGAACATGCATGAACGAAACTACAACAACTAGAAATAGTAGCAATGGTGAAAATAAACGAACTAATTTGCTAGACATTAAGTATAGTTGTTTTCCTTATTTTGTTTGTTATAAATGCATATATATATGAATAATACTTGATATAAGTAAAATTTAAGATAAAACTTACAAACATTAACATAAGCTTTTCCTTAACCTAAGTATATATATGTGTATCATGAATAATATATAATTGATGAGAATTTGAGTAAATAAGATGTAATGATAGGTATAGAGATGTTTGATTATGGTGCTGACTTGTAATGTCTATTAAAGTTTGTGGATGATTTTGTGAATAAAACATGTACAAAAATGCTTAAAGGAATAAAGGAAAAACAAGGGACGAGATCTGGTCCGATATCCCGCCCTATGGCATAGCTCACGCCCCAAGTACCCTAAACGTAGCATTCTGCCGCACATATATTAAAGCTAATGAATGACAACCTTAGTCACGCAGGAGCTTCGATATCATATGCAAGGCATGCTTCCAAGATAGTAGGAGACTCACAGGGGTATTAATGTTTAAGCGGATAATAAAGCATGCAAGAATTACATAAATAACATGTAATATTCAATCGAATAATAGTCTCGTACAACTTCTTGGGGCATTCTCCCGTTCTAATATTCTCGCTTAACTAAGCATCATCAAAATGTAAATATAACATAAGTCTATTACAGAATTTTTCTTAGAAGTCTATATTCAAAACTAAGTACATATAAACTTCTCCAAAAACTCCTAGTACTTTGGCTCATACCTAACAAACAGGCTCCTTGGTGCCAACCACAATAACATACTGTAACAAAAAGCTATAGGGGTATAAGCAAAACTAGCTTAGTGAGATAACTCCCATCTACAAAACATTTCCATAAATCACGTAAGTATTTAAACAATCATATGAGAATGCACTAAAGACATGAGCAAACAAAATACACACGATTAACCGGAAACCATGTGTAGCATGGATTTTACGCCCTCCATGTCGGGGGTTGGGTGGTTACTGGCCCATACGACCATCAATACTTGCAAACTTACCGGCTCCTACTTGCCCATGTAGACTTTTCGGCTCCTACTAGCCACCACTACAACTCCTCGTTTTCCCACATGAAGGATAGTAGTGAAAATAAATGTGACTCACAAATATGGTATGCATGAATCATTTTCAATATAGGGTTATTCTATTATTGTCGAGTTCAAGTTAAAGGTGATCAAATCAATATTCATCATATCATTGCAAGAAATCATAAATTATTCATCAATTTCTCTTTCGATATTCTTAACTTATATTCAACCAATCTTAAATCCAAATCACACAATATTAGTTCATTTATCTTTTTCCCTATTTTCTAGTGCAACTACTTACAAGCACAAACAAGGAAATGTAACTAGTAAGGGATTAACTCACTCAATGACGATCGCTTCTAGTCGAAGTAATTTTTCGGGAATGTGATTTCGGTTCCTTCTTTACCTAAACAAAATGAAATGCCCAAAATGAGTCTTTCATAGTATTTCCATTTTTGAAGATCCTAAATCTATCTTGAATTTGCTATAAAATCGGATAGAAAGAGATTCGAACTTAAAATGGCCATAACTTGCTCATTTAAACTCGGAATTTCGCATATTATATATCGTTTTCTACCTACGCGAAAAGATCTATCTATTTATAAAACTATTTTCATCAAACTAAGTCTTTTGAGTTCCGAAATAGCAATGATCGGATTTACCACGAATTCTCTCAAAACTTGCATTCCTTCTTTTACAAAAGCTCATATCAAAGAGATAAATATTATAATAGTTTGTAAAACCTTTGAAATGTATATATGTATCTATTGACTCATATCAAATGCATGAAATTTATGAAGTTGTCTCAAGCCATGAACCTTTGGTAAAAGTAAAGTTTTTTAAGGATTTTGGAAAAGGGATACTTTTGAAATTTTCCTTTTATCTTGCTAGAAAATATCTTAAGTCATTTTAAATGAGTATTTTTCTTTTCCCTTAATTTCATTTCCTTAGTCTTTTAGATTTTCTAAAGAATGATCTTTTTTTTCTAAGCTTAGTTTCTAATACTTTTTGAAAGTAATAATTCTATATTTTATAGAAATAACTTTTTTTATTTCTTAAGATCATTCTTCTTTTATGAAAGAAAATACCTTGGTGCATGTTAAACTAGTATTGATGAAAAATGGAATTTAGTAAAACTTTTGTTTAATCAAGAGTTTCTTTCCATCTTATGAATTTGTAAAATGTATGTATGTATTGTAAAAAATCCTATGAACTCCTCTAGATTTCTTTAGAAAAGTTTGTTAAGATAATTTCTTCCGTTTTTTATGAAAAATTATTTCCTACCTTTATTTTTAGAGAAGAATTTCTATTTTAAGAAAACTTTTCCTCCTTTATCTTGTTGAGACAAAATCAATATGTTCATGTATGATTATGAATATGAATCATAAAATTATGAAAACATAAGAAAGACATAATAATTAAAGAAATAAGCTAGTAAAGAAATATGTCAAGTATTGGAACCTTAGCTTCATCAAGGTATCCCAGAACTAAGAATAGACTAGTCCCAAAAGAAAAAGAAAAAGAAAATTATTTTGACTTAATGAGGACAAGTCTAAGACTAGAAAGACTAGTCGTAAGATAACATTGGCAGTAAATAAATTGCAAAACAGAGGAGCTTATATGCTCTAAAAGATATATATATATATATATATATAGCTACATAGATATATTTAGTTAAATATATATGAAAGCAACATAAAAGAAAATAGATTCATGAACAAAAACAAAGTATGAACATATTGTTGCTTTCTTTAACCTTCATGGTTTAGAAAACACACACTAAGCTCATACTAAATAAATGAACATAAAGGAAAGTCTAAACAAGTATTACCTATAAAGACTAAACTTGAGAGAACGTTGAGAGAGAACTCCTGTAGAAATTTTGAGAGAGTAATTTTAACATATGGAAGGTGTGAAGGAAATGGAAGGAAGAGGGGGGTTTTTATAGAAAAATGTGGGAGGAAAATTGTGTTAATTAAATAAATGAAAATTGAAACAAACTGAGGAGGAGAGAGAGGGGGCCGGCGCAATTCATGAAGAAAAGGGAGAGAAAATTTTATTTTTTTTTTATTTTTGTTAATGAAAAGTAAGATATGAAAGATGTGAAGTTGTATTGTAAATGAAAATTGTGAGAAAATAGAGGTATGCTTTGTAAGAGTAGGTTGTAAGAAAAAGTAGAGATAGATAAATAGTGTAGAATAGTAATAAATAGTGTAATGTAAAGTAGACCTGACAATTTAAGTATCGATAGTAAGAAAATACACATATAATTGCGATATTTGATGTTTTTAGTTACCGAAAAATTATGAAACTGATATTTTTGAAAACCTTATATTTTTACGAGTCTAACGATATATCTGGAATATTTTTACAATTTTGAACCCCAGGACACGCTTTTCGAAAAATGTGTTTGATCGTATTCAAAACGAATCTCGGTTTAATTAATCTGATACTTTTAAGCTTTCTTAGGTTATTACGAGCTATTCTACATACTAATCTCTTACTTACTTTCTTGGGGTTGCTTAAACGGGAATGTCGGACTTGAAAGGTTACGTCTAACTAGGGTTTTGTTGACTTTAGGATTTCCGGTTGACTTTCTAATTAGGGTTTAAGCTTAAATTGATGACAAAATTTTAGGGGTTTACAATAGCGACCATTATATACACATATAAATGGATACACCCCTTGATATAGGGCATGGTAGCCTCTGCCCTCCTGCTAAGCTCATATGCTCCTTGATACGGGGTGTGGTAGGGGAGTAGTGAATGTCGCCACCCTTGACACTGCCCGTATGGGCTCAAATCCCTTTTGTTCTTCTTTTCTTTGTCAAGATAACTTGATTTTATCATAACTTCCTCATCCGAACTCGAATTGATGAGACTCAAAATGCTATGAAAAGCTTAAAAAGAATTCTATAACTATTTATCGAGCTTGGGTTTTGATTTCTGTTCAATTTCCTTTAATCCGATTCGTACTAAATCCTAACCTGTTCAATACGAATTCTCGACTAAGAATTAAAGGAAATTTTGAATTTTAAAAATGTTTTGGAGTCACCACTTGACTAAAGTCGAGAAAGTTAAATCAAAACCAATGGGTAGGTTGATTTAGATTTTGCTAGTGATCCGCGAAAAAATCGTTTTGAAAACGAGAACCAAAAATTAAATTGAGTCCGAAGGCTAACCTATTAAAACCTAAACGATCACCACTTTAGCTTTCCAATTTTAAATTTCTTTCTTTTGAATCTTAATTTCAAAATCTAAACTATTTACAAGGCTCTAACTATTTACAAATATTTACAAACTTACTTAAACTAAGAGAAACAAACAAAATCACAAAAATAATTTTTTTACATATTTTGATTCGCCCATTTAGGTGCCTCCGTACCCGCCAATCGAAATCAGACCACACATAGTTCTTTAAGAAAAATTTAGTTTGTTGGTTAATTTTAGTATTTTGAAATCTTATCACTTTTAGTTCATTAAGTTTTATGATTTAATAAAAATTATGTAATTTTATGTGATTCTTAAATCTATCAAATTAATTTTGAACAAATTTATAAAAATCAAAAGTGTCAAAACGATTTTTTTTAAAACAAACAAATCATCATAATATCAATCATCACAAAAACTCATGTAAAACTATCACAATTATTTATAAACACAAACTTCACACTATTATCTTATATTAACATCAAACAAATATTACTATGATTAATATTATTAAAACTTCAATTAATTTCACTTACTAATCTATTTATTAATCTATTTCTACAAAAACATATATTATTACTAATTATATATAATATATTATTATATATTATATATTATATATTATTATATATGCATATACACATATATGGTAAGGAAAACTATCCTAGATGAAGACCGCGGCAGCATGCAGAGGATCGACGAGCGGATGAACAAAGGACAACTCGCGACGACTAGGATCGACGATGATGATGACTAGGAGTAGTCCGACGATGGCAACAGCAACGACGGAGGGTCGACGATGACGTGGCAGTGGACGACCAACGAAGGAAGATCAGCAAAGATGGGAGATAATTGATTGAGGGCTTTTGAAGTCCTCACGATTTTGAGCAAATCAATGTAAATTAATTGTTCTAATTTTCCTTGCAAGACAAGAAATTTGACGATTAGAATTGAGAACCCTAAATCAAGAACAACTAAAGAACGAAAATTCGAAATAAAATTACATTGGATAGAGTTTTGACAAATCAGACCTTCCTCCTTACAAAAACAGAAGATAAGGAGGGTATTTATAAGCTTTAATTCGACCAAAACCTTCCTAGTCAATCAATCCCGAACCTAAGGCTTGTAAAACATGTTTTGGGCAAAATTTGAATAATCCGAGTCAAAACCGATGTAACTTTCCAATTAAATGCAATAAATGATGTGTACCTCCCATATTATAACGTGCCTACAAAAAAACTTTCACACGTTTTTAAATTTTTTAGGAAAGTACCAAAAACGAGTTTTTCCTAAATTTGAAGTCCGGATTTGAAAGAGTAATTATTGATGAAAACATGTGATTTTTATGCCAAAACAAACTATTCCATGCCTAGTTTCCAAATCTGCCTTCGGCTCGTAGGAAAAAGGTCTAAAAGTGGGGCGAAAACGAGCTCGAAGTGGGGCGAAAACGAGCTCAAAGTAGGCCGGTCGAGCAACCTAATGAAGAAGAAGATGAGCAGTAATTTTTTTTTTCAGATTATAAAACTATATTATATACATGTATATTACATCCATTATATTTTTTTCCTTTAATTTGATTTATTTTTCCTAATTTTTATTTCTTATCATAATACTTAAAAATGCAAAAAATCCTTCAATTTAGCCATATTTGCACTAATATTAACATTTAATTATTAACAAATTGACAAAAATAAATTGTCAAAATGAGGTGCCTGCACTATTGTATTTTAAGCTTTTGTTTCATTAGTTATGTATATGTAGTTGAACACAACATGTCATGATTTCTTAATGACCATTAGAATAAGGATTTTATAAAAACAAGTTTAGAATTCTTAGACATGAAATGAACTTAGTTAACAAACCTAAGTTTAATTTAACTTAATCTATTTTATTAACTAAATTAGACTTAATGTAACTTTTGTATATCTAGTGAACTAGTTAATAGACTTAAGTAAATATGGTTCTTAGAAATAAAATGAGATAGTAATATAACTATGTCAACTTAACCTAATGAACTTCACTAAATTAAAATGGATTAAATGGTTAAGTTAGATCAACATAAATGTAATGAGTAAATGACTTATTTATATTCGTAATATGTAAGACTTAAAGAGATAAGGAGGATATGTTGTTTCAAATATATGATTGTTAAGAAAAATTTATTTGTATATGAATGTTTTGATGATGTTTTTATAATAAATGATTATAAACAAAGAGAAAAAAATTACTTTAGCAGACAATGGAGAACTATCTATATCTTGGTAGGGTGATCTTTGCAGTTATGGCGAGGTCCCTACTTAATGTTTGACCAAATAGGATCTTAAAATCAGTTTAAGTTCATGGATAGATGTTTGCTTTTGATGCATATAATCTCTAAAATATCCTCTAACCGACCTTCTATTTCTATTTGGATCAATATGAACGATGATGATGATAATGTTAATGACGATTAGATGATTGATTGGGATGGTGCTTTGGTTTTCCTAAAGAATTGTTAAGATGTGGCTTGTATGACAGGTGGGTAACATTAACTATACCACATTATTTGTGTTTGTAATTTAGTTGTATTTATACTAATATAAATGTAATTAGCTATGTATGGTGAACCGGGTATTCATGTGCTGCTAAGTGATTGTTTTGTTTGATCACTCACTAATTTAAAAGAGATCACACCTTGTCTGTAATCATTGAGTTATTATTACTTATGGTTGAATGTTAATCGATTGGTCAACATAATAAATGGACTTAATACTAGCTAACTAGTTAAATTAAACAATGCATTGCATGGTAGCATAACTTGCATTAGCATTTATTAAGTATGCATGTCACATATTATTATTTCTATTCTATGGTAATGCTTAGGGAAATCTAATGAATCTGGTGAAGGTTACTATAAGGTCCCTAGTTCTACAAGAATTAAGTAGGCCTAAAGGACATCGCCTGATTAGGGCTGGTATGAAATGATAATACTTAGGGGGTTTTTAAGGTTCTAAGGTAAAGTTGTAGATGTTTTATTGGTATCTATATATATGAGAACAAATGAGTTTAAAAAAAATCATTCCTCCTTAGTATTCTAAAGAGAAGTTTGAGTTTATGTTAATAATAAATATGTAAGTGATAAGAAATTTGAGAAAAGAAATCCCCTTTCCTCAGTTCTTAGATTCTTCTGGGCATGATACTAGAGCTAGTCCTTTAACCCCCAAGAGAAGGCATAAATTTCCATTGGTTTGGATCCAGTCATCCAAATTGTGCATGTCATATGATCAAGTGTTGCATCGCATATGTATGTTAATAAAACTTGTTTGGCATTTGTTTGATGTGTGGTTTAGTTATGTTATTCACTAAGCAATGGTGCAGCTCATATCCCTATAGTTTTTGTACAAGAATAGCTAAAGCATCAGGAATGGGCTGAGGCTGTGGAAAAGATACCTTGAAGATAGAAGACTAGTTGAAATAAGAATTAGATAAATGTTTTATATTGAGATTTTGTTTTATGTAACATAAGTTCAGATTATTGATTAGATTAGTTTTATAATAGTTTAAAGTTTGTAAAATGTAGATGATTTGTTCTATTATACTATTTGGTAGGGGATATCGCGATTCTTATGGACTATAACAAATTGGATTTCCTTTATTTATCACAAATGTAATTATATATTAGAAGTTTACAAAGTGATCATTCAGGTAAAGTTTTGCAAACTCTGATTTATAAGATGGTTCTCATATTATGGGTGTACATGTGATATGATAACTTTAGGTTATCCTTCTAGGCCCTTTTTAAGGGTCGTGACAACCTCTTTAGATGTCTTTTTCTCCTATCAAAACAATGCTAGATGAAGTGCAAGTTTGATAGTTAGAACCTATAGTCCTTCTATTACTCTCCTATTTTTTGAAAAGCCATTAAGATAGCCTTTCCCTTTTTTCCTCTCTTGTGTATATATGTTTAATTTTTTTTGAACGTAAGAAGACATAGTATGCATTATGAAGTAAAATCAAATTTCTGTTCATATGTCACATCTCTCATGTCTGGTTCATGGAAAAAATAATGAATGTCATAAAGAATTATAATTTGTAAATAGTGGTATATCGCATGCTCAAACTTTCTTTAGTATTAGTTGTTACAGTCAATAGAAACTTTGTCCTTGCTTATATTCGGGTGTCATTGTAAAACTACAACTATCAAGTCTGCATGGCTTCCCCGCCATGTAAAGGAGCATCCATCTTTATTGCATAGCAGCTTTTAGAACTTCATTTTTCTATCAATGAAAAGGATGAGCAAACAAGATAGCTAAAGCTTGCGCTTCGATATGCATGTAAGATACAAAAGCTAACTCATTACAGAGTGCAAAGATCAATAGAAGCAAAGCTCTTTGCTCTTAATGTTAGCTTGCATACGGCATCCATGTTCACATTAATTTAGAATAAGAGGTAATGTCAATCTACCATATTTGTACTTGAATTTTTTGTTTGAATTATTTTGAAGTAATTGGACAGCTGAAAGAGAAGAAATTTGTTGCATCCAAAGAGAAGTGCATTGACACATCTTTCTCGGTTTCTTTCTTTTCTTTTTTCTCTTTTTTTTTGAGATATTTTCCATTAGTCTGATGATATTTCACAAACTTACCTTGTTGAATTAATATATATGTTTTATTATAGCTAATATGAAACAAATTAGGCACTAATCCTGATCTTAACTATGGCGAAAACTTCTAATGCTCATGTTGGAATTATCCTTTTAGATTTGGTGTTGTGAAAAATATAGTCACAACCTCAGATGGACTACAACATTTCATTCTTACAATCATTTTTTAATCGATTGCATCATTATCTTTCTGTTATGTTCAAAGGAAGAAGACAAATAGTGGACTTGTGGCTATTTGATCTCAATGTGTTTATGTGTTGCATGTTCATGTTTGTGTTATGTTCTTTACGTTTGCATAATTATTTCATGTGTGCACTTAATTTGTGTTGTTGTTTGTAATTAGGGCAATAAGGTCATGTGTTTAAATATTACGATGAGGACATTCTAAGGCATGTGTCAATGATGAAAATTCATTGTAAGTAAAAATAATGTTAAGTTTGTATGTGTATATGTGTGTGAAAAAACAAGGGGAAATACATGTGTAGGTTATGCATAATAATAGAAGAAAAGATACGGACTTTATAATTACTTTTGGTAACTGCATTACTTTTGTAATTTATGTATATATCAACTAGAAAAAATGGAACAAAGAAAAGTCATATTTGGAGGAAAATTTTCAGATTGTGCATTTGAGGGGATCATTAGGTTCTAGAAAAGGCATAGAACTCAATTAACAAATCTGGGCATGTCGACAACTTCTCTTGACATTGTTATCATTTTCTCTTGATGATGATGATGATTATTATTATTAAAGGCCAAAGGACCTTTATTTTACAAGATTTATGTGGTGGATTTTTTTTTTTTTTTTGGCATTCTTTATACAACTTATAAGTTTGGTCAAATTGAAACTGAATTAAAAATATTAAATTATATGTAGTTGAGATTACAATGCTAGAGAACAACATTGTTGTTTATAAATTTGGACAAGATGTCCATTTTTTGTTATTGAGAGTGAAGATGAAAATGACCTCATCTAGCTATTTTTCTTCAAGGTTTTTTTTTTCCTTTATCTTTCTTTTATATAGTTTACCTCCTCTTGAGGTTTTCCCTTCTATACTTGCATTCTAAATATTCTATATATATACTTCTCATTATGATGCATTATGGTATATTTTAACATTAGTTGTTTCATCTACCAATCTTAGGGGAAGTATGGATAAGAAGGAGGCTCTAGACTACTTGGATCTCATTTTTCTATGCATTGATGAAATTATAAATGGAGGGTAAGCAATCTAGCCATTCATTATATTGCTGCATTAGTTGATTAGTCTGAGAATATTTTCTTGCTTGTATATGAAATTTATATATCATCACATTCCATGATTTGATTGAAAGACAGTAAGATATAATGGTTTCAAGAAACTTCTTGAAGTTATTATGGTGAAAATTTTAATTAACATGTTTATGGTGAACACTAGAAGCCCTTGCATTTTTAAGATGTTGTATGGTTGTTCATATGTTTTGGATAATAGCCATTGATGTTTTTGCTCATCTGATGGTTGGCTTTCTTTTCATTATATCATTCATTGATTTTTAATCCTTTTGGATTCCTTAATTCTTTAGAACTTATTGTTTTTATTTATTTTGAGTAGTAGAGAGAAATAGACTATTATTCTGAGAATGGTATCTATTCATCGTTTATTTGCAATTTGATTAGGATAAGATGCTTTTCTATTCTCTATACAAAGGAATACCTATTGCTTGTTATTATTAATGAGAAATGTTTAGAACCGCCTTTTCCCTTGATTATTAGAGTAGAGAGCTTACAAGTCTACTTTTTAACTTAAGATCCCAAAGTGTTAGAGAAATTATATGCTTCTATTAACAATGGAGATTATGTTGGCTCTTTGAATGGATTTGCCGCCATTATGGATGGATTGGCATCGTGTATAGGTCATCATGGAAATAATATACAAGTAACCTTATGTTTAAAGTACTTTGTTTGCTTAATGATGGGATCCAATTTACATATCTTCTTCTTTATATCATCATTTTATATATTAGTAGCTTCCATTTATGCCTAGAGTCTCTAGGTAGTTGGTTTGGTTGCCTTTACTTTTTTTTTTTAATTTATATGAGTGAATTTAAGTTAAGTGATTATTTAAACATAAGGGATTCAAATACATTTATTTATGTGAATTTGTATATGAATTTCTTCTGGACTCTCTTTTGTTACAAGACAGGCTGGAAACCTTGGTAGGAGAATGTAAATTATGGATGTGTCACGGTCAGTACCTTCAAAGTGCATTGAACTCTATGTTTCTTCTCAATCTTCATTGACTGCCATCAATGTGGGTATTTGACCTTGATAAATGAAATTTATCTTGTAGCACGACACTTGCTCTAGAAGTTCTTTCGGCTTTTGTGCTTGAATGGTGAGACCAAGATCAATTATTCCATCTTCAAGCCTCCGGAATGCTTCTAAACCTTGATATAAAGTTGAATTAGTGAATGTCCAAACCAATCTCAAAATATTTGAACCTATTGTAGAAGTTGAGCTGAGGTAGTAAAATATCTAGTTTTTCATTGTAAGCCGGCACAAGTATATATATTACTTGCTGGGATCTTATCGTAGTTTTAATTTTGCTATGTTTGTATCATTTGAATAATATAAATTTTTATTATTAACATCTTTATTATTATTTATATACAACATTTTAAAAAAATTAAAAGCAACATATTGCGAGAACTTATTTCTTGCAAATGGAGTTCATTTGTTGAGATCTTATTCCACGCCAATACCTTACCTTTTGATAGAATTTAGTAGTTCTCGCAATAGCTATACAAGAAAGTATTTCTCGCTATTGTCAAAGACGTGTAGCGACAATTATTGCTTTGAATTAAATTCTCGTATTCAATCTATTGCAACAATTTATTAACTTTTTATGAGAAAAAAAGTTTCTTACTATATTTTGTAATTCTTGTAGTGACTACGAGTACCATTAGTTGCTATTTAGTTAAATTTTAACCATATTATATTTAATGCAGTTGGAAACACGATGTAACCCTAATAGAGTTATTGAAGTGCTAGGGATGTTAGATGCAAAAAAACAAAAAAAAAAAGGAAATAGTAATTGAGTTAGGGTTTGGCAGTATATTACATATGCAATGTGAGAAAATGAATAGAGAGATTATTGTGTGGATCATTGGAAGATTTGATGTTGAAAGTTATGAATTACGTATAAACCACAATTGTATTATTTTATTTGACAAAGATGTTGAAAACATATTAGGTGTGAGGTCTAATAGACTTGTTCCTTGTATAGATGTTTTGGATGATAAGATTGCATTAGTTAAATCTACAATAGGTAATTTATCTATTATTGATATTGAGGAGAGAGCTGAAGATGATGCAACCGCTTTAGATAACACTTTCAAACACATGTTGATTATGTGGTTTCTAAGGCAATTTATAGCACCCTATACAAGAGATAATATTCCTAAGGATCACTGGTCAATAATATCTAATATTGATAACTTTTACAATGTTAATTGAGGGAAATTTCTACTGTAAAAGTTGTGAGTGAGGATGAGAAATTGCAAGTTTGGAGGAAAAAAGTATCTATTAGGATATAGCCTCTTGTTATTGATTAATTCTCATATTTCCAACCATGTATTTTTTTAAAAGTTGATTATACTTGCTTTTATAAATTTAATTTATTTGATTACAGTGTCTTATGCAGCTATATTTTATCGATAATAACGTGTTAGGCTATATCAATGTTGAGCTATCAAGTCATCTTGCTCTTCATGTGCAAACTTGGATGGATAGTTAAACAAAAAAAGTCATTAGTTGCTTCAACAAGATGCCCTTTGAAAATATTATTGATACATGTTTTAAATTGTTTGTTTTATTTAAATTTATATAATGTAATATTAACTTTTGCTCTTTTTTATAGGTTGTTTTAAGAAATTACTTATGTTTAACCAAAGAAGAGCACATTCATGCTTCAGCTGATGCAGAAAGTCTCCAGCTATATCATCCACAATATTTATTGTCATTATTTTATATGTTTTCAATAAGTTTACTGTGAAATGTCTATTGTAGAGGTTTGAATCATAACTCTCAAATGTGGAAAAAGAACTATAACGATTACGTGATGATATTGCTAGTCTGTGAGAGAATTGCTTAGGTTCAACCAAAGAAGAGCACATGAAAGTCTGTAGGTATATCATCCACAATATTTAAAGTCATTATTGTATATATTGTCAGTAGTTTTTTTGTAAAATTTCTATCATAGAGGTTTGCATTGCAACTCCCAAATGTGGAAAGAGAGCAACAATAATTACGTGATGATATTGCCAGTTTATGAGAAACTTTTTCAACGTTACAAACGGAGATGGAGTCTTCAAGAACTGAAATTAAATTGTTAAAAAAACATAATAAGGGTTGTATAGATGAGGGTAAGATGGAAATGGTGCGATATAGGAATAGCCAACAAAAGAAAGAAGAGTAGTTTATTAGAGGTGCTACCATAGACAAAGGATATGATAATAAAGTACATTGTACTGCAAATAGAAGAAAGGATGATCGAACAAGACAAACTGGAGTTCAACATGGTTGGAAGGCATTGGATTCATATCATGCACCTACTATCGAGAAAAATTTAGCAGTCTTTTTGAATGTCATGCACAATGCATTAGGAGCAAACCATGCTATAAGAGATATTAAAGCCCGTAGAATCTACACCTCACATATGTGGTCCGAGTGATGGGACTTCTAAGGGAAAATGTGTAAGAAACATTATTATGAAAGTCTCTGACCTCGAAACAAAAGGCATAAAGGTAATTTTTTATTTACACTTGTAGTTTTAAATTTTTTTTTTTTGTCTTTGGTTATTAATATAATAATTCCTTATGTTTCAGCATGAAAGCTCTACATCATGCCCAAGGAGCAATCATCTTATTATAACTGAGGTAACTTATATTTTATAGTATTTGTACTTATTACAACCGTATTTATTTCTTAAATGTTTGAAGATTCCTAACGAAAGTATGGTGAACGGCCAAAACAATAGTGTATTGGAGATATCTTCTAATGATTATGTTGAAGAAAAGATAACCATGAAAAACGCAACTAGTAGAAAAGCTCTTTATTTTTAATCAATTGAAAAAGATGAGGGAGATAAGATGAATATAAAGAGTAGAGTTGATAGAAAGCCTTCACATTTTAAGTTGTCACCATATCTCAATAATAAGTGGAATAAACCTATATAGTCAAAGAGAAATGAACAAAAGGTATTCACAGTAGCAATAAGACATATCATCCCTTCAGTAATGATGTATATATGTTTCTTTTTGTTAATATTGTGTATTTGTATGAATTCATATTAATAGTAATTTTTTTATATTATCTACAATATATTAGAGCAACCATGAAGGTCAAAAGGGAGATGTCTTTACCAGACTTGACATCAATAAACTATAAGTGCTCGGCTACATCTTTAACTTTGAAGAAAAGGAGAAGTAAATTTTTTAATATGGTCTTACGTTAACATTATTTTAGAATTTATCAATCTAACATTTTGAAATGATGAAACAGTCCTGTCATAATTGATTTTGAGATGTGTTGTGCTAAAAGGAAGGAACTTTGCTGTGTGAAGCCTCGTGAATAGGTGTCAAGCGAGGTAATCTTGATTTTCTTTAAATATTTTATTTCATCTTTTGAAGTTAAAAAAAAATATTATTTTCCTTTACAATTACATGTATTATTTGTGGATGTAGGTTATCAATCTAAAAGATGTAATGTTAAATATGATGGAGAAAGCAAAAAACCTAGCATAGAGGACATGGTTCCTACCAACATATTTCTCCGTAAGGTGTTTTACCTCATTTATGTATGTGTGTGTATATACATATATATATATATATATAAATTTATTTCTTTAATCGTATGAAGTTAAAATGGAATTTTTAAATTGTTCTTACAAGTTGTATATATAAGTACTATTTATACATCATAGTAATATAAAAATTCGTAAACATAAACTTTATAAAACATATATAAGATATATATCTTTTACGAATAAAAAAAATCATGTGTTTATGAATGAAATTTATATATTTTTTATATATACTTTATACGTTATGTATATAATATATTTCTTTATGTATAATTGATATTTTATTTTAAAAAAATTATATGTTCGTATATATCTTACATGTTATACATGATGTGCAATTTATATGTCATGCAACATTTAATAATTGTTGTATATTCCTAAACGTATTTAATTTTTATGTTCTATTAACATAAAATATTTGTAAATGCTTCAACGTGTTATATAAGATACATACCATGTATTCACGTTTTACATGTCTAAGTTTTATATAAAATTTGTCAATCCTTTATATGTTATGTAAGACGTATATAATTTATATGTTATATTAATAGGTGAAATTGTAATACATATAATTGATATAGGAAATATATTTTATATGTTGCACAATATATAAATGTATGTGTGTACCATATGTTTTATCATATAAGATCTAAAAAACAAATCATATGTGTATATATCTTATATGTTACATTAAAATTTTACAGTGTTGTATTAAATATGTATATGCTTAATTTAGAGAATTGTATAGGATTTCTAATTTTTTATATATGTTATGTAGCATAGTTGTTACATGTTATAGTGATACATTAAAACTTTTATAGGTTTTTATATGTTATAACAAGTTCCTAAATTATCTTACAAGTTATATGGGATATATATATATATATATATAATATGTTATACGAGATATATTTGTATTTCTATGCCATGCATCATATTTTTATAAGATAAAATACACATATCATATGTGCATATATATCTTAGTTGTTTTGTATTGTATATATTTTATTTGTTATATTAATATATAAAATTTGTAAATCTTCTTATATGTTACATATATTGTATAAATAGTTTTAAAGTTATAGTAATATATAAAATTTGTATATGTACTTATATGTTATATTGGATATATATGTATAGTCATGTGTAGAGTATTCTACATCAAATTTTTATAGCCCAACAAACATAGGATATAAAATGGTACTTTAATCAAAATCCAAGGAATATTAACTTATGTAAATTATATGTATATGTAAATTATAAATAATGTATTTATAAATGTTGAAATGGTTAACCGTTAACTATTAGTTTTTTGTGGTTACAAACAAATATCGAAACTAAAAATTGAAAAAGATAAAAATCATAATCCTAAACCGAAACTAATGAACCAGTAAACCATATTTTTTCCATTAGTTTTTTAGTTTTGGTTTGGTTTTTAAGTTTCATTGGTTTTTTGCTCACCCGTATTCTCACTTAATCATCACCTATATATCATTTCATGTCACTTTCTTAAGTGAGATGTATCATGGCATTCACACTATACATATGACCACTCGATTTGAATACATATATCTATAATATACAATATAACTAGCGACAGGCATGGATCGGTTTGGTGTTTTTTTTTTCCCATCCTAAACCAAATAATTAAGTAATGGTTTGGTTCGGGTTAGAAATTTTTTAAACCATTAAATAACGGTTTGGTTTGGTTTAGATTACGGATTAAATCAAAATTATAACTAAAAATTTTCTTGGTTCTGGATTTTTTATATTTGTGCAGATATTTAAATATTTATATCATTTTACAAAGTTTATATTATAAAC
This sequence comes from Combretum micranthum, assembly GCA_024138025.1. Classification (NCBI taxonomy): domain Eukaryota; kingdom Viridiplantae; phylum Streptophyta; class Magnoliopsida; order Myrtales; family Combretaceae; genus Combretum; species Combretum micranthum. Next base: position 719,790 of record JAMXBD010000459.1, read on the forward strand.
CACGACAAAATGCTTTATGAATTCATCACTTTTTTAATCTATAGTTCTCTATAAAACCAGTTATCCACCAATAAAATACATTGACTAACCAATACAGAATAAATCATAATTTATAATTTTTAATAGAACTATCAAGTCAATCATCTATTAATAAATTTAGCCAATATAAAAATCATCAACGAATAAAATGATATTCATCAAATAATAAATATAAAATGAAATCATATGAACATATATGATCTTTAATCAATCACCATAAAAAAAAAAAATCTATAGTTATAAATTGCAAGTAAAATATTATTATATTTGGTTTGGTTTTACGGATTGCTTTGGTTTATCTTCCAAACCAAACAATAAATTTATAGATTGGTGCGGATTGGAAATTTTTTTAACCATATTGTTTAAAGAAAAAAAAATCATATTTTCAATTTAGTTTGCTTCGGTTACAGATTGATTTAGTTAGTTTTTTCGCCAACCCCTAAATATAATAAATGAGGTCCCCCATCTAAGTTGATATATTGTCTAATAAATATCTTCTTTTGACGTTAGCATTTGCACTTCCCTATCATGTATGCTTGTGGTGTAGATCAAGAGAAAAGTGAGTAAAAACAAGACCCGTCCATGATCCAATAACTCATTGGGTTATCTAGTAGGTCATGACTTATATAGCCAAATTGAGGAGACAAGTCTAATTTATCAATGACGACTTCAGATAGGTCACGGGCCAGACCCGATCTATGTCCATGTCTAAGAATAAATTCTTATAATGCTAATATGCTTGGTATCCTTAGAGAAGGCAACCATTGATTACTTGAGGAAATGGAATATCTATGTTTTTTTTTTTCAAAAATTTGCTTTTTTAAAGATACCACTACATGTAATAAAGAAAAATATGACCCCATAATGAGATAATCTCAACCATTTATTGATGTTATAAATTTTTTTAACCCAATGCCACTTTTAAGTCCTGATTTAGAGTAAAATGAAGGAAACAAGGATAAGTAAATAAAGAAAATTCAAGTCCTGACAACCAAAAATCATATAACTTAGTGCCCAATGATGATTGATTTAGAGTGTCACACCATTATCATATTATTCTAAAAAGAAGTAAACAATTGTACATTGAAATGAAATTAAATCCTTTAACTAAATATGAAATTTTTTTTTTCAATCTTAAATTTTGAGTCAAAAAGTACAATCATAAATAGCTAGTAACCGGTGATCATCCATAATAGTAGTAGTAGTAGTAGTAGCAGCAGCAGCAGCAGTAGTAGTAATAAGCAGAACACTGACACAACTTCCAATTTTCACTTTTGGGGAAAAAATGAAAAATATCGTTATAGGTTTTTTTTCCCCTATAAATGCTTCTAGGGGGGAGGGGTTGGAGGACGGGGATGAGAGAGAGATTTACATTAACAAAAATATTTATGGTTTTGTTGTTAATTTTATCATACCCAACCATGATCAAATCACTAAAATAGTTAATATTTCAATTGCTATATATTTATTTTAACGGTTAGATGGTTGATTGGACAGTCCCTTCGATAGGACTATATTAAATTAGTCCCATTGGAATATAGTTAAATAAAACAAAATGTCAAGATTACATTAAAAAAGGAAAAAAATTTACTTAAAGAGGTGATTTTTTTGTTATGGAAAGTCTTGATACAATATGATTACGCCTTATTGATAAGACGGAAAAAGTAAATGATAGAAACACTTAGCTGAATCATACACCCATAATGCGTGTATTTGAAAGAATAAAATATAAACAATGATAAAAGATAATCTTGCCATTTGCATATTTACAAAGAAAAAGTTTTGATATAAATAGGACAATACAATATTGTCATAGAGTATTAATTGGCTTTTTAACCATAGAAGTGATTAGACTTTTATAAGGATGTGAAGTTCAAAGGAATTAAATCAATTTAATATATTGATATAAGTATACCCTATCTTAGATTATACTATCCATTAAATAGTTGATATATAAAATCTAAATATAGGTTTAATAAGAAAATATGCATTGCTATTTTATTATTATTCTTATCTTTCACATAATGCAAATTTAAATATATAAAAGCCCATAAGGGATATGCATGTAGCTTAATCTTACCAAGAGGAAAGAATAAAAAATAACGAGTGTATTAACAGCGCTTTATCAATGGTGTTTGCGATGATTTTATGCTTCAGTTCATGTGCACAGAAGTAAGCATAGATATGTATTTGGAATTTGTATGAAGCCTAAAGGAGCATATGTTCATCAGGCTTTGCTATTGCTCATCTTCGCTACCAGACCCATCCCCAATACAATTTGCTATGAAACCTGAAGGATCAATTGTTCATCCATCCTTGCCACTACCCTTCTTCACCATCAGGACCATTTCCTATGAAGCCTTAAGGATCCATGAGTTCATCTGTCTCGTCCATAGGGTACCTTAAACGTAACAGTCCACCGCATTCTATATAAGACTTAGAAATTACTACCACAATCATTCCAAAGTCTCATACAGATGCAAGACATACCTTTATGACAATAGAATACATAAACCAATGGAGATCAATAATTTAATTTGACATACTATAATCATCAAAATATAAACCATGAGTCCACATAATTAATTACAAGAATTCTAGGGGCATTCCCCTGCAAAACAATATTAAGTTTAAAAGTGGTCTTTTACAATCATCCAGTAAATATTAGGGTTTCCTATGGAAGTCTATACAAAATCGATCACAAACTTCTAATGGAAACTCCCAATTCCTGTATTTGCTCGATAGGATGCCTCAGCCCTAGCCTTATATATATAAAAACTGCAATAAGAAAAAGCTGTGGGGGCATAAGCTACACTAGCTTAGTGAGTGAATACTTCCATAAAGACATTTATAACAAAATCATTCAATCAAGTCATTTATTCAACTATGTGGAATGCATCAACAACGTAAACAAATAAGACATATGATCAGCCGGAAATCATATGTGAATGGATTTACACCATCTATTCGGGGTTAGCAGATTAACGAATACTGTGGTGCTACCGTTGAATTAATGTGCCATTTATGGATCACGTGTAACCAACTTATGTAGTTTATGAATCACGATCAACCAACTTTTAGCGTTTATGGATCACGAGCAACCAACATGTGCTAATGCTCTATCTCCATCGTGAAGTGATTATGTCCATGTTAATTTATCAATCCAAATAATTATTAATACCAATTTTTAGGTGATCAACCAATCTCTTAGACGATCAACTCGAAAGAGTTTAACCCAAGTTTTCTCAAGACTATGGTCTCTCCAACAACTCTACTCCTTTCCCTGATTGATCGTTGAAGTTTACCACTTTCTTTTGGCAATCCACTATCTTTTTGAGAGGTGTCCTTGAATCTCCAATGGACAATCCTTTAACACTTGCCGGGTCGACACGACACTTCCTATGGGTATCTTAATCCTCAGGCCAGTGGTGGTCATAGCTATTGGTAACCCAAGTCGTCCAGCCAAACTAGTAGTGACGAACCAGTGGGTTGCTCCCATGTCAAACAAAACATAAGCCTCACTCTCATTCAGCCGTATGTGTCCGGTGTTCAACAAACGTCCATCACTAGTCGATCCTACATCGCTCTCACAACTTATTTATCCTATACTTAGAGTTTAAATTTTTTTTACAAGTTTCAAGTTTTTACAAAAACAAACTGACAATTAAGGAAATTTTAACTTTAAAGAGAGTTTCACGACTAACCTGTGACCAAGCCGACATCATCACTGCTACCATAATTCATAGTTGCCAGTTCCATTTCCTCATCATCGTCTTCTTCGACCATCCACTGACCTTCAAAATTGTTGAGCCTCATCTGTGTATGGCTGATGTTGCACGACTTCCACTCTTACTTCCAGATCTCATAGTGCTTGTATTGCCCGGAGTTCCAAAAGATCGGGCTGCCACGTTCTTTCTCTACGAGCATTCTGTGGCTAAACGTCCTTTTTCCTTGTAGATAAAGCAACTCACTGCCATCTTCTTTGGACAAGCATAGGCCATGTGGCTAGATTTGCCACAATAGTAACACTTATTTCTCAGTTGTGGACACTGCTTAGGGTAATGGGCCCCTTTACACTTCCAGCAAGTGATATTAGCCTTTGACTGATTTGGCCTCCCACTAGCATTGTCCTTAAACCCATGATAAAGCTTATACCTCTTTCCTTTAAACCTTGAACTCGAGGCATAGAACGAACTCTTTCCAAACACTCTCTTGTCAGGCTCTTGGTACATCCACTACTTTGCTCCTTCAATTACCCGAGCTTTATCAACCAACTCCGGGTCGATTTTCATTCCAAACTCCTCTAGCTTAATCCTTAGATCCTCATTTAGACCTCATTGCTTCTTTAACTCTTCGCTATCCCTGAAAGATTGAGATGCATACTGTAGCAGATGAGTGAATTCAGTCTCATACTACTGTACTGTTTTGCCTTTGTGCTTAACATGCAGGAAGTCTGCACTATACTTCACTCTTAAACTGGAGGGAAAATTGTTTTCCAAGAATTCTCTATGGAAAGACTCCCACGTGATTGGTGGGGCTAAGATCCTTCTTTTAGATTCTCACTAGACTCTTGCGTATATCTTAGCATATAAGTTCCACATTCCAACTTAAGATAGGGTAGAATCTCAAAAGCTGCAAAGGAGCGCTCAACTTGAGCCAGCCAATCTTCAGCTTCGTCGGGTTTGCCAAAAGCTCCATCAAAATACTAGTTGTTCTTTATAAAATCCGGTAGAGAGCTTCGGTGAAGCCTTCTATAGGGTGGAGGTGGTGGTAAGGGCACATTGTAAGAATGCTCCTCTGGTGGGGCTGGGGCCTCAGCAGTCACTTCCCGATGATCTACAGGTGGTGGTGGCAGCGGGGCAGAATCCTTTACACTTTGTCTTGAATGTGGGTTCTGATTCCGATTTTGATTTTGATTTTGAATGAATGTATTTAGGAGATTGGTCAATTGTCCAATCGCAATCATCACCTCGTTTTGTGGATTTTGGGGTGTTATTCCTGGTTGGTTTGGTTGAGGTATAGCGGGTAGGTTCTCATTGTTTGCTTTGTTCGGGAGAGATTCTTGCTCCCTATTGCAATTCCGTTTGCTTCTTCTGTTTGTACATTATTTCTTAAGTTTTAAAGTTTCTCTTTAAGTTTGTGTTATATAGTTTAACTTGAAATCACGAAATTTACATAATCAGCTAAATTTTCACAAAACTAAAGGATTAAAATAGGAATTCCAAATCATGAAATCTCAATAACGAACTCAAATAAAACATTTAAACACAAATGCTTATTGTAAAATCACAAAGTTAAAATCAATCATGATAATGCAATGAATGAGATGATGCTCATGCGTCCTAAAATTAGTTATTTTCCTTTATGATTATAGCATAAACTTTTAATTAGTTGCAATACGCTATTACTCATATTAAGAATGGTAAGATTTCTTTGAACAAAACATATAGGATTTCATTAGATAAGCGTGGTCTTACATGAGTCAAGATTTTTACTTTAAGTACACAAAACTTGCCATACCGTTATTCTAGAACTAATCCTTTTTCATCATCTTACTAATCGATTAAAAGGAAAAAAAGATAAAAGACAAAAGTTACATCATACTAAATCCGTTAAAGAACCTAAAAGCAAATTGGCATCCGGCATTGCTCATGACAAAATTTCGATTGGACTATAAGGGTTAGACTTGCTTCCATCTCTCGTCTTTATCAGTCGGAGTCTTCAGGGGTCGGACTGAGAAGTCGACCTCTACTATGAACTTCCGTCGTCCTTATGGAGGAATTGGCGTAGGTAAGCTCTTACGGTCAACCTCCTTCTTCTAGGGGGTCGAGTCAATTCTTCTTGTTCCTGCTCCTCCTCTCTTCTTCTTCTCTTGCTCTTTTTCTATTCTCACTATTCTCTTCTATTCCCAATTCTCTTCCAAATTCTTCCCAAATTCGGTCCACAGTCTCTCTTGTTTGCCTTAATATGGCTTCGTCCTCATTCTCCAACTCCATATGATCATTGACTAACTCATTGGTCACCCTAAGGTGTTCATTAACCTCATGAATATCTCTCCAAATAGCTGGATCCGGATCAGTTCCTATCCTACCATAATCGAGGATCTCCAAATCTCTGTTAAAGTTCATATGTGGTGGATTTGACGCATGATTAGGGCCCTCCTCTATCATCATAGGTGGGAGTGTTCTAGCTTCCTCTTCCTCAACCTATTTCGAATCCTCTTCTTCTTCCTCCTCTTCATTCCGTTCATTCTCATTCCCATCATTGTTCTCATCATTATCATCATCATCATTATTTTCTTCCACCAGTTCATTTGGTAATTACATCTCGGTCTCACTAGCATGAGGGGTTTGAATCCCTACAGATGGTGGTATAATGGCTAGGTATACTCCCTACCAGATGAAGTGGTTCCTAGCATCAGTTATGTTCCACTCTCTATAATCCATTAGGTCATCATGGGCATAGACATACAAAGATTCATTACTATTCCATACTCTAAAGTATGGATGAGCAGGATTTCCTTCATTTTTCAAGATAAAAGTAGCCTCCCTCAACATCGGCTCACGTCGTATTCTACCATTATTCTTTCCATTGTATAGATAGTCTCTAACATGGTCCATCTTCTTCTTCTAATGGGATCATATCTAATCTGGTCCACGCCAACACCCATCGTATATACCTAGGACCTTCTGTCCACATCCTATACATTTTAGCCATCGTTCGGGGTCTTCGAGCTAAAGCAAAGTCTTCACATAAAGTTCTCAATCTTAAGCGATATTCCATAAAAGTTTCTTCATGCACCAAGAAAAGACTTCTAGTTAGCTTAAACTTTTAACTCCATTTTTATCCTACTGTTTAATTACTTAAATCCTTAAACCTTTTAAGTTCTATTGTCATGCTTTATAACCTTATGCTCTAATACCAACTTAAACCGTCATGCCCTATAGGGTAACCTAAACGTAACAGTCCACCGCATGCTATATAAGACTTAGGAATTCCTACCACAATCATTCCAAAGTCCCATACAGATGCAAGGTGTACCTTTACGATAATAGAATACATGAACCGATGGAGATAAATAGTTTAAATTGACATATTATAAGCATCAAAATATAAACCATGAGTCCACATACATGAGTCCACATAATTAATTACAAGAATTCTAGGGGCATTCCCCCGCAAAACAATATTAAGTTTAGAAGTGGTTTTTTACTATCATCCGGTAAATATTAAGGTTTCCTATAGAAGTCTATACAAAATCGATCACAAACTTCTAAAGGAAATTCCTAATTCCTGTACCTACTAGGTAGGATGCCTCAGCCTTATCCATATATATAAAAACTGCAATAAGAAAAAGCTGTGGGGGCATAAGCTACACTAGCTCAGTGAGTGAATACTTCCATAAAGACATTTATAACAAAATCATTCAATCAAGTTATTTATTCTACCATATGGAATGAATCAACAATGTGAACAAACAAGACATATGATCAGCTATAAATCATATGTGAATGGATTTACGCCCTCCATTCGAGGTTAGCAGATTAACGAATACTGCAGTATTATCGTTGAATTAATTTGCCATTTATGGATAATGGGTAACCAACTTATGTCGTTTATGGATCATGATCAACCAACTCATTTATGTCGTTTATGGATCACAATCAACCAACTTTTAGCTGTTTACGGATCATGGGCAACTAACATGTGCTAATGCTCCATCCCCATCATGAAGTGATTATGTCCATGTTAATTCATCAATCCGAATAATTATTAATACCAATTTTTAGGTGATCAGCCAATCTCGCAGACAATCAATCCTATAATACTTGAAACAAACATCAGTTAATCATCCGGTTCCGATATTCTTAATATAATTTCTCAACTCATCAACAAGCATACATAATCCCCCATAATTCTCATCATGCAATTCGTTTTTATCTTTTACCTTATATTCTAGTGCAACTAATCACTACAAACACAATCAAGAAATGAAATTAGGAAGTAATACTCATTCGGCCATTGGTCGCTGGTCTCTTAGGAATAATAGTCCGGTGGTAACGAATCCTCGGGATTCAAGTCACCTAAATGAAAGAAATACCTAAATGAGTATTTCAACTTATATCTAATCCATTTTTTTTATAAAAACTATTAAGTTCGTAATTGGAGTCATTAATTGAAATTCAAACATAAACGGCCATAACTTGGTCATTTTAACTCGGAATTTCGCAAATTATATATCGATTCCTATCTACTTTGAAAGATCTATCTAATTCTAATTAATTGTAATATAATATCGCGGTTTTGAAAAATTTTAAGTCTCAAAAATTTTGGATCATTTCTATTCGGTAGCCAAACATCCATTTTCGAAATTGTTTTTGCGAAGAATTATGATGTTTCCACAATCTATGCCAAATATACATGCAATATGAATAAGTTACTATTATGAATGGTATGTCATGAGCTTCCTATATCTATGTTCTTGATGATATTCTATTAGAAGAATATTTTTAGAAACTTCTACTTTACAAGATATCATGAATACCTAATTGAGCAAGACTAGTTTTGTGTTCTTGACAACTCACACTTGTTTTAGAGATTTTCCTTAACAAAATTGATTTATTCTTGCTAAAATTAAGTCTTTACTATATCAATTCCTTAAGGTCTTCATTTTTCAACAAAAACCATCCTTTTACACTTTGTAAACAAGTGTTTAAATATGGGCTATTCCTAGATCCGAAATGATTTTGAGGTGTTTTCTTTAAGAAAAACTCATTTTATACTTTAAAATTTAAGGCTTGACTATTCCTATCCCCTAACTACTTCATTTCCTTAATAAAACTTCCATTTTAAGTTTGAAAATAGGTGCTTACGTATCTTCTTTTCCTAGTTACGAATTTCATGTAACTATCCTAAGATTCAAATTTTCTATCTTGTAAATATTTCTTGTTTGACAAATTTCTCTTACTAGATTTCATTAACTTATCAAAATCATCTCCTATTGATACATATTCCATAAACCCTTCATTTTTTACATAAAACTCATGTTTTAGAGTTGAAAAATAGGTTTTCAAAATATAACTCTTTTTCCATATGAATTTACAAAAGTGTATTTTCATGAAACAAAATTTGTTCTTGAGCGTTTTGACTCATTTTCATAAATATCATAACTTTTGGAAATAAACAAAACATTCATTTACATAAGACAAAATCTTTATGGCCATTTATTCATTCTAAACAAAATAAATGCATGAGATCTCAAGTGACATGTAAAAGATGGATGTTTAGAAGCTAGATCTTAGTGTGATGATAACGTTAGATACATGAAACGAAGTATACTATTATGATAATAATATAGTTGCAAGATTCCTACATAAAATCATCACTATATGAACATATATCATGATCATGACAACAATATAAGCTTAAACATAAGATACACAACTTGTGATGGCTTGATCATCATGTTTTAATGATTTCACATCCCTAGCATGAAGCTCATGGGGATTTCTATGTGAATCTACACATGAATGATCTTGCCATCACATGTTTTTGTAGTGATAGTGTATAGATCTATACCTATGGAGCTTGTAATACAAGTGGAGTTGAAGAGAAAAAAAAATGTGTGTGAGTGTGTGTGTGTATTGGAGAGCTCACGGCAAGGGAGAGAGAAAAGAGAGAGTTTTGTAAAATTTTCCAAAAGTGAAAATGAATAAAGAAAGAAAATGAAATGGTGAAGGCATAAAGGAGTTTATATAGGGAATTGGATTAAGGTTTGTGTGATTAAAATAAAGGAAGAAAATAAGACAAATGATAGGGAAATGGGAGGGGATATGCACCGGACAAGGGGGGGAATAGGGAGAGAGAGTGTTGTAATTTTTCAAAAATCAATTTTGTGTAATAAAAAGTGATAATTTGCATAGGAAAAGAAAATGGTAATGAGGTATGGCTTGTGAGTTTGGGTTAGGTATAGGCTTGTACTTGTGAATAGTAATAAATAGTATATTAGACAATTAAATTATCGTTTAGTAAAGAAAATACGATAAAAAGGCTATAACTGTAATTTTTATAAACCGAAAAATTATAATAAATATATTTTTAAATTCCTTATTAAATTCTGGTCTTAAAGAATGTTCGAAATATTTTTCTAATTTCGAGTACCGGGGCCCTGTTTTTTGGAACGAATCCCAGTCAAGTTCAAAATAGATAATTTCCCGAAAACTAATCTTTTTATGTTTCGATATATTCTTTAGAACTATAATCTAGATCAACTTGCTCTCAAAAGTTTTATGGTTTTATTCTCGACGAAGCTAGACTTAGGGTTTCTAGGTTTCTTTCTAACCCTAGCTATTCCGGTTTAGGGTTTCGGTTTCTGATTCGGTTCTCAAAGTCAAGCTTGGTTTACAAAGAAAGTTGGGGCTTACAACCTACCCACCTTAAATAGAGTTTTTCCCTCAAAACTAAAACTTATGTACCTTGTTTTTCAAATAACTCGAGGTACTTCCTTTGAATTTCCTCTTCAGCTTCCCAAGTTGCTTCCTTGAAGGCATGATTTTTCCATAACACTTTCTCATACTGGATTTCTTTACTCCGTAGCTTTTGGGTTTTCTTATCCAAAATTTTCACCGGACGTTCTTCGTAAGTGAGATTTTCTTTTAACTGATGGGTTCCAGCTCCAATATCTTTTTGGGCTCAAGTACATATTTCCTTAGTACCGACACATGGAACATATTATGGACTCCCAATAAGTTCGGTGGCAAGGCTAGCTGGTACGCTTGATCTCCGACTCTTTCCAAGATTTCAAAGGGTCCAATGTATCTCGGGCTCAACTTTCCTTGTGTACGTATTCTCCTTATACTTTCGATCGGATTTACCTTCAGGTACACATGGTCGCCCACTTGAAATTTGAGTTCCCTTCTCTTCAAATCTACCCAACACTTTTATTTGTCCTAGGCTTCTTTCATTTTTTGCTAAATGATTCTCATCTTATTGGCTACCTCTTGTACCAATTCTGGTTCGATAGCATGCTTTTCCACATCATCCCAGAATAGAGGGGACCTATAACACCGTTCATATAAGGCTTCGTAGGGTGGCATCTGGATGGTTGAGTGATAGTTGTTATTGTAGGCAAACTCAATGAGTGGTATATGGTTATCCCTGTTTCTCTTAAATTCCAAAACATAAGCTCTTAACATGTCTTCTAAGGTTTGGATCGTCTACTCAAACTGTCCATCTGTCTAAGGGTGGTAGGAAGTACTAAAGTGGAACTTTATACCCAAACTCTTTTGTAGACTTGTCTAGAACTTGGACACGAATCTCGGGTCTCGATCTGAAATGATCCCCGCCAGTATGTTGTGTAGCCATACAATCTCTCGAATGTAGATCTTAGCTAACTTGTCCATTGAATATGTCATATTGATAGGTAAAAAGTGCGTTGACTTAGTTCACCGATCCACTATTACCCACACTACGTCACATCCCAAAGAAGTCTTTGGAAAACCACATACAAAATCCATGGATATCTGATCCCACTTCCATTCAGGGATGGGTAAAGGCTTTAATAATCCTCCTGGCCTTTGGTGTTCCACTTTCATTTGTTGGCAGACTGAACACTTCATTACGTACTCTGCTACATCCATTTTCATACCATTCCACCAGTAGTGGCTTTTCAAGTCTTGGTACATCTTAGTACCTCCAAGATGCACAGTGCAGCTGAAGTTGTGGGCTTCACTCATTATCTCCTTTCTTAGCTCCACATCGTTGGGCACACACAATCTACTCTTCATTCTGACCACATCTTCTTTGTCTACTGCAAAGTTCGGGCATTTTCCTTCTTGAATTCCTTTTTAATCTGTTGTATTATTTCATCATACCTTTGGGCTTCTTTGATCCTTTCGATCAAGATCAGTTCCAATACCAAATTAGCTATTTCAAGCTCTACACTTTGCCCTACGAACTCGATCCTTAGTTTCTCAAAATCTCTTATTAGATCTTTTTGACTTGTGATCAAAGCAGCTACCTCTCCATAATTTTTTCGACTTAGGGCATCTGCAACCGCATTTACTTTCCTTGGACAGTAATTGATTCCCAAATCATAGTCCTTTATCAATTCCCACCACTCCTTTGCCTCATATTTAATTCCTTCTATGTGAATAAATATTTAAGACTTTTATGATCCGTGTATACTTTACACCTTTGTCCATACAGATAATGTCTCTAAAGTTTTAAGGCAAAAACGACTGCAGCCAACTCGAGATCATGTGTAGGATAGTTTTGCTCATGAGGTCTCAATTGTCGAGAAGCATAGGCAATAACTTTCCCTTCTTACATTAGTACACATCCAAGGGCATTCCTTGAAGTGTCATTATGCACAGTATAAGGCTTTTCTATGTTTAGCGGGACTAAGATTGGTGCCGATACCAATCGTTGCTTTAACTCTTGGAAACTTTGCTCCCGCTTATCCATCCAAACAAACTTTTCACTCTTTTGTGCCAATTGAGTCAGGGGCTTAGCTATCTTTGAAATTTTTTTTACAAACTTGCGGTAATAGCTAGCCAATCCTAAGAAGCTTTTGACTTCAGTTAATGTTTGTGGCTGCTTCCGATACTACAGCCTTAATCTTTTCAGGGTCAACTGATATCCCTTCTCTTGTCACAACATATCCATGAAAAGATATTTTATCCAGTCAAAAGTCACATTTGGATAATTTGGTGTATAGCTTGTTTTCCCTCAAAGTTTGTAACGCCATCTGAAGATGTTCCTCATGTTGTTCCTTGCTCTTGGAGTAGATCAAAATATCATCAATAAAAACTATTACACACTTATCTAAAAGTGTTTTGTAAACCCTATTCATGAAATCCATAAATGCAGCTAGTGCATTGATCAGTCTAAACGGCATCACCAGGAATTCATAATGTCCATAACGGGTACGGGAAAGCCATCTTTGGTATATCTTCAGGCTTTATTCTTAGTTGGTGATACCTGAGCGTAAATCAATGCATGAAAACACACATGCCCTTGAAGCTAATCAAACAGATCATTAATCTTAGGTAAGGGGGTATCGATTATTGATTGTAACCTTGTTTAGTCATGATAATCAATACATAATCTCATAGACCATTCTTCTTCAAATAGAACAAGTGCGCCCATGGTGACACGCTCGGTCTTATGAATTTATGATCTAAGAGTTCCTGTAACTGGGTCTTTAGCTCCTTTAACTCAATCGGTGCCATCCGGTATGGTGCCTTAGATATTGGTTAGGAATCTGGAGCCAAAACAATTTCAAAATCAATTTCTCTTTTCGGGGGTAACCCAGGTAGTACTTCTGGAAATACATCCAAATATTCATTCACAACAGGTATATCTTTCCTTCCCAAGTTTCCTCTTCATCCAGAATACCCTCAAAAGGCACCATTTTTTCATCTTCCATCATCAACTCGAAAGCGTTTAACCTAAGTTTTCTCAAGACTATGGTCTCCCCAACAAACTCTACTCCTTTCCTTGATTGATCATTGAAGTTTACCCCTTTCTTTTGGCAATCTACTATAGCTTTAACCTTACTTAACCAGTCATGTCGAGTATGACTTCATACTTATTCATCTTTAATACAATCAAATAACTTTTGGACAATCCTTTAACACTTCTCAGGTCGACACGATACTTGCTGTGAGTATCTTAATCCTCAGGCGAGCGGTGGTTATGGCTATTAGTAACCCAAGTCATTTAGCCAAACTAGTGGTGGCGAACGACTGGGTTGCTCCCATGTCAAACAAAACATAAGCCTCACTCTCATTCACCTATATGTGTCTTGTGTTCAATAAACATCCATCACTACTCGATCCTACATCGCTCTCGCAACTTATTTATCCTATGCTTAGAGTTTTAAATTTTTTTTTTACAAGTTTCAAGTTTTTACAAAAACAAACTGACAATTAAGGAGATTTTAACTTTAAAGAGAGTTTCACGACTAACCTATGACTAAGCCGACATCATCACTGCTACTATAATTCATAGCTACCAGTTCCATTTCCTCATCATCGTCTTCTTCGACCATCCACTGGCCCTCAAAATTGTAGAGCCTCATCTCGTGCATGGCTGATGCCATACGACTTCCACTCTTACTTCCAATCTCATAGTGTTTGTATTGTCCAGAGTTCCAAAAGATCAGGTTGCCACGTTCTTTCTCTGCGAGCATTCTGTGGCCAAATGTCCTTTTTCCTTGAAGATAAAGCAAGTCACTACCATCTTCTTTGGACAAGCATAGATCATGTGGCCAGATTTGTCACAATAGTAACACTTATTTCTCAGTTGCGGACACAGCCTAGGGTAATAGGCTCCTTTACACTTTCAGCAAGTGATATTGGCCTTTGACCGATTTGGCCTCCCACTAGCATTGTTCTTAAACCCATGATAAAGCTTATACCTCTTTCCTTTGAACCCTAAACTCGAGGCGTCGAACGGCCTCTTTCCAAACACTTTCTTGTCAGGCTCTCGATATTTCCTCTTCTTTGCTCCTTCAATAACCCTAGCATTTTATCACATCAGCAACAGCTCGCCTTCTTTCCACACTGCTTTAACTTAATCCTTAAGTCCTCATCTAGACCTCATTGCTTCTTTAACTCTTCGCTATCCCTGAAAGATTGAGATGCATACTGTAGCAGATGAGTGAATTATGTCTCATACTGTTGTACTGTTTTACCTTTGTGCTTAACATGCAGGAAGTCTACACTATACTTTACTCTTAAACTGGAGGGAAAATAGTTTTCCAATAATTCTCTATGGAAAGACTCCCACGTGATTGGTGGGGCTAAATATTCTATGTCCGTCCAGTACGGATCCTTCCCAGCCTATCGTACGTATTCCCGTAGCCCCTATGCCCATATCCCCTAGCCCTTAGTCTCTTGCCTGCGAACCAGCTACTTCATCCCTGATGAGACCTCAAAAGCGGGACTTTTTTCTTTTTTTGATAGAGGTATGAAATGACTCTTATGATAAGGAGAAGAACTACTAGCCAGTCTAAGCTATCTCATTTGCTTACTTACTTGCCGAAAGAAAGAAGAAAGATAAGAGCTTGAAAACTAGCCTTTTTCAAGAAGATATGCTTGCCTATCTCTTTTCTTGCTCTAGAGCCAGAGAAAGCACTGCTTATTTGAGATGGAAATGAAGATAAGTGCACTCCAATGGCTGAACTTTCAACGGCCAGAGGAAAGACTCCTACTCCCACAATAGGACTAGGGGCAAGAGCACTATCCAATTTTCCATTCCTATAATGTTAATGTAAATAGTGGGCAAAACACTTTCTGGTCTAGCAATTTCAATTGTAAAGGCTGGAACATAACTCACAGAAATGAAATAAAAGAGACACTGCTGCAACAGGAAGAGCTTACCTTAAGACGTCTACTGGCTCGGCTGGCATGACATTGAAAGAAGGGGCTTAGCTTAGAACTCCAATTATGTTTGCTCGCTCACTCGATGCGCTTACTACTAGAGCGTTATGGGTTTAGCTTTTATTCGGCAAGAGGATAAAAATGGAACTGGCTTAAAATAGAAAATAAAAGATCGTAGGTCCTTTACCTTTGACCTATCCCTCTTATCCATAGCATAGCTTGCTTTAAATTTGAAGACTACTTATTTTGCTAAAGAACTAGCTTGCCCATTGGCTGGGAGATTATCTAGCTTAAGGGACGAGCTGGTCTTACTGTTAGACACGGTAAACATAGGAGACACCTTATACACGTTAGGAATTGAGGAAGAGTAGTACCGATAGCCTTAGTACGAGTTGGACCTTTTTTGAGTCCTCTTATTAAGACTCTTATACAAGCTAGCTCTCTTATGCGCTTGCCTCGGATTACTGGTAATCTTCTTTAGGCCCTTCTTACTTAGCACTGTCAGATCAAGGGAAGGAATGAGAAGAATAGCCTTTGCCAACTCACTCTTATCCTATTAGTAGAACTGCTATTCTTAAAAGCCTGTTAGTTCTATAGTATGCTAGGTCAAAATGGAAGCTTACTTGAATTCAAATTAAGAAAGACTAGTTTTTCACTACTGTGAGCATGTTAGCTCGCTCTTAGTGAATATAGAATAGATTAGGGACTTATTTTGCACATTTTAATAAACTAAAAACTCAAGTGGGAAGAGCCAAAAAGAAAGAGAACTCCCATTCGATGCCAGAACCGGATGGCCTTATGCAATTGGATAGACTGGAAGAGATTCTCCTTTTACAAGAGATGCTTGCACTTCAACTAATTCCCCAGCTGCCCTAACCTTTTCTGTCTGATGACTTGCTAAGAAACTAATAGAGCCCTAGCTGCCTTTTACCTAGCGCTTAACCTCGCCGAGACTGCTAAAAACTAACTTTCCTTGCCCCAGATAGTTCAGTATCGAAAGAAGGATCGAGGATAGCACTGAAACCACCAACCAAAGGAGATGACTCTAGTTGAAGTAGTATCGAAGGATGTTTTGACTCGACCAAGGCGGAAGCGTATAATAGAACAAGGTATGTTCCGGTAAAAGATTATCTGGTTGGGATAGGGATCTCTCCTTCTTCATTTCTCAAGGCCGGTAAGGGGAATCAAGAAAAGTGGAAAGGAAGTGCCCGGCCATCTACTAAGAGCTACTAGGAGCTAACTAGCTATCTTGGTAATGCTCTAAACCGTAGAATCACAACAGCCCTTCTCTTCTCCTTTCAAAGCAGTCGAGCGTTCTGGAGATGGATTCCAACCTTCGATCGTCAAAACCTCCCCAATAAGGAAATCCGTATGCATAGAAGTTTTTTGGTCATTATGGAGCAACAAGGCGAGAAAGGGGATAGACGGAGAAAGAAGCCCGAGAAAGGACCCGAACCCTTTTTTTCCGAACTTCCCTTCCCTTGCCGTGCACCAAGCTCAAACCAAGCCATAAACTAATCCGAACTCGAAAGACTGTAGCTGCTAGCTGCTGAACGTAGCCAACAACATAGATTTTGCACGACCAAGCATCTTTCCATCCGAAACCAAGATACAAAAATTGTCTCTGAGTGCGGTCCGCTGCACTGTAGTTCCCTCGTATATCTCATGTAGCTCGCATAGCCGAAGTAGTCACTCAACAAAGGCTGTAGTTAGTACCCAAGGAACCAATGTTAATCAACAACTCACACTTTGTACCACGGAATTCGAAAGTACCCTTGTAAGGTTATTCTTCATATCGAACTGTCTTTGACCAATATTGAGCCTAGCTCTTCAAAAGGAGAAGGGAGCAAGCAAGCTATGAGAGAGCGGAATTCTCCTGCTATGCGATAGAGTCCCAATCAAGATCAGGAAGGACTTTTAAACTTCAAGCCTTTCGACTAAGATGTAAAGTGAGCCTAAGCCTGCACTACTAGTAGAGGAAGCTTTAGATTAGATAGTAAAGGAGCGGACCCCAGGGGCAAAGAAAGAAAGTTTACCTATAGGGCAAATGGCAAGACTCTGAGATTATGCCTTCGGCTACTTCACTCCTACCTTACTGAAAGGGCCAATCCACGACTACCCACTCAGTTGAGAGCAGAAAGAAAGGCTAGCTTGATATGAGATATGATTACGTCAGCATTGATATCAAATAGGCTTGAAAGCATGTTCACAGCTTAAGCCAAAGAGGACTTGTAATATAGCAACTGCTACTCTCGGGAGCAATAGCAATAGAAAGAGAATGAGCCTAGGAATTCGCTTACATCCTTCAGTGAATACCCTTGTGATAGCTCGTAAACTCGCTTTTTTATGCTCGCTCCTGTAGCTTGGAAATGCTTGATTGAAGGAAGCATTATTGAAGGAAAGAGAAGGCGGCTAAGCAAGCTTACCTTAAGAATACGTCCGAGGGACAAAGGCAAAATAGAAGAGAGCTAGAATCCTTATAAGACTAAAGGGGACGTCCTTTCTCGAACTACTAAAAGATAGAATGTTGAAACCTTAAGCTCAGCCACGCCACCGCACCCGTAAATAGTTAGTACAACCTTTCCTTTCCGACTACTAATACCTAGCCCTAGCCGATTTGTACTAGGATTGGGAACGAACACTCTTCATACTTTGATTTTCACTTTGTCCTAATTGAAAGTCAACTAAAATCAATCCTTCAATAACAAGTGTATAAGAAAAAATTCTATTACTAATGCTAAGGTGTAGCTGATACGCTCTATCGCTCGCTTGGATGGGACATTTCCCCTGTTAACTCTATTTTAAGATCGACGCCGCCTAATGCATGAAAGGAGAAGGCTGAGCAAAAAATACATTAAGAATTCAAAAAAAATTGCAAGAGAAAGAGCCGGCCTTCGGAATAAAGAAATGGTATATTAAATGAAAGTTATCCATCTCTCACCCCTCTCTATCTTTAAAAAGGGTTCGGACTCTATCCTATTCCTATGGGGTGGGGGCATCCCGATCAGAGATAGAAGATAAAATCCAGTTGCCATCTGTTCGCCAACGAGCAAGTCAAGTGGCTTTCTTTTATAGGCACGTTTAAGGAAGCAAGGGATTGAGCTGCGCGAAATAAAAAGCAAGTGTCCGAAGGAGTCTTAGGGAATCCATTAGTTGTCTCCAACAAGTCTTAATCTTTCTCCCCCTCTCTCTCCCGCCCTTCTCTGTCTCGTATTTGCTATCGAGCGTAAGAAGTCTAACACCATTTCCAGTCTTTTCTTGTGGTATGCTTTCCATTAGCCTTCGAGTCTTTGATTCGACCCTCAGGGAATGTGGTAAGAAAAAAGTCTCTCTTCTGAGGAGAGTTTCTTCTTCTAAGCATAGGCTAAAATCGATTATTATAGAATTCATTCCAATTTTCTCGATTCCCCCGAATGGATAAATGCTTTCCCACGCAGGGGCTAACTCTAAATAGTTGGGAGGGGTTCAAAGGCGCTTTCTTTCACTCCGGGAAGGTCTTTATGAGTTTTCTTTTTAGTAGCAGCCGGCTACCTTTCAAAATACAAAAGTATCCCTTTGTTCCAGCCAGTTTGATGATCTTTTTAAGGTTCTTGATGTCGCAGATCCGGTTAGGACAAACATCTTCAGTATACAGTATAGGGAATAAAGTGTTGTCGCATATCAGCTGTTTAACTAAAAGAATAAGGATAGCCGGAAAGAAAAGGGAGCCTGTAGGGGCTCCATTAGGGTATATTACACCAACATCAACTAAGGAAATGAAAATGATTCCTTTCGACGTCTTAACCAGCAAGCAAAAAGAAGTGAACCGGACTCACACGATAGGGCACCTAGACCTCAAAACAAGAGGAGAAAGAAAGCTATATGACCAGTCCTACTTCTATCCCTAAGGACGGATTTCATCCTACTAATGCAAACCATTGGTTGGGGAGGGTTGTGTATCCTATTTTTCAGTTGCCTTGCTGAGCGAGTTGCAGTCCCTTCGGCTTGAGATCCTGCAATATCTTTTAAGCTTAAGCCAGCATTCTAAACCAATGCAATTCTGTATTGTTTTAAGGGAGCTCCTTGTTTGCATACGAGAGAGGTCATAGCTAGCAAGACAGTAGTTTGAAAACAGGATTCTTTCACCAGGTAGGAAGTTAAGTACTCTTTCAAGTAAGGATAACTGGTTTTAGGGAAGTGGAAGCTCTTTTTTTCAGGCCTGAAAAGCCAGCAAGAAGGGCTAGATCAAAGGCTAAAGCAGGCCAGTTAGAGATGTAAAATATCTAACTTAAGATAGTTATCTTGCAAGGCTAAGTTCCTCTATTTCCCTTAGCATAAGGCAATAAAAGCTTAGGCGTGGATTCCCAACTAGAAGCAATCAAGTTAGAAAGCAGGAATGGCGCAGAACCGGTGTGAATTCCATTTCCATACTGAACCAACTCTTATAAGGAAAGGTTTCACATAAGCTATATCGCTTCTTCCCCTCGCCCGAGAGTAAGGAGCTAACCAAGAGAAACTAAGCTATATGGCTTTCTTGCTGTAATGTATGAAAAAGATCTCCCCTACTTTTTGAATTCAGTCTGGCTCTCTTCTTGAGTCATAAAGTCTCTTAGCTGACCGGCTTTGCGGGACCTCCATAAGGCCTGGTCCACGCGAGGCAAAGCTCTATTGGGCGAGCAGTTTCTCGATGCATTTGACTCCTTACTAAATAGTTTAAAAGAGAAAAAACCAGAAGAATTGTGTAAAATAAATTCATCTATTCACGAATTGGGTTTGAACCCTGGGCTACTTTCCTCTTAGTTGATTGTGATTCACTAAAAGAAACCTGACAAGACGAATCTCATTTCTATACGCAATTTAGATAAGAGTCTAGCCCACCGTTCCAGCGATTTTGCTTGTTCTAGCCCTTCCTTTACGCGAATTGGGTATTACCGGCCGATGGCGAATAACTCCTCACAACAAAGGTTAGATGCTTGCGAGGGAATTACTAAAGTAATGAGATTTGGGAAAGTACCAATCCAGATATGAAATTGAGCACAACTCAATGCGCACTTCCTTCCTGGCTTATTGAATTTTTTACTGAAAAGCACAGGTACAGTTGAACAAAGCTATTCAAGGATTTCCCTCTCGGATTTAGCGCACACTGACTTCCTGATAGTGAGATTCCTCTAGTCAAGTCTAAGGAATGAGATGAGGGAGAAAATGGGAGTCTATGCCACCCCGGCTTCACACTAACCGTACTTCCGGCAAACAGAACTAGTTCTCGAGGAAGATTGGAAAAAAGCGGCAGGAGATTCTCTTGATTCACTTTTATATCTCATCCCTTAGCGATCTCACCTTATCCCTTACTTACTGAACTAGCATCGAGAAATTCCCCCCGGGCGCTAACTCTTACTTCAATTAATTCCATCATAGCCCTTGAATCTTTCAGCAACTTGTTGGGCAGGAACCCTAGCTAGATTACCAAATCCCTATTTCCCGAACTGCTTGAAGCCCGGAGGTGACTTCGCTACACTAAGGCGAAGTCTTAGTTCAGCCAGCCCATTAGGCTTTTTCTTGCTTGAAGAAGGTTTCACTAGAAGAGCAGATTCGTTCACGTCGGACTCTCACCCGTTGGTCTCTCTTGGCAGAGGAATGGAACCTGTTGGAGAGGGCTTTTCAATAAGGCTCGACTGGTTGGAAGCGAAACTAGTCTTAGCGAGCGAATGCGACGCTTGACCAATGTTGTTGAATCAATAGCAGAGTGAGATTGAGAAAGCATGGCTCTCTAGCCGGGCTTAAGCGAGTTCAGCCGAGGGTAAAAAGTTTTCAATGCTCGAGACCAAGGCAGCATCAAAGAAAGATCTGATCACTGTCCTATATCAAGGAATATAGCAAGTGTCCCGGGAGTGGTTGAGCTAGCCCCTGATAATTGCGTCGTTGTGCCTGGGCTGTGAGGGCTCTCAGCCACATGGATAGTTCAATGTGCTCATCAGCGCCTGACCCTGAGATGTGTGGATCATCCAAGGCACATTAGCATGGCGTACTTCTCCTGTTCGAACCGGGTTTGAAACCAAACCCCTCCTCAGGAGGATAGATGGGGCTATTCGGGTGAGATCCAATGCTCAACCCTACGTCGTCTTCGCCCTCCAGCCTTTCCAGTAGTGGATTCAGCTCATATTAGAAATTCTTACTTTTCGGGATATTCTTACTTCACGAGAGAGATTCTCCACACGAACGACCCGTCAGGTTCGAACTGACATAGGTGAATCGGACCAACACCTATCTTTTCCATCAGCAGGGGGCTCCTTCTTTTGGATTCCCACAAGACTCTTGCGTTATATCTTAGCATATAAGTTCCACATTCCAACTTGAGATAGGGCGGAATCTCAAAAGTTGCAAAGGAGCGCTCAACTTGAGCCAGCCAATCTTCGGCTTCATCGGGTTTGCCAAAAGCTCCATCAAAATACCGATTGTTTTTTTATAAAATCTGGTAGAGAGCTTCGGTGAAGCCTTCTAGAGGGTGGAGGTGGTGGTAAGGGTGCATCGTAAGAATGCTCTTTCGGTAGGGCTGGGGCCTCAACAGTCACTTCCCGATGATCTGTAGGTGGTGGTGGCAGCGGGGTAGAATCCTTTACATTTTGTCCTGAATGCGGGTTCTGATTCTGATTTTGATTTTGATTTTGAATGAATGTATTTAGGAGATTGGCCAATTGTCTAATCGCATTCATCACCTCGTTTTGTGGATTTTGGGTGCTACTCCTGGTTGGTTTGGTTGAGGTATAGTGGGCTGGTTCTCATTGTTTGCTTCGTTCAGGAGAGATTCTTGCTCCCAATTGTGATTCCGTTTGCTTCTTTTGTTTGTACAATATTTC
This sequence comes from Combretum micranthum, assembly GCA_024138025.1. Lineage (NCBI taxonomy): Eukaryota > Viridiplantae > Streptophyta > Magnoliopsida > Myrtales > Combretaceae > Combretum > Combretum micranthum. The sequence continues at coordinate 742,048 of JAMXBD010000459.1, forward strand.
ATAATTTTTAAAGTTTCTCTTTAAGTTTGTGTTATATAGTTTAACGTGAAATCACAAAATTTACATAATCAACTAAATCTTCACAAAACTAAAGGATTAAAATAGGAATTCCAAATCATGAAATCTCAATAACGAACTCAAATAAAACATTTAAACACAAATGCTCATTGTAAAATCACAAAGTTAAAATCAATCATGATGATGTGATGAATGAGATGATGCTCATGTGTCTTAAAATTAGTTATTATCCTTTATGATTATAGCATAAACTTTTAATTAGTTGCAATACGCTATTACTCATATTAAGAATGGTAAGATTTCTTTGAACAAAACATATAGGATTTCATTAGATAAGTGTGGTCTTACATGAGTCAAGATTTTTACTTTAAGTACACAAAACTTGCCATACCGTTATTCTAGACCTAATCCTTTTTCATCATCTTACTAATCGATTAAAAGGAACAGAAGATAAAAGACAAAAGTTACGTCATACTAAATCCATTAAAGAACTTAAGAGCAAATTGGCATCCAGCATTGCTCATGACAAAATTTCTATTGGACTATAAGGGTTAAACTTGCTTCCATCTCTCCTCTTTATCAGTCGGAGTCTTCAGGGGTCGGACTGAGAAGTCGACCTCTACTATGAACTTCCGTCGTCCCTATGGAGGAACTGGCGTAGGTAAGCTCTTACGGTCAACCTCCTTCTTCTAGGGGGTTGAGTCAATTCTTCTTGTTCCTGCTCCTCCTCTCTTCTTCTTCTCTTGCTCTTTTTCTATTCTCACTATTCTCTTCTATTCCCAATTCTCTTCAAATTCTTCCCAAATTCGGTCCACAGTCTCTCTTGTTTGGCTTGATATGGCTTCGTCCTCATTCTCCTCCATATGATCATTGACTAACTCATTGGTCACCCTAAGGTATTCATTAACATCATGAATATCTTTCCAAATAGCTGGGTTGGATAAGTTTCTATCCTACCATAATCGGGGATCTCCAACTCTCAATCAAAGTCCATATTTGGTGGGTTTGGTGCATGATTGGGGCCCTCCTCTATCGTCATAGGTGGGGGTGTTCTAGCTTCCTCTTCCTCAACCTAATTCGGATCCTCTTCTTCTTCCTCCTCTTCATTCCCTTCATTTCATTCTCATTCTCATTCCCATCATTATTCTCATCATTATTATCATCGTCATTATTTTCTTCCACAGGTTCATTTGGTAATTGCATCCTGATCTCACTAGCGTGAGGGGTTTGAATCCCTATAGATGGTGGTATAATGTCTAGGTATACTCCCTGCTAGATGAAGTGTTTCCTAGCATCAGCTATGTTCCACTCTCTATGATCCATTAGGTCATCGTAGGCATAGACATACAAAGGTCCAATAGTATTCCAGACTGTAAAGTCTGGATGAGTAGGATTTCCTTCATTTTTCAAGATAAAAGTAGCCTCCCTCAATATCGGCTCACGTCTGTATTATACCAGGATTCTTTCCATTGTATAGATAGTCTCCAACATGGTCCATCTTCTTCTTCTAATGGGATCATATCTAATCTGGTCCACCACCGACACCGATCGTGTATACCTAAGACCTTCCTTCTACATCCTATACATTTCAACCATGGTTCGGTGTCTTTGAGATAAAGCTAAGTGTAGACACCCAATTTTTGCCCAATGAAAAAATAGGCTTAAGTTTACAATAAATTAATGTCATATTGGTTCACATACTTGGGGTTACAATTCCATCAATAAATCTTCATTAATTTAAAAAAATATATAGATACACTCAAGAGGCATGGGATACATTAATTTTGGACCAAATTCGTGCATCAAAGTAAGCCAAAAGGCACTTCAATCAAAGCTTCAAAATTGGGAAAAATATGAAAAGTTGTGACTCTTCAAATTTGATTCATGGCAAAATTGAATGAATTAATTCAATTAAACTATCCAAACGAAGAGTCATGAAGTTTAAACACTCGAATCGTGTCTAATTCGAAGGATTAATCATGAATCAACTCCCAAATTCCCAAACGTTTTGATAAAAGAACACAACGATTCGTAATCCAACAATTGAGCATTAATGGATTCACGAAACGACAATTAATCTTAGCACTATAAATAGGGGTGATCCATAAGAAAAAGGCACAATTCAATTTCAAGAAAAACACACTGAGAGAGTGAGATTTGAAAATTCGAGAGTTTGTACAAAATTTGCGAAATTCGCAAATTCAAAACTTGGTTTGAGTTTTCGATTCAACTGAAGTGTTTGGGAAGTGTTTAGGAAGTATTCCTGAGGTTCTAGTGTGTTGGATTGGATCGAAATTGAGTTGCAAAGCTCTACAAATTTTTTTTAAAATTTCCGATTGAGGCCGCCGATACCCACCGTCGCGAACCGCCGCTTCTAGTGGTTCTGGGTGAGAACCACCACACCATAGAAGTCGGGCCGACAAGCTTGTGGAGGACAACAACCACCAGGGACGGCCGATGAGTGCTCGAAAAGTTGCGTGATGTCTTCCTCGCCGACGGATATCCGAGTCCGACCTGAAAATCCGAATCCCAACCCGGCCGGAGTCGGTCAACGGTCGTCGGTCATCGGTCAACGGTCAGCCCAGATCAGACGGTCCAGATTCAATCATCCAGATCAGACGGTCCAGATTCGATCAAGCAGATCAACGGTCCAGATTCGATCAAGCAGATCAACGGTCCAGATTCGATCACCCAAATCAGACGGTCCAGATTCCATCGACAGATCAGACGGTCCAGATTCAATCATCTAGATCAACGTCCAGATTTGATCAAGCAGATCAGCGGCCCAGATTCAATTATCCAATCAGACGGCCCAGATTTGATCAAAGTGATTAACGCCCCAGATTGAGTCAACGAGATCAGACGGCTAGGATTGGTCTTCAGATCAGACGATCCAGATCGCATCCGCTCCATCCAATGGTCCATGTCAGTCCGCACTATTTTATTATATTTTTGTTATATAATTAATTTCGGAAAATAGTAAAAAATTCATAAAAAATTCAGAAAATTTCAGAAAAATCAAAATAATTATTTTTCAAAATAATTTTTTTTTTATATTTTTGAATATTTTTAATATGTATTTGTACATAAATTGCTTTTAGAAATGTGTATTTGATGCATGAAAATAATTTTAATGTATTGTAAAATATTTTGAATATGTTGTGAATTTATGTGATGATATTATTAAAAAAAAATGATTTTTGGACATAGAAAAATATGTTTTCATAAAATAAAAAAATCAATTGATTAGATCATAGGATCATCAAAAATGGTTTCATAAAAATTCAAAATTTAATGAATTTAAAGTAAAAAGAGTTCAAAAATATAAAATTGATCAACAAATTAAGTTCTTTTTTTAAAAGAACTACGTTTTGTCTGATCTCGATTAGCGAGTACGTAGGCACCTGCGGGGCGACATTAAAAAAAAATGTTTTTAAATATTTTGTAAATGTAAGATATCTTGTTGATATTCATGTTCTAAAAAAAATAATAATAAATAAAAATGAAGAAAAGCACATAAAAAATAAAAATGAATGATTTGACTTGTAAATACTTGTACTATAATGTTTCACTTGAGTTTTTGAGCATGAAAAGGATAGATTATAAATTTAAAATTCCAAAAGTGGTAACCATTTGGTTTTAATAGGTTAGCCCCCGAATCCATAATATCTGGTTTTAAAAGTTTGGTTTTTAAAATCAATTTTTTTCGCAGACTAGTAGCAAAGTTAGGATCAACCGACCCATTGATCCTAGCTTTTATTTTTTCCCGATTTATATCGGGTGGCGACTCTAAAAAGTTTTCAAAAATTAAAATTTCTTTTAACCCCTAGTCGATGATTCATGTTAAATGAGTTCGGGTTTAATGTGAATCGGGTTAGGAGAAATGAACCAGATAATGGGAAAATCCAGGCTCGACAGCTTGGCGACTCCACTAGGGACACCTAATTTTTTTTTTAAAAAAAGAGAGTGCTAGCCACTTAGGAATTTTAAATTTTAAATTTATCCTTTAAAATTGCTCGATTTTTGTGAATATATACATTATAATTCTTTGTACATTATTTGGATAATTGTTTTGTGAATATATATACTAATCTTGCAGGAAAAAAAAAAAAGAAGAAGGGGCAATAGTCTTATTTATTTATTTATTGATTCTTTGTACATATATTTTCTTGTGAATATATTGTATACTAATATTTCAGGCATAAAAAAAGGGGGGCAATAGATTATTCATTTGCATTTGCATCTGCATCTGCATATTAGCATAAATGTGTGCTAGATACGGTCGGACCCAGGCCGTCTTAAGAGCCTAAGCGAGGAGGACGAAGTAAGGTCCGGGGGCTGTGGCTTTCCACCCTCTAGATCAAGAAATGTCCTCCCACTCCGGTTTAGTACCACTAAACCGGGAGACCTATAGAACCCTACCAAATCATGCATTCATCAACATGGGATATGGCCAAATTTTTTCAAAAAAAAAAAATGGAGTTGTATCATTTTTTTTTCCAAATAAAAAATTTATTAAAAATAAAAAAGGGGTTTCAAAAAGAAAATTTAAAAAAATCAAAATTAAAAAAAAATAAAAATCAAATAAAACAAAAAGTTTTTTAACCAATTCCAACAAAGTCTAAAAAATGTGGAGTAATATTCTTTTAGTTTTAATTGGCCTTATAAGATATAAAATATAAATAATTTGATGAAGGTTTTTAAACCATTTTTTTTAAAGACAACTCCAATAAATATTTTTCAAAATTCTATTGGTCATGATCCCCATTAGTATTTGTGTGCTAGCATATGTACATATTTGCATCTTTGCATTTGTATATATTTTCCTTAAAAAAAAAAAGAAAAATGTGTATAGTAGACTTGTATATCCATAGAATATATATAGTTATAGGGTCTTTTCAACCAAAGTCAAACTTGTATATATCCATAGAGTATATATTGTTCACCTATAATGATAGGTTCTTTCCACCCACAGTTATTTTTGTCATAGGTATTCCACTTCATTGTCATCAAGTCTATTGTTTTTGTAAAATATTAGCCCAATTCGAAATTTTTTAGAAAGTCATTGTTTTTTTTTACCACTATAGAAAATAAAACTAGAATACTAAAATTTTTTTCCACTTTAGGTTTTAAATAATCATTTGTAAATTTTTTGAATATCCATTATTCTTTCAAACAATTAATTCTTTGATAAATTTGAAAAAATAATAAAAGAAGAATAAAAGTTCTAAACTTTCTTTTAACAATAAAGAAGAAGAAGAAAAATAAATAGGAGATATTTTGCTAGCAAGAACAAATTGAGACTTTGAAATTGCTTTTGACCAGGTTCAGCTAATCCCTTACACATTAAGTTAAGATGGCTAACAACAACAACACTCCCAATCAAACTACTGAACAAAGACTCAATGATATGGAACAAACCCTGTTTAGAGTTGCTGAACAAATGCAGACTTTAACACAGAGTCTTGCTCAGCTTAAGACCCCTACAACATCTGAAGGATCCTTAGGGACACAGAAAGGGAAAGGAATTGAGGGGCAACACATTGATCAAGATGACATACAAAATGAGTGTAATGTAGCTGAGCTAAAGAAAGAACTAGAAGCTCAAGTTATGGAGATAGAGAAAAAATTGGTTGAAAAATTGAAGACATTTGATGTCCTTGACCAATCTGCAATCTTAAGCCTACCACAGTGTGAGGAAGGTGACTTTCCTAGAAAATTTAAGGCACCTGAATTTGAGAAATACAATGGAACCGGGTGTCCCAATATGCATACAAGACTATACATACGACGTATGGGGCAATATGCCAAATTTGACAAACTGATGATACAAACTTTTCAAGATAGTCTTACTGGTCCGGCCTTAGCCTGGTATGCCCAATTGGATCACCAAGAAATTGATACCTGGGAAAAGTTAGCTAAAGTATTTTTCAACCAATATAAGTTCAACATTGAAATGGCACCCTCAGTTTGGGACCTGAACAATATGAAGAAGAAGAAAGAAGAAACCTTTAAGGAATATGCCCAACGATGGAGAACTTTAGCTGCAAGAATCACTACCCCGATCCCTGAAAAGGATTTGACATGCAATTTCATCAATACTTTGGATGAACCTTTCTTTTCACATCTTGTGGGATATGCATTAGCAAGTTTCTTAGAAGCAGTTATGGCAGGATGCAGAGTTGAAAATGCCCTCATTTCTGGAAAACTGCAAAACAATGAAGAACCGAAAGTAGAAGAGGACACAGCCAATGTAGTGAGTTACAACAATCCTACACAAAAATCTAGGAGGAAATTCACTCAAATCCCAGTTCCTCTATCTCAAATTTACCAGAAGTTGAAAGAGGATCAATTATTATACCCTAGTGAGCCAGTACCAGGGTATAAACCATGAAAGTACGACCCTAACGCACATTGTGAATACCATATGGATCAACAGGGGCATGCTACTGATGATTGTTGGGAACTGAAGAATAGAATTCAGGATTTGATTGACTCAGAAACGGTCCAATTGCGATTTGTTGATGAGCTAGCGGTTAACGATGAAGAACCTACAATCAACATGCTCCATGTACAAGAGTTTGGTAACACGCCAAATCAAAGAAGTGATTCACAAGAGAAAGATAAAAAAGAGTATGAAGAGCTAGAGCAAAGACTTGCAGGAATGACAGAAAGGATTGAAACCCTCGAGCGAGTTATGGGGCACGTGCTAGATAAACTCCAACATTTAGGTCTTAATGCTCACGAAGTGCCATCTTGTGAGACTCAAGAAGGATCATCAAGCTACAAACCAAAGAATATGAAGCAGGAAAGGAAGCCTTTGAATTCAAAAGCATGGGGCCAAAATAAACCAGATCATTTGACACAGCAAAGGCGTCTCACACAATTTGAGATTCCAATGATTCAAGTTCTTAACCAATTGAGAGATCAAAATCTGATAACATTTGAAATCCCAAAGGAAGGGTACAAGCTGAGGAAATATGATCCTAATTTCCAATGTGAGTACCACATGGGTCAAACGGGCCATTCTACGGAGAATTGTTGGAGATTAAAGCACAAAATCCAAGATTTGATCGATGCTAAGCTTATCCAACCCGAGCTCCTGAAATCTATGAAGCCAATTGATGATAATGATCCTATCCCAACTCCGACAGTTTCCAAGCGTCACTTCATCAAGAATTGAGAGTTTGTTGTTACCATCTGATAAAGTAGCTTATCATATGCAAAAGTTGAATGTGCCGGTCAACACCAATAGGGCAGGTAGCTTAAGAAAGAAGATCGACATTGATGCCTATCTTTGTAATAAGAATGATAATGAAATCTTCTATTGATATTTGGGGCAATTTGAATGGATGTTTGTCTATGGATATTTTATTGCTTGAAAATGTTTTGACAAAAAAGAGGCAACCAAATACCAAACACTAACCACTGAACACTTGAGAGTTGAGTGATTGTGAGGAAATTTATAAGGCTCATTCCTTAAAAGAAGTCTATTTTGCACTTGATACATAGGTTAAGATGATACCAGGCATTCATTTCAATAACCAAAATATATCCCTTGTTAACCCCGTTGGGCCTAAAAAGAAGGAATTCTTAAAAATAAACCCTGTCAAGAACCACCCCACAATGGGGCAATTTGGAGGTTAGGTCATTAATAAGGAGAAAAGGAATAACTTATATGCACTTGACCTAGTCGCATCAATTCAAGAGTAGTCAATTGACACAAATAAATCATTTCCTATGAAAGGAAAAAGAGTCTTCATTTCAAACCATACACAGCACATACACTTTGAGCTATAAAAGAACAAATCACCTTGAATTCGTCTCCCAAAAGGGCAATGAAAAAAAAAAAAAAAAAAAAAGAAAAAAAAAAAAAAGAGAGAGAAAAAAAAAAGAAAAAAAAGAAGAAAAAAAAAGAGAACAAGAAAAAGATATTAGGCAAACAAGGTGATAAAAATCAATGATTTGAAAATACATAGCTCAAGATCATTAAAATTCAAAATTCATCAAGTCCCACCCACAAATTCCACCCTTTGGAGACTCTTTGGATCAAAGGAGTTGATTTATTAATACCCTTGAAACTAGGAACAAGTGCATTATCAAGTTTTCCTTAAGGGTTCTTGACTTGTAAACCCGGGATGTATTGAAATTTTTTTTCAAAAATAAAAAGCCTTTATGAAATATCCTTTTGATTAAAGCCAATGACCAAAAGCTCAAATTTTTTTACCCAAGAAAAGTCCTGATAGATTAACCAAAATGTATCATTTACAAAACGGACTGTAATTTTTGGAATTCGAGTCATGTGTGAAAATAAGCCAAAGAGTGTGGGAGGAAGTCCTCTTTAACTTAGTATTTCAAGCATAAGATAACCAATCCAAGTTCATGGGAATGACAAGAAAAAATGAGAATTAGTTTGCCCCAAAGGCAAGAAAGTCAAATTGGAGATTGTTGCCCCTTAATCAAGGAGGAGAAAAGAAGGCTACCAAGGATTGACCTTCAAAGAAAATAAGTAAGGGAGAAGTTGTCGCTCATTAGCAATTTTGAAATCAATAAAATTCTTTGCTTGTTAGCAAAATTGAAAAATGATGAAATAAGTGAAAAAAAAAAGAGAGAGAAGTTTTTCTCAAAAGTTTGTTTTTCAAAAAGAAAAAGAACAAGAAAGAATAAAGGAATCTCTAAATTTTTAAAGAGATATAATTTTGAGAAAAAAAGAGAGAAGAGTTTTAAACTCAAAAGTTTTGAAAAAAGGCATTTGGCCTTAACAAAAATGAAAAAGAAGAAGTCTTGACTCAAGAAAAGTTTTCAAGTTAGCACAGTTTTCGAATTATAAGATTTCAAAAAAAAAAAATCAGTCGTCATTGTTCTTCTAATATCTAGGATCACTGCTCAAAGGAGCGTCGTCTATTGTTTGAAAAATTAGGATCCTGCTCAAAGGAGCGTGTCCTATTGTTTGAAAAATTAGGATCACTTGCTCAAAGGAGCGTCGTTACTATTTGAAGAATTAGGATCACTTGCTCAAAGGAGCGTCGTCCTATTGTTTGAAAAATTAGGATCACCTGCTCAAAGGAGCGTCGTCCTATTGTTTGAAAAATTAGGATCACTTGCTCAAAGGAGCGTCGTCCTACTATTTGAAGAATTAGGATCACTTGCTCAAAGGAGCGTCCTATTGTTTGAAAAATTAGGATCACTTGCTCAAAGGAGCGTCGTCCTATTGTTTGAAAAATTAGGATCACTTGCTCAAAGGAGCGTCGTCCTATTGTTTTGAAAAATTAGGATCACTTGCTCAAAGGAGTGTCGTCCTACTATTTGAAGAATTAGGATCACTTGCTCAAAGGAGCGTCGTCCTATTGTTTGAAAAATTAGGATCACCTGCTCAAAGGAGCGTCGTCCTATTGTTTGAAAAATTAGGATCACTTGCTCAAAGGAGCGTCGTCCTACTATTTGAAGAATTAGGAGCACTTGCTCAAAGGAGCGTCATCCTATTGTTTGAAAAAATTAGGATCACTTGCTCAAAGGAGCGTCGTCCTATTGTTTGAAAAATTAGGATCACTTGCTCAAAGGAGCGTCGTCCTATTGTTTTGAAAAATTAGGATCACTTGCTCAAAGGAGTGTCGTCCTATTATTTGAAAAAATTAGGGTCACTTGCTCAAATGAGCGTCATCCTGCCTTTAAGAATTATAGTTACCAGTCCAGCCAAGAATCAGTTCAAGTAGCACCAATTCAAACCAAAAACCAAAGCCCATAGGTCCGGCAAATGACCAAATTAAAGCCCATAGGTCCGACAGATGACCTAGCAGTTTTCTAAAATCTAGACCCGACAGACGGTCTATCAGTTTTTTAGTCTAGGCCCGACAGATGGCCTATCATTTTTCTAAATCTAGGCCCGACAGATGGCCTATCATTTTTCTAAATCTAGGTCAGACAGATGGTCTATCAGTTTTCTAAGCCTAGGCCCGACAGTTGACCTAGCAAATCTCAAAGTCTAAACTCGACAGATGGTTTAGCACAAGATAAAAATCTCTTTGTTGAAAATAAAATTTGGGAGGAGAAGCTAAGCAAAAATTGGTTATCTTTTTGTTTTTGTGGCAAAAGTTTTGTTCAAACTTTACCACAAAGAGGGGCAGCTGTAGACACCCAATTTTTGCCCAATTAAAAAATAGGCTTAAGTTTACAATAAATTAATGTCATATTGGTTCACATACTTGGGGTTACAATTCCATCAATAAATCTTCATTAATTTAAAAAAAAATATAGATACATTCAAGAGGCATGGGATACATTAATTTTGGACCAAATTCGTGCATCAAAGTAAGCCAAAAGACACTTCAATCAAAGCTTCAAAATTGGGAAAAATATGAAAAGTTGTGACTCTTCAAATTTGATTCATGGCAAAATTGAATGAATTAATTCAATTAAACTCATCCAAACGAAGAGTCATGAAGTTTAAACACTCGAATCGTGTCTAATTCGAAGGATTAATCATGAATCAACTCCCAAATTCCCAAACGTTTTGATAAAAGAACACAACGATTCATAATCCAACAATTGAGCATTAATGGATTCACGAAACGACAATTAATCTTAGCACTATAAATAGGGGTGATCCATAAGAAAAAGGCACAATTCAATTTCAAGAAAAACACACTAAGAGAGTGAGATCTGAAAATTCGAGAGTTTGCAAAATTTGCGAAATTCGCAAATTCGAAGCTTGTTTGGAGTTTTCGATTCAACTGAAGTGTTTGGGAAGTGTTTAGGAAGTATTCATGAGGTTCTACTGTGCTTGGATTGGATCGAAATTGAGTTGCAAAGCTCTGCAAATTTTTTTTAAAATTTCCGATTGAGGCCGCCGATACCCACCGTCGCGAACCGCCGCTTCTGGTGGTTCTGGGTGAGAACCACCACCACCAACGGACGCACCACCATAGAAGTCGAGCCGACAAGCTTGTGGAGGACAACAACCACTAGGGACGGCCGACGAGCGCTGGAAAAGTTGCGTGATCGTCTTCATTGCCCGACGGATATCCGAGTCCGACCCGAAAATCCGAATCCCAACCCGGCCGGACGTCGGTCAACGGTCGTCGGTCATCGGTCAACGGTCAGCCCAGATCAGACGGTCCAGATTCGATCAAGCAGATCAACGGTCCAGATTCGATCACCCAAATCAGACGGTCCAGATTCCATCGTCCAGATCAGACGGTCCAGATTCAATCATCTAGATCAACGGTCCAAATTTGATCAAGCAGATCAGCGGCCCAGATTCAATCAAGCAGATCAGCGGCCCAGATTCAATCATCCAGATCAGACGGCCTAGATTTGATCAAAGTGATTAACGCCCCAGATTGAGTCAACGAGATCAGACGGCTAGGATTGGTCTTCAGATCAGACAATCCAGATCGCATCCGCTCCATCCAAAGGTCCATGTCAGTCCGCACTATTTTATTATATTTTTGTTATATAATTAATTTCGGAAAATAGTAAAAAATTCATAAAATTCATAAAAAATTCAGAAAAATTCAGAAAAATCAAAATAATTATTTTTCAAAATAATTTTTTTTTTTTATTTTTTGAATATTTTTAATATGTATTTGTACATAAATTGCTTTTAGAAATGTGTATTTGATGCATGAAAATAATTTTAATGTATTGTAAAATATTTTGAATATGTTGTGAATTTATGTGATGATATTATTAAAAAAAAATGATTTTTGGACTTAGAAAAATATGTTTTCATAAAATAAAAAAATCAATTGATTAGATCATAGGATCATCAAAAATGGTTTCATAAAAATTCAAAATTTAATGAATTTAAAGTAAAAGAGTTCAAAAATATAAAATTGATCAACAAATTAAGTTCTTTTTTTAAAAGAACTACGTTTTGTTTGATCTCGATTAGCGAGTACGTAGGCACCTGCGGGGCGACATTAAAAAAAAATGTTTTTAAATATTTTGTAAATGTAAGATATCTTGTTGATATTCATGTTCTAAAAAAAATAATAAAAAATAAAAATGAAGAAAAGCACATAAAAAATAAAAATGAATGATTTGACTTGTAAATATTTGTACTATAATGTTTCACTTGAGTTTTTGAGCATGAAAAGGATAGATTATAAATTTAAAATTCCAAAAGTGGTAACCATTTGGTTTTAATAGGTTAGCCCCCGAATCCATAATATCTGGTTTTAAAAGTTTGGTTTTTAAAATCAAATTTTTTCGTAGACTAGTAGCAAAGTTAGGATCAACCGACCCATTGATCCTAGCTTTTTTTTTTCCAGATTTATATCGGGTGGCGACTCTAAAAAGTTTTCAAAAATTAAAATTTCTTTTAACCTCTAGTCGAGGATTCATGTTAAATGGGTTCGGGTTTAATGTGAATCGGGTTAGGAGAAATGAACCAGATAGTAGAAAAATCCAGGCTCGACACTAAGTCTTTGAATGAAGTTATCAATCTTAAGTGATATTCCACAAAAGTTTCTTCATGCCTCTTAACAAAGTTCCTTGCCCTTTCCCGAGTTTCCCCTAAAGAAACCTGCACTAAGAAAAGACTTCTAGTTAGCTTGAACTTTTAACTCCATTTTTATCCTACTGTTTAATTACTTAAATTCTTAAACTTTTTAAGTTCTATTGTCATGCTTTATAATCTTATGCTCTAATACCAACTTAAACTGTCACACTCCATAGGGTACCCTAAACGTAATAGTCCATCGCATGATATAAAAGACTTAGGAATTCCTACCACAATCATTCTAAAATCTTGTATAGATGCAAGTTGTACCTTTACAACAATAGAATATATGAACCGATGGAGATAAATAGTTTAATTTGACATATTATAAGCATCGGAATATAAACCATGAGTCCTTATAATTAATTACAATAATTCTAGGGGCATTCCCCTGCAAAACAATATTAAGTTTAGAAGTGGTCTTTTACTGTCATTCGGTAAATATTATGGTTTCCTATGGAAGTCTATACAAAATCAATCACAAACTTCTAATGGAAACTCCTAATTCCTATACCTGCTAGGTAGGATGCCTCGGCCTTAGCCATATATATGAAAACTGCAATAAGAAAAAGCTGTGGGGGCATAAGCTACACTAGCTTAGTGAGCGAATACTTCCATAAAGACATTTATAACAAAATCATTCAATCAAGTTATTTATTCAATTATATGGAATGCATTAACAATGTGAACAAACAAGACATATGATCAGTTGGAAATCATATGTGAATGGATTTACGCCCTCCATTCGGGGTTAACAGATTAACGAATACTACAGTACTACTATTGAATTAATGTGCCATTTATGGATAACGGGTAACCAACTTATGCCGTTTATGGATCACGTTAACCAAGTTTTAGCCGTTTACGGATCACGGGCAACCAACATGTGCTAATGCTCTATCCTCATCCTGAAGTGATTATGCCCATGTTAATTTATCAATCCAAATAATTATTAATACCAATTTTTAGGTGATCAACCAATCTCGCAGACAATCAATCCGATAATACTTTAAAAAAACATCAGTTAATCATTCGGTTCCGATATTCTTAATATAATTTCTCAACTCATCAACAAGCATACATAATCCCCCATAATTTCCATCATGCAATCCATTTTTATCTTTTGCCTCATATTCTAGTGCAACTAATCACACAAACACAATCAAGAAATGAAATTAGGAAGTAATACTCACTCGGCCATTGGTCGTCGATCTCTTAGGAATAGTAGTCCGGTGGTAACGAATCCTCGGGATCCAAGTCACCTAAATGAAAGAAATACCCAAATGAGTATTTCAACTCATATCTAATCCATTTTTTTCATAAAAACTCTTAAGTTCATTGGAGTCATTAATCAAAATTCCAACATAAAACGGCTATAACTTGGTCATTTTAACTCGGAATTTTGCAAATTATATACGATTCCTATCTATTTCGAAAGATCGATCTAATTCTAATATAATATCTCAGTTTTGAAAACTTTTAAGTCTCGAAAAGTTTGGATCATTTCTGTTCGGTAGCCAAACATCCATTTTCGAAATTGTTTTTGCGAAGAGTTATGATGTTTCCATTATCCATGCTAAATATGCATGCAATATTAACAAGTTACTATCATGAATGGTATGTCATGAGCTTCCTTTATGTATGTTCTTGATGATATTCTACTAGAAGGATATTTTTAGAAACTTCTACTTTATAAGATGTCATGAAAACCTAACTTAGCAAGGCTAGTTTTGTGTTCTTGACAACTCACACTTGTTTTAGAGATTTTTCTTAACAAAATTGATTTATTCTTGCTAAATTTAAGTCTTTACTATATCTATTCCTTAAGGTCTTCATTTTTCAACAAAAATCCTCATTTTACACTTTGTAAACAAGTGTTTAAATATAGGCTACTCCTAGATTCGAATTTTGTAAAAATGATTTTGAGGTGTTTTCTTTAAGAAAACTCATTTGATACTTTAAAATTTAAGGCTCCGCTATTCCTATCCCCTAACGACTTCATTTCCTTAACCAAACTTCCATTTTGAGTTTGAAATATAGGTTTTTATGTACCATCTTTTCCTAGTTACGAATTTCATGTAACTATCCTAAGATCGAAATTTCCTATCTTGTAGATATTTCTTGTTTGACAAATTTTTCTTAGTAGATTTATCATTAACTTATCAAAATCTCCTATTGATACCTTTTTCATAAGCCCTTCATTTTTCACATAAACTCATGTTTTGAAGTTGAAAAATAGGTTTTCAAAATAATACTCTTTTTCCATCCGAATTTACAAAAGTGTATTTTGATGAAACAAAATTTGTTCTTGAGCTTTTTGGCTCATCTTCATAAATATCCTAACTTTTAGAAATAAACAAAACATTCATTTACATAAGACAAAATCTTTATGGCCATTAATTCATTCTAAACAAAATAAATGAATGAGATCTCGAATGACATGTAAAAGAAGAATGTTTAGAAGCTAGATCTTAGTGTGATGATTATGTTAGATGCATGAAATGAAGTATACTATTATGATAATAATGTAGTAGCAAGATTCCTACATAAAATCATCACTATATGAACATATATCATGATCATGACAAAAATATGAGCTTAAACATAAGATCTACAACTTGTGATGGCTTGATCATCATGTTTTAATGATTTTACATCCATAGCATGAAGCTCATAGGGATTTCTATGTGAATCCACACATGAATAATCTTGCCATTACATGTTTTTGTGGTGATAGTATATGGATCTATACTTATGGAGCTTGCAATACAAGAGGAGTTGAAGGAAAAAAAATGTGCGTGAGTGTGTGTGTGTTGGAGAGCTCATGGCAAGGAGAGAGAAAAGAGAGAGATTTGTAAAATTTTTCAAAAGTGAAAATGAAGAAAGAAAGAAAATGAAATGGTGTAGGCAAAAAGGAGTTTTATATGGGGAATTGGATTAGGGTTTGTGTGATTAAAATAAAGGAAAAAAATAAGACAAATGAGAGGAAAATAGGAAGGGATATGCACCGGACAAAGAGGGGGGGGAGGGGGGAGGGGGAAGGGAGGGAAGGGGAAGGTGGAAAGAGAGTGTTGTAATTTTTCAAAAATCAATTTTGTGTAATAAAACGTGATAATTTGCATAAGAAAAGAAAATGGTAATGAGTAAAGTGTAAGGATGTAGGAGTAGGGGTACGAGTTGGGAGTGTGGGTAGGGTATGGGCTTGTACTTGTGAATTGTTGAACTTTATGTTCATGAATGATTTTGATGAGAATTTATACAATTAATTATTTAAATATCCTTAATTATTTAAAGATTTAAAATATTTATATATATATATGTATTTGTTCGACTATTGTTTAAGTTTTAACAGAACAAAAAGTTGAAGAAAAGTCAAGACAAAGCTATCGAGCCTAGTAGAAGAAAGGTGGAGGCACTATTCATCAAATAAGACAAAAGAATAAGTTTTAGGCAAAATCGTAAAGCCAAGAGCTTCAGTTTTGAGCAAAATCATAATGTCAAAGGCTAGAGTTTTGGGCAAGATTTATAAAGTCAAGAGCTGAAGTTTAGGCCTCGACCTCAAACCTCGACTTCAGAAAGTTTGCCCTTGGACAAAATTTATAATGTAAAGGGCTGAAGTTTAGGCCTTAGTCTCAGACCTCGACTTTAGAAAGTTTACCCTCGACTTTAGAAAGAAAAGAGCCGTTGGAATGTATTTAATGCATGTGTCAGACACATTTAATGCTCCTTCACTGCTTTTGAACTTTTACACGTTATTAAAACTTTAAATACATTAAACACAAGTATAGGCTGTCAAAAACTTTTTTATAACGGGCAAATTTCTTATCAAGAGTTATAAATAGAATTTTTCTCTTCTCTTTGAAAAAAAAAATACTAGAATTTTTGAATGCACAGTAAAAACGAAAACAACGTTTTATAATTTTTTTTTTTTTACTTGTGTTATTGTTCTCGTTCTTGTTAACTTGTAAATTTTTTTTAAGAGAATAATTAGTACCTTGTTTCTAAAATTTGTTGATACACGCTAAACGAGAGTTTTTTTATCACTGTTTAAGATTTACAAAAGTTGATTATTTACTCGTTTGAGGAGCTTAGTTTGTAAAAGGAATTTGTAAAATTCCTAAAGTATTTTCTATTTCAAATCTGTTCAAGTGGGAACATTTCTTTGTAAAGGAAATTTTTATATTTTCTTAAGAGCTTTTCAGTTTGTAAATCTGCTCATATAAGAGTTTTTTGTAAAAAATCCTCAAAGGAGGCATTTGTAAAAAAAGTCCTCGTGTGAGGCATTGAGAAAAGTCCTCGTAAAGGCAAAGAAAGTTCTTCATGGAAGGCAAAGAGAACTCCTCAGTAAGAGGCATTTGAAGTCTGGTCTAGAGTTACCAATATCGTTTTAATTGCGATTAGGTGGGAAGTCCTTCGTGAAAGGCAAAGAGAACTCCTCAGTGGGAGGCATTTGAAGTTTGGTCATGTGTTACCAACACAACACTTGATTTATCAAGTGTAAGTCCTTTGTGAAAGGCAATTATAAAAGTCCTATTGTGATAGGTTTTGTTGTAATTCCTCGTCTAAGAGGTGTATTGATTTTAGAATAATCAATATAGTGGTTAAAGTCCTCTTTGAGGCATTTGCACCGTAAAGAATAGGCAGTGGGCCGAACTCCACGTTAAATCCTGATGTTACTTCTTTTTCTCTTTCTTTGTGCTTATTTATCTCTACTTATTTGTTAATCAGTTTTAATTAGTTTATTCCACTGCATTTATTTGTTTAAGTTAACTGTTGTCTTATCTTACTTAATTAATCTAATTTGATAAAATCGAAAAAATTTGTAATACTTAATTCACCCCTTCTCCCCCCCTCCCCCTCCCCGTTAAGTATTCATTGTGTATTATTATTTCTAACAATTGGTATCAGAGTTTGGTCTCTAGTGGTTGATTGCTTAAATGTAAAAGAGAAAAGATCATGACTTCTAATACACTAGGATTCTTGGAGGGTCAGGCTATAAATAGACCACTGCTTCTTAGTGGGGGTAATTACCCTTATTGGAAGTATAGAATGAATATATTTTTGAAAGCTCAACATAGATTAATATGGAGAGTAGTTGAAAAGGACTTTTTACAATTGAAAATAAAAATGAAGATCAATATTCAGATGATGATTGGAAAAAACTGGATTATAATGAAGCTGCCATGAATATTCTTCATTGTGGATTGAATGAAAGTGATCTCAATAGAGTTTGTACTTGTAAATCTGCTAATGAGATCTGGGATGAACTTGAAGTAACTTATGAAGGAACTTCAAGGATTAAAGACACTAAAATAAGCTTATTGGTTGGTCAATTTGAAAGTTTTAAGATGTTGCCTGATGAAACAATTGATCAAATGAATGATAGATTCATTAATATCATTAATCCTTTGAGTGTTTTAGGCAAGAGCTTTACTAATGTTGAAATAAATTCAAAATTGCTCAAATCATTGCCAAAGGAATGGGAAACAAAACAAACAATAGAGGAAGCCAGAGATCTTAGCACACTGACAAAAGAAGAGTTTCTTAGTGCACTCAAGACTCATGAGCTCATCAAGAATCATAGTGAAGAATCCCAAAAGAAGGCTATTGCTCTGAAGGCAACCAACGATGATTTTGATAAGGAGGAGATAAACGAGGATGTTGTGTTGTTTGCAAATAATTTCAACAAATTTATGAAGGCTGGCAGCTCCTCAAAGTTTAGAAAGGAAAGGAAGGATGTTGTGTGCTATAAGCGCTAGAAACCAGGACACATCCAACCAAACTGTCCTCTCCTCAAGAAAACACAAAAAAAATCCAAGAGTGAAGCACTTATTGCTACTTAGAGTGATGAAGAGTCATCAAATTCTGATGAAGAAGATTTATGCTTCATGACAATCCACGATGAGGTAAACAATCCCTCAACTTCCTGCTCTAATGATGAATTGCTTGACATGTATAAAAAGATTTGTAAAAAACTTAAAAAATCTAAAGAAGATAATAAACAACTTAAAAATCTGATGCAAAATGCTTTAGTTAGATTGGAAGAGTTTCAAGATAAAATTAATAAGCTTAAAACTGAAAAGGAAGAAAAAGACGAAATAATAACAGCTCTAGGTTCTGAAAAAGACAGCTTACATAAAAATCTTAGGAGCATGAATCTGAAAATTAATGAAATTAGAAATAAAAATAGGAAACTAAAAACAGAAAATAAAATTCTAGTTGAATGGAATGATTAATTAAAAATTAAAAATGTTCTTTTAGATTTAGAAATTAAAACTATAAAGATGATAATAAACCTGCATCTACCAATAACAACATCAATAACAAAGAACTTTTGAAAGAGCTACGAGCTAAGAATAGAAAATATAAATATGAAATCTAGCTTAAATGATTCAAAAGCTGTCATAGTTAAATTCACACAAGGAGAGAAAAATTTTAAATACTCACCTTGGTGAGCAAAAATTTGATCTAACAAATATGGAATTGGCTATGATAGACACATGAATTATAAGTCTCATAAGACTCGATTTGTAAAAGCCACTTATGGCACTTGTAATTATTGTGGCAAGTCTGGCCATACTGCACACAAGTATGCAATAAGGAAGGCTTTGCTTTCGGGTCATAAAATTAAATATGTTTGGGTGGCTAAGAAGAAGTTTTATCTGTTTCTAACTCAAGAGGACCCAAACAGAAATGGGTACCAAAGAAACAATAACTTGCTTCGTAGGGATCCTCAAGTGGTAGCAACAAATGGTACTTAGACAGCGAATGCTCTAGGCATATGACTGGAATTGCTTCCAAATTTTCAAAGCTGGACTTGATGGATCAAGGGAGTATTGCCTTTGGATATGATAGAAAATCAACTGTTTTGGGTAAAGGTAGTATTATCCTTAATAAAGATCTTGTTATTAATAATGTGTTGTTAGTAGATGATCTAAAACAGTTGGTAGATAATCTAAAACAATTGCAAGGCCTAAAAATAAAACTATCATAAGAACAAAATGGGTTTTTAGAAATAAAATAGATGAATCTGGAATAGTAACTAGGAACAAAGCTAGGCTAGTTGCTAAAGGCTATACACAAGAAGAGAGAATAGATTTTGATGAAACTTTTGTCCCGGTTACAAGACTAGAATCTATAAGAATGCTTTTGGCATATGCTACTCACAAAGATTTTATCCTTTATCAGATGGATGTCAAAAGTGCTTTTCTAAATGGTTTCATAAAAGAAGAGGTTTATGTCGAGCAACCACTAGGTTTTGAAAATAATGAATTTCCCAATCATATTTTTAAATTGAACAAAGCTCTTTATGGTCTCAAGAAAACACCTAGAGCTTGGTATGAAAGACTTAGTAGCTTTTTGATAAATAATGGATTTTCAAGAGGAAAAAATCGATACAACTCTTTTTATTAAAAATCACAATTCTGATACATTAATCGTACAAATTTATGCAGATGACATTGTGTTTGGTGCTACTAATTCTTCACTTATAAAAGTTTTTGTTGAGTCCATGCAAAAAGAATTTAAAATGAGTATGATGGAAGAACTCACTTATTTTCTTGGGCTACAAATTAAGCAATCAAAATTTGGAACCTTTATTAATCAATCTAAATACACTAAAGATTTATTAAAAAGATTAAAATGGATAGTTGTAAATCTAAACATACACCTATGAGCACTAGTGTAAAACTAGATAAATATGAAAAAGGTAAAAATATTTATGAAAAGATGTATAGATGCATGATAGGTAGTTTGTTATATTTAACAGCTTCTAGACTTGATATCATGTTTTCTGTATATGTATGTGCACGATTTCAATCTTGCCAAAAGGAATCTCACTTGGGTGCAGTCAAACGTATCTTTGAGTACCTTATGGGTACTATTGAAATTGATTTGTGGTATCCCAAACATACTTCTTTTGAACTTATTGGGTACTCTGATACTTACTTTGCTGGTAGCAAAGTAGATCGAAAAAGAACAAGCGGAAAAGAACAAGTGGCACGTGCCATTTTCTTGATAATTCTTTAATATCTTGGCACATAAAGAAGCAAAATTTTATTGCATTTTCAACTGTTGAAGCTGAATATATAGCTGCTGGCAGTTTTTGTGCACAAATTTTATAGATGAAACAAACTTTATTAGACTTTGGTTTAAAATTTGAAAGTGTGTCAATTCGATGTGATTACACAAGTGCTATAAATTGACTAAAAATCCCATTCTACTCTCAAGAACCAAGCATATTGAGATTAGACATCATTTCATTCGTGATCATGTTCTAAACAAGGACATTTGCTTAGAATTTATTGATACAAACCATCAGCTTACTGATATTTTTACTAAACCCTTGAGTGAAGAACGGTTTTGCACTTTAAGAGGAGAACTGGGCATGTTAAAGGCTGATGAGTGTTAAAATATTTTTAAACCAAGAACTTCCTTGAAAATTTGATCTTAAGTCTCTTAGCTGATAAATATTGCAGACTTTAGACTAGAGTTTGCACTTGCATGCATGTTTGTGTTTGTGCTTGTATGCCAATGTTTATCTTCTATAATTTTATGTTGTTATGAATTTATTTATATCCTTCTGTGCTTTGTTTTAATTTCTTTTTTTTTAAATAAAATAAAGGTTGTTTGAACTAGGGGGAGATACATTTTTTTTTACGAATATTTCTATTTCTCTGTCTCAATTTTTCATTAAAAAAAAAAAGAAAAAAGAAAGGGAAGCAAAGTTCGTTTTAAAAGGGAGAAGAATTTTTTTTTTTTTTTTGGAAAAGTGCTTTTGATAGGTAGAGAAAATTGATTTTTTTTAGTTAACTTTTTTTAACAAAGTCTGTGTTCTTCTTTCTTTATTTTTTTCTTTTTGATGAGAAAGGGTAGAAGTATTTATTATGCCCCAAGGGATACCCTAAATGTAACAGTCCACCACACTCAATATTAAAGCTTAAGTATGACAACCTTAGTCATTCCCAGAAGCTTTGACATTAAGTATAAGGCTTGCTCTCACAAATTTAGATGACCATACATGGAATTATAAAGCTTAAGAAGATATAATAACAAATTAAGAAAAGAGGATCCATAATATTCATCTGTTCATAGCAATAATCTTGCAAAACTTAGGGGCATTCCCTAGTCACAAATCTATTATAAGAATATTTTTACATCTTATCCAACACTAAACTTCATCTAGAAATTCCTTAACCAAAAGGAAAATACCTAGCTGCAGGGTCCACGTGGCCTCAACCACAAATAAGTAAACTGCAAAAAGTATCTATAGAGGTATAAACTAATAGGCTTAGTGAGAACTATTTCCATAAATAACTTCTTGTAACGAAATTCAAATAAGTTGTTTAAGCAGACAAATGAAATGCAGCATACACGTGGGCAAACAAGGCATATAGTTTTCCGGGAACTATATGTTGAATGGATTTACGCCCTCCATTCGGGGTTTGGTGATACATAATCTCAAAACAAGTAGTTTTAGTTAAAAAGATTTATGCTTTCCTTCATGTCGCCAAGCAATCGCTTTTGGTCACTCCGCCAAGTGTTGCTTTCGACCTAAGCTACAATCCTTCTCACCTAAGGATAATAACCTAATGAAATGTGACTCACTTCATGGTATGCATGAATTAGTTTATTTATGATATCATAGCATTATTATTATCAAATTTAAGGTGATCATAGAATCTCATACAAATCAATTGCTATACGAAGACAAACACTAAATCAATTCCGGCCTCGATATTCTTAGGATCCTTTCAACAAATTATTTTATACACATATCCATTTGTCTTTTCTTAATTCTAATGCAACCAGATTACAAGCACAATCAAATAAAGCATTTTAAGGAAATAAACTCACGATGTCATGTCGACAATTCCTCTAAACGGATGAGTCGCTCACACAATCTACCTAGTCAAAATAGTCCTCGGGGTATAGGTATTCTTCGTCGGAACCTGGTCAAAGAAAATACCCAAAATGAGTATTTCTTGATGATTTTCTTAGATTTTGACAAAACAATGTCATAAGAACGTTAAAGTTCGTATAAAGGAGAATTCCAATTTAAAATGACCATAACTTGGTCATTTTAACTCGGAATCGCACATATAATATACCGATTTCTACCTACTCAAAAGGATCTATCCATTTCTAAAACTATTTTTATCAAAATGATGCACTAAAATTGGTTTTGTATTTCAAAAGCGAATTTTCCAGCAAATGTAGTGGATCAAATCAAGTAGTAAAGTGTTGAGTGAGTATCGTTCCCACGAGGAAAGCTTAAACACCAAACTATTATTGATTCCAATTAATATCTAGGCAATGTAATTCAGATTAATTTTTAAGTTACATTAATTACCTACTACCTATTTTAAGTTAATCTACTCAACTACGTTTTAATCACAGAAACTTATATAACTCAATAGTGAGAACTTAAATCAAATCCCAAGCTTGCTAGTCAAATTGAACTTATGTTATTATAATAATTAGACTCATGAAAATTTAAGTGAAACTACCAAGATTAAAACTTCTTTCCAAAGTTCTTAAAAATCTTTTTAAACCTTAAAATAACCTAATGGCTTCCGCTACTCAGATTATCAAAGGAATCAAATTTAGTAACTATGAATCTCCTAATTCTATATTTGTCTAATGACCTAAATCGAATTTTCCCTAATTCCTTAGTTCAAATCCAACTTAAAATATTGCTTTAGTTACAACAAAAGTTTCTAAATGGAAATAACATCTCAGCTTTCGCATTTAGATACTAAAACTCATTTGTTAATTCCAATGAAATCAAATATCTCTCCCGATCCAACTAATTCTCATTTACCAAGATACTCCTGAATACAAGGCTCATTTTAGGAATTAAACAAAAATTTCACATGATTTTAATAATCACATATTGTGAATTCAACGATCATCTTAGCAAATAGGGATTTAATCACATTCCCACCATATAAGATTTAGCAAAGCATATCATCAAATGCAAAAGAATACTCAATAAACTAAACACAAATAATAGAATTAAGAATTCAAACCGTACAAAGTGTCCAAAATGCATTGTTCAAGTCATCTGTAATTAATCACGAACAAATCTGATGCTAATTCTCATCTATGGAGCAATATCTATGAATCTACTCTCTATTTTCTCTTTATTCTAAAAAAAACTAAGAACTGTTGTCCCCCCTCTCTCCTCATTACCAATATTTAAACACAAAACAGACACGAAATTTTCAACTGCCAGTTCAAACGTCGGCAGTTTCTCTTCCTACGCCGACGGTGTGGAAAGCCAGCGTTACAGAAATGAAATCTGATGCTTGAACACTTGTCCAACGCCAACGGTGTTGGCTAAAAATTTGCCGGCGTAAAATGACATTGCAGAAACCGCCTTTTCATTAACAAAAGGTACCAGCATTCATTAGCAGCGTTAGCAAATTTGCTTTTGTGGAGATTACACCCTCATGAAAGTCGGCGGCATTGATTCTCAATTTTCCGGTGTTGCAACATTTTTCGCCCTGTTTGCTCTGTTCTTCACTGATTCTTTGCCCAATCACTTCCTAATTCCTCAATGACCTATTTTAGTACAAACAAGCTCATCAAAGTACCAATTCATCATATTTATATTAAAAATTGACACAATTAAGTATCAACTGGAGATGAAAAGTGTATACATTTTAGATTTATCACAAACTAAACCATTTAGGCCCGAAACAGTGGTGATCAAATTCACCATGAATTTTTCTATCAAAAACAATTTTGTTTCAAACTTTAAATCATTCAAAATTTGTTTAATAAATACTTAGTTATCTATATAGTTGAAAAATTCTCTTTTTATATCTACTTTAGCTCATATTTATCCATGCTCAAGTGTGTGTTATCCAACCATGTTTCTTGAGTGAAACAATGTCAATTTTTTGAAAAACTATAGTTTACAAGAAATTCATTTTGTAAATCTTTTGAAATGAATACTTTGATTCTTTTGTTTTCAAAGAATTACTTTATGTTTGACTTATTATTTTTCCTAGATGACTTTTCGAAAAGTAATTTTCTTCTTTTCTAAATTCTCTATATCAGTGCTATTTTTCCTATTTATTTTCTATACAATTTTCCTTGACCATTTGTTTGAAATGATCTTAATTTGAAAATTCTCATTCCTTTCTCATAAGGTTTCCTTTATATTATGTTTTCATAGAAATCATTTTTGTATCAAAAATCATTTTCTTTTTGAAGAACAAAGTGATATAGAAATGATTTAAAAAGCTTTTCAAAACGAAAGTAGTTTCTAAAATTTTAGTGAGTTCTTCTTATAACTTGGAAAGGAATGGCTTTATTTTTGTTAAACCATAGATTTTATATTTCATATAAACTTATTCCTATGTGATAAAATCTCCTTTTTATCGAATATTTTTAGAGCTTGGAAAAATTTGGATAACAATTTTAATGGCATAATCTATGAGAATATAATAGCAAGCAAAAATAATATAAATAATAAATAAAGTCAAGTATTAGGAGTCTTAGCTTCTTCAAGGCTTCCGAGATTAAAAAGTAGACTAGTCGCAAAAGAAAAATAAAATGAAAGAAAGAAAAATTTGTATAAGACTAGAGACTAGTCTTAAAATAACAAGAAATAAATAAATTGCAATGGAAGAAATAAATAAATTACTTTGTATAAAAATAAATAAATTACAAGTGAGCTTATATGCTCTAAAGGATATGTATATATATGAAATACCCCAAACCTTCACCTATATTAGAAATTGAGTTTAGATAGATTAAATAAATCAAATGAATTATAGGATTTAATTAGACAAGTTGGCTTAATTTAATTAACTAATAATTAAGTTGGTTTTGAGATTTGAAATCTAAATTCTCTAAACAAGTCATTGAAATGTTTAGATGATTCCTAGACTCTTGATTCTTAGCCTAAACACTAATTTCTAAATTTACAAAATTTGAGTTCATTTGCTTGAATAAAAATATCAATTCTTAAACTCGAACTCAAATTAAATATCTTTCATCCAAAATAGATTCCTAAATTAAGTTCTTATTATAAGTTCTTAATTTCTAACCTATCGGTTCTAAAATTATCTTTTAAATACTCCTTGAATTATAGATATTGATCTGGTAGTTCTAAATCTAATTTATTTTGAAAATATATTATATTATCTTTTCTATTTATATTTTCTTTAGTTGCCTGCCTTTTATCTCTCTCTCTCTCTCTCTTTTCTTCTTATTCTTTTCCCGTATCCATTTCTTCTTCTCCTCCTTTCCTTTTTCTTTTTCTCTCAAATTCTTCTCTTTAAATCTCAAATTCAAGAAGGAATAAAAGATAATCAAGTTAGAAATGAGGATTAGAGAAGGAAATCAAGCTAGAAGTATAAAGAAAAATCAAAAGTACATGTGTTCTTGGATAGATAAGTTTTCTATTTCAATTCATCTTTTACTTTAATTGTTCTTTATATGTTTATATGATGTATGGATGCTATAAATAAGTTAAAAGCGTTGTTTATATATGTATTTATTGGATTTATGGTTGATGGGAGTTGGGATTGTGATGAGGAAAATGATGAATTGAGAATAGAAGTTTGATGGAGTTGTTGGAAGTGTTGAAGTGTTTGAGTTGTTTAAAATGATATTTGAAGTGTTTGATATGTTGAAAGTAAAGTATATTCATGTTTGAAGTTGTATATGTGTTTAAAAATGATGTTTGAAGTTGATAAGAATGTTTTCAAAAGTCGTTTTTCAAAAGAGCACGGGCTGTCAAAAAGACATTTTTGTGACAAGCCATGTCACAAAGCATGTCAAAGGCTTTTTCTTTGTAATTTTAAGTGACATTTTGGAGACATGGCTTGTCCCCAAATCGTGTCGTTGGCTGTAGTGATATTCCCAGGTCGACATGGCTTGTCCCCAAGTCGTGTCGTTGGCTGTGGTAATATTATCCAATCGACATTCTGGAGACACGACTTGTCCCTTGGCCGTGTCCCTTGAAAAGTTGAATTTCCAGATTTGACATATTTTCGTATTTTCATCATAACTTTTTCATAGACTCCGATTGAGGTGATTCAAGTGGCGTTGGAAGCTTGAAAAGAGATCTACAATTTCATGTTTTGAGTTTTTACAAATTCAAAAATTATCGACGCCTAAATTTTTATTCTTTCCAGCTGCAACACTTTCCAAAACAAAGTTAAAACTTGTTTTTGTTTGTTAAATGTGTTTTTGCTTAGGAAATGGATCTTTTTGAGCTAAATGAGATAGATAAGTGATATTTGATGTGTTAAGTGAATTAATTCATGTAATTAAACATGGGTTAAGTAGATTTATAGATTTAATAAATAATTAGATTAAATCTAGAAGTTAGTTATAAAATGAACTTAGTTAATAAACCTAGGTTCAACTTGACTAAATGAACTTGAATGAACTAAAATGGATTAGATTGTTTAACTTTGATGAATTTGGCTAGGTTTAAGCTAACTTGGGATTAAGTGACTAGATCTTAGATATATAATGAATTAGTAATTAATCTAAGTCCAATTTGACTTAATGAACTTTACTAAGCTAAAATGAATTAGATTGTCTATGTTTAAATCAACTTGACTTAGTAAATGAATCAAATGACTAATTTTAATCAATTTGGCTAATGTTAAGCTAAAATGGGTTAATAGCTATGAATTAGCTTAGATGAATGAATTAGGATGATCTTTGAATAATATGGAGAATATGTTGTTTCAAATGTGTGTTTACTTGGAAAATGAATGTTTTTGGTTTATGAATTCTTTGTTAATGCTTTTGTAATAAAACACTATAAATAAAGAGAAAAGAAACACTTTGACAGACAAAGGAGAACTGTCCATATTTTGGCGGGGCGATATTCGCAGCCATAGTGGGGTTCCACATTAGTGTCTGATCAAATAGGATTTAATAAAATGAGTTAGAGATTAGTGAATAATTGATACAAGTTCTTGTATGAGTTTGTTGAAGTGGATGTTGGTTTAGGTTCTTATAAGAGTTGTTTCTTGAACCAGTGGTAGATATGAGATATATCTTCTGAGATCGCTTCTACTCTATCTTCTGAGACTCTGTTTGGATTTCATATTCAAGGTACGCAGTAACTTGCGTGATGATTGATAGGATAGGCATCCTAAATGGATTAAGAACTTAAAGACGGCTTAATAATTGATGAGTGTTGGTTGTGCTTTACGTCGTTGAATCTGGAACCGGGGAGCGACAAACCTGTCATGATGCAATGACATGTTAGTTAGGCGCTTAACCAAGTCATGATGCAATGACTTTACCATGATGCAATGGTACGCTATGATGCAATAGCGATTCTTTTTGTTAAGTGGGTAGCCGATAGGGGGAATAGTATCTGAGTAACATTTACTTAAACTTAGGGGGAAATACCATGGTTTAGTTCAAAGTTTATGGGAACTTGTGAACTAGGCTCATGTTATGGACTGAGTTTAAGTAGAGTCGGGCAACGACTTTTGAACCCTAAATGAAGCTATTTTCTTTATCGGTTAGATATAGGAGATATAGATATCCGGTCTATCTATATCAACCCCCTGAGCAGCTGCTGTTACTCAGGACCCCCAGATTCCCATTGGCTTGTTCCGGAGCGTGAGTGCTCCATTGTTGATTTGTTTATTTTAATGAAAAGATAATAACTTGTGGATTGATGCATTGCATTTAGTTAAGCTCGCGTGCCACTCCGTGTGTGATTGTGTTACTGTGTACTGAGCTCCGGCTCATTATTGTTGTTGTTATTCTTTTTACAGGTATTGTTGTTGTTGATGATGTTGATGAAGTTGATGATGATGAGTTCTTGTTGATGTTGTTAATGTTGTTGATGAGGATGGTGATGGTGATGATGATTGATGTGATGATGTTTGTCCCGGGTTTTGGGCGATTCTGAAGATATGGGAGAATGAGTGAAGTGATAGGATCGAGATATTACTTGTATTTTGTTCTTCTTTTGTTTTGTTTTATAAGAGACTGGATATATTTAAAAATTGTATTTTCTTTTAAGGGCTTGTTAAGCCCAATTGATTGTAAATAATTATCTACCCCTAAGAGTGGATCATAAAGTGTTTTATAAAGTTAGTTTCTTAGAAAACTGGTTTGCTCTATAGGGAGTAGAAGTTTATAAGTTGTTTTTATAAAATTTGATTTTCCGCTGCCGAATCCATTATTTAGAAATCAAACTAAACGATTTCATAAATTCTAAAATTGGTTTAGCAATGTTCAACATAAACACCTTCTTTTAAGACACCTTACCTATAATTCGTAAAAGTATACGTGTTGGGGACTTGGTGTGCTTAATTTGAGAATTGAGCATGTCGAGTCTTTACAAATTAATATATATATATATAGATACTATAATACTTAGATATAATAACAATAATATGAGCAAAATAACAACATAAAACATAAATAGATTTCCATGAACAAGAACAATACATGAACATAGTGTAACTTCCATAACATTTAGTTTTTGGAAACTCACACCATGGTCATGTGAAGTTACATGACATGAGAAGAAGAAATTAATAAAGAAAAGTTTACCTAAAGAAGGTTTTTGAAGTGTTACGTGGTTATGAGTTTTTGTGTAGGTAAAAGTGGTTTGAGATTATTTGAGAGAGTTTTGAGAGGATATTTGGAGAGAGTAATGAGAGGAAAATTTGAGAGAGTTTTTTGTAGAGAAATTTGTGAGTAGTAATTGTGTGAAAGAAGTGAAAGAGAAGGAGGTATTATAGGAAAATGTGAGTGAATTTTTTGTGATTTAAATAAAGATAAAATAAAACAAATTGAGAGGTATATAGAAGGGGTGGGGCGCACGGCATACAAAGAGAGGGAAGAGAGAGTTTATTTTGTATTTTTGTTAATAAAAGAAATAATAAGTAAGATAGAGTGAAATAAAGTTATGGAAAAGGTAAAAAGTAAAGGTTATATGTTATGGTGTTGTAAGAGTAGGTTGTGAGAAAAAGTAGAGATAAAAGAATAGTATAGAATAGTAGTGAATAGTGTAATGTAAAGTAGATGTGACTAATAAAGTACCGGTAGTAAAAAATGTGTATAATTGCGATATCTGTTATTTTTACTTACCGAAAAATTATAAAACTGATATTTTTTAAAACCTTAATATTTTTACGAGTCTAACGGTATTTCGGAATATTTTTACTATTCTAAGCCTCGAAACACGTTTTTCAAGAACTAATCCATTCGGGTTCAAAACGATTTGTGGTTTTACTAATCTAATCTTTTAGGCTTCCTTAGGTAATTACGAACTATTCTACATACTAAACTCTTACTTACTTTCTCGAGGTTGCTATTCCAGGATTGCCGGACTTAAGCCATTACATATAACTAGGGTTTTGTTGACTTTAGGGTTTCGGTTGACTTCCTGAAGGGTTTTAAGCAAAACCAATCCAAAAATTTGAGGGTTACAGTATTTGCACAATTAAGAATTATTTTAGAATTGATTATGCATTTATTCTCATAAAAAGGGGGAGATTGTTGAACTTTATGCTCAGAGATGATTTTGATGAGAATAATCATTGCATAATTAATTATTTAAATATCATTATTGTTTAAATACTTAAATAATTTATATATAAAATATATTTTGCTTGTATTGTTCTGCTGTTCTTTAAGTTTTAATAGAACAAAAATATTGAAGAAAAGTAAAGACAAAGCTATCAAGCCCAGTAGAAGAAAAGTGGATGCACTATTCATTAGATAAAGACAAATGACTAAGTTTTGAGTAAAACTATGAAGTTAAGAGTGGAACTTGGCAAAATCATAAAATCAAGGGCTAGAGTTTTTGGCAAAATTTATAAAGTCAAGGGGTAAAGTTTAGGCCTTGACCTCAGACTCAACTTCAGAAAGTTTGCCTTGGTAAAAATTTATAAAGTCAAAGGCTAAGTTTAGGCCTCGACTTCAGAAAGTTTGCCCTCAACTTTAGAAAGAAAAGAGCTGTTGGAACATTTAATGTATGTGTCAAAACATTTAATGCTCTTTCACTGCTTTGAACTTTTACAAGTTATTAAAATTTTAAATACATTAAACACAAGTATAGGTTGTTAGAAACTTTTTATAACAGGCAAATTTCTTATCAAGTTATAAGATAGAATTTTTCTCTTCTCTTTGAAAAAACAAATACTAGAATTTTTGAATGCAAAGTAAAAATCAAAACAACGATCTGTAAAGGTTTTTTTTTTTTTTACTTGTGTTTTTGTTCTTGTTCTTCTTAACTTGTAAATTTTTTTAAGAGAACAATTAGTGCTCTGTTTCGAAATTTATTGATACACTCTAAACGAGAGTTTTTTAGCATTGTTTAAGATTTATAAAAGTTGATTATCTGCTCGTTTAAGGAGCTCAATTTGTAAAAGGAATTTATAAAATTCTTAAAGTATTTTCTATTGCAAATTTGTTCAAGTAGGAATGTTTCTTTGTAAAGGAAATTTATATATTTCCTTAGGAGTTTTTCAGTTTGTAAGTCTGCTCGTATAGGAGCTGTTTGTAAAAATTCCCCAAATGAGGTTTTTGTAAAAAAAGTCTTTGTAGAAGCAAAGTTAAAAGTCCTTAGTGGAGCAAAGTTAAAGTCCTCAGGGGCAAAGAGAAGTCCTCGTGTGAGGCATTAAGAAAAGTCCTTGTAGAGGCAAAGGAAGTCCTTCATGGAAGGCAAAAAGAAGTCCTCAGTGGAGGCATTTGAAATCTAGTTGGAGTTACCAGTCATCCTAATTGCGATTAGGTGGGAAGTCCTTCGTGAAGGCAAAAGAAGTCCTCAGTGGGAGGTATTTAATTCAGGTCGTGTATTACCAGCACAACACTTATTTATCAAATGGAAGTTCTTTGTGAAAGGCAATTGTAAAAATCCTATTGTGATAGACTTTGTTGTAATTCCTCATCTAAGAGTGTATTGGTTTTTTAATAATCAATATAGTGATAAAGTCCTCTTTAAGGCATTTGTATCGTGGAGAGTAGGTAGTGGTTAAACTCCATGTTAAATCTTTGTGTTGCTCTCTTTCTCTCTATTTGTTTCTTTTCTGCTTATTTGTTATAAGTGTTTATTAGTTTATCCCGCATTTATTTGTTTAAGTTAACTCTTGTGTTGTCTTAGTTAATTAATCTGGTTTGATAAAACGAAAAAATTGTAATACTTAATTTACCCACCCCCTCCCCCTCTTAAGTATTCTTTGTGTATTATTATTTCTAACATAAATAGTAATGAATAGTAGATTAGACAATTAAATTATCAGTTAGTAAAGAAAATACGATAAAAATCTATAACTGTAATTTTTTATAAATCGAAAAATTATAATAAATATATTTTTAAATTCCTTATTAAATTCCGATCTTAAAGAGTATTCCGAAATATTTTTCTAATTTCGAGTCCCGGGGCCTGGTTTTCCGGAATTGATTCCGATCGGATTCGAAATAGACAATTTTGCAAAAACTTATCTTTTTATGTTTCGATATATTCTTTAGAACTATAATCTAGATCAAATTGCTCTCAAACGTTTTATGGTTTTGTTCTCGGTGAAGCCGGACTTAAGGTTTCTAGGTTTTTTTTCTAACCTAGCTATTCCGGTTTAGAGTTTCGGTTTCCGATTCGGTTCTCAAAGTCAAGCTTGGTTTACAAATAAAGCTGGAGCTTACATCATCCATCTAGGTTTAGCCTAGTCATCAAATTTAATGTCTAATATAATATAGTTTGGTGCTTGTTGAAAATAATTAATTGACGCATTTATTACCATGCATGCATTAGTATGGGAATATTTATGTGTGTCTGTGACAAATACGGTCATCAGGAAATTGAATGCAGCACCACATGCCAATATTGAATCGATCTACCTTTCGTTGCTTCTAATGTATTTATTTATATCATGCATGCTACGCACTTAGCAAAAAATATACTGATAGTGTAATATAGGAAATCCTACACAACATAAACACAACCCTATCTTATATTCCAGTATTTTGTACATTGCAAATCTAATTAGAAGATAAGAAGACTATTTTGAGGAGTAGAATGCATTTATTGCATTTTGTATATGATAAATATATTAAAGTATTGTCATATCCTTTTTATGACCTTTCTTTTTGTCTAATATTATACTTATATTTTAATTCAAACATTATTAGATATTTTGACTATAAGCTAAGAATTTTTCAAGTGAAGGGAGCAACGTTTGCGATCAAGTTAAAAGTATATAGATTTTCAATTAGTTAATATAGAGAATCACTATTATTCTAACGTAACGTTTGGTGTATTAGAATAGATCTTGAATGAAATCACAATTCTATATTAAGATTATTCAATTAAATAAGACTAAAATTTTTTAATATTAACACATAGCCAAAAAAAAAAAAAAAAAAATAAATAAATAAGAAAGTGAAAAAAAAATCATATCTTCAAAGTTACAACTCTAGAGCACAAGCTAAGTTTGAACTTTTAGGTTAATCAACGGGTCAAATTTGGATCTTCTTTGGGGGAATCGACAGAAGACTATATGGAGATAGGTTTTCATTTGTTGCAATTTTCTAAGTAATTGCCAATACAATGAACAAATCCGACTAATAGTGAACTTATCATGATCTAAATAGATTTTACTCCGAACCCACTATGTGGATGGTGTTTTATTCCAAATACCTAAGTATGGCTAATTTAGAGCTTTCAATTTAAATCAACCTTCAATGATCCGAGGCTCAAGCATAGTTTTTTATGAGTCTATAAAAGCCTAGGTTTTTATGAGTCTATAAAAGCCTAGGGTTTGATTGATATCATGAATTTGTTTTGATTTTGTCTAGAATCAAAGGAACATTTGAGAGAATTAAGAATGCGGTTGCAAGCATAGCTAGTGAGAGAAAATTCAATACTGCTATATTTGATGCAATTTTGATCATGACTGATTGTGATTTTCTGTCCTTCAAGACTTATTATTTATAAATGTTACATTAGATATAGATTGATGGCTTAAAATCACCTTAGATATGCTCAAATCAAATTCCCATTTTCAAACTAAATTACTAATCTTAATTCTAATATCCTTGTTCGATTCAATGTTATTGATCCCAATCATTTAGTCCAATCAAATCAAATTGATGTTTGTTTATCGACTTAGACTAAAATGGCAAAATTTTTTATAACAAATTTTTAAGATTTGAATCGGACTAAGAGACACGTATCTGGGTTTTATATAATCCCATAGAGAAGAAGAAGCACATTCTAAAATGTTGACCGCATGCATTGCATAGCACATGCTTGAAGGGAAAAAAAAAAAAAATTGCTTGTCATTCCCCAGCTCACTTAACTAAGCCAAGGGATTCAATCATGCTCAAGAAACGGATTAAATTTACCATTTCTTTCGACCTAGCCTGATCTTGATCCTCCACTTAAATTCAAGAGGCCACAATTGAGTTTTTGATATATTCATTTTGCATTGAGAGATAATTAAAGCTAATATACATATGTAAAATGAATTTTTAAACGCGAAAGTTTGAGCCTCAATTCGCTCCCAGTCTAGTATGGACTTGGCTTTTGCATTAAATAATCAATTTCAAGTGGGACAAAAAGTCCAATCAACTAAATTAATCTTATTTTACACTTGTTAGAATACGAGACCTACACTGGGCTTCAAAAATTATTTTAACAAAACGTGTAATTTCTGACTGAGAACTCAAAATCCATTAATTGACTAATACACAATCTAAAAATTAATTTCCTAGATTATATTATCAAATGGGAAGATACAATATCTAAATACATTTTTTAAAAGAAAATCTACTAATTTCCTTTATAATTATAGTTCTACACATAACTAAGAATTTAAATATCAAAATCATATCATTATCATTAGGGCTGCAAACAAATCAAGCCAAAAAGTTTCCCAAAACTTAGATTTATCTCATTTAAAATATTATATTGAGCTCAAGCAAGCTATTTACCAAGCCTAAAATATAGGCTCAGTTTTTAAATAAACTAATTTTATTTTAAGTTCAACTATTTAACAATTACATACTTGTGAAGACGGGTCACAACCTTTAAAAAATAGTAACATACGTTTATATTGCTTTTTTTTTTTTGGTAAATAGAAATTCTATTCATCAAAAAACAAAATATAGAAACATTAAACCAGGGGCAAGAGTATTCATCCCTGGATTATAAGATACAAAAGGGTTAATAGAAGGCCAAGTAGGAGTACGTTGAGTACGTTTATATACATCATGTACATCATTATACAAAAGTTTACGAATACATTTAGGTAGGTGTTGCCAAAACACTTCCTCTTCATCCATAGATTGTGCATGTTTCGCCATCACATCTGTTGCTTGATTTGTCTCCCTTGGCTGATATTTGATGTTATAATCCATTAATTATGATAGCCTTTCCTTACACACATCAATGACATGAAAATGTTTGAGATGTATGTTAGTATTACTTTTTAGCAATATCATGGCCACATATAAATCAAGTATTATTTCAAGACGTAATAGACCATGCTGAAGACAAAAAGTAATCCATAGGCCATAACCCATAACTTTGCTAACAATATTTCCATATCAGTTAATTTTCATGCAAATCCAAACTTCCACTCTCCTTAATCATTTCATACAACAAACCCAATGGTGGCTTGCTTTTTAGAGGAGACATAGGAACCATCCATATTTAGTTCGTTAAGACCTAATGCTGGAGGAGTCCAACCAGTAAGGATATCTGAGACTTGGTACAACAGTTTTGTCCAATGGAAAACCCAAAGTTCATGAGCTGTTAGTCTTGATGTTGACATAATATCATCTTATGGAGTGGTAGCATGAAACAGTAACTGATTTCAAAAATACCAAATCCTCCATAATGTAATAATGAATTTATACCCTTTTGGAGGATTGGACTTTGTGGCATGTGTTTTAGATATTATGCTATTTTGATATATCCATAGAAGAAAAGAGGACCAATTTAAAAAGATTGATGGCAGAAACTTGCAAATTATCATAAATAGAGGCAAGGTATGGACATGAGACTAAAGCATGAATGAGAGTTTCATTTGGTGTATCACAACGCGGACAATTGGCATCTATTCGAATATGATGTTGTCTTTAATTTTCTACTATTGGGAGACTATTATAATAAACTCTCCACAAGAATAATTTTATTTTAGGAGGAAAATTGGCATTGAGTATTCGAATGGACAACTTGGGTAGCTTGTGTTCGAACAGCTTCATAAAGGCTGTTTAAACTAGGACGCAAACATGAAGAAAGATGAGGGCCCCTTGAATTTGATATATTTTGGCGTAAATAAACAAGAACACAAAAGTGAGAAAATGACTTCTAAAATGGAGGAAGCTAAAAAGGTCTTCGTTCCAATGATTTGCATCTATCCAACAATGTGTTACCATTATTTGGTTAGCTCCTAGTAATGAAGGACCATAGATGATATGACATTATGGTTCAGGACCTCTCCACCAATCATACAAAAAAGACGTTGAAGAGCCATTTCCTAATATAGTGAACCCATTTTTTTGTGCCATTGATTTTCTTCATATAAGTCTTTTCCTAAGGAAGATGTAGATGATAGTGATTGACATGAATCATTTCGTTTAAGACTTCGATATTTGACATTGATCAAAGAAGTCTAATGAACTTTATTCTATATCCAATTATACCATTGTTGTAGAGCAAAGGCCTTGTTTCAATAGTGTAAGTTCAATAGGCAAAGATCACCTCTAGTTTTGGGACAACAAATTTGGTGCCATGAAAGCTAATGTATCTTACGATCTGTAGATGCACCTTGCCAGATAAAGTTTCTTATTGTTTGGGTCATCTTGGTAAGGGGTTTGGAAAGCAACAAAGTGACTTGCATGTAATAAGTTGGGATGGATTCAAGTACAAATTTTGCAAGGATAAGTTTACATGCCATACTGAGATATCTTGCCTTCCATGCTATCAATTTGTCATTAAAGGTATAAAGCAGGAAGAAAAAATTAGATTATTTTTCTTTTCTCTCATTTGATAGGGAGAAGCCCAAATACTTTCAGGTGAGATCACCTCCTCAAAAGGGAGCCATTGTTTAATATTCTCTCCTACAGTCATATTCTCTCTTTGTAAAAATATGGACTGCAAGAAAGAATATTATAGAAGATTTGGATAAATTAGCTTTTAGGCCAGATAGTTTGTTAAACTCTTCCAGCAAAGAGTGAATGGTGGTTGCATTAGTGGTATCTACTTTGGCCACCAGAATGATGTTGGCCGCAAACATTGCATAGGAGGTAGCTACTCGTGACCTCTTATTTTGAAAGGATGCTAATTACCCAATTGAACATGGTAGGAGAAAGCCCAAATACGTTTATATTGCTTGAATTGATACTTTTGTCCAATCAAAAAATGAAAAAAATAAATACAAATAGGTGTGAAATTCAATAAAGGATGGTCTATTACCATGTACTACAAACCCTAATTTGATCCATACCCATCCTATTGAGGTTTCGTTAGGGGGATGACTTAAACGAAGCCCTTATGTTTTTAATGTTTGCTGCTTGAGACATCTGTAAGTATTTATTTATTTATTTTTGCCACCGGGGCTTCTAAAGTTCCTCCGAATATGTCATTGTCCTTTCATAATAAATGTGCGTTAAAGAAATAGTAATAAAGCTAGGCATAATTGAAACTGATAAGATCAAATTGAAATAATTAGGAAGTAAGCACGTACACGTCAGTGGGACGTCTTGTGGGCGTCATTTCTTGAAGTTCCCTTATCTTTCAACCACTAATGAGTTCATCTTCTTCACCTACCACACCAGTTTCTTCATTCTTTCCATTGCTCACCAAACCCCTTTCAATTTTTAATATCTTTATTCTCAACTTAATTTTTGTAATTCAGTCATAACCATCATGACTTCATCAACTTTTAAAATCACTATAATTATATGATATATATAAATATATATAATAAAACATTATAATTTTTTTTATGTGACTATAAATGTGTGTCTACATATACTTATCTTGTCTTTATTCAGTGGACATCCTCATATAAAAATGTTGCAAAATAATTAATTGAAACTCATGATATGGAGCTTATGTTTTCAGGCGAAAAAAGAAAAAGAAAAAGGAAAAAAATCATTTGGAGCATTAATTATATGAAAGCAAATTAATTGATTTTGGAAATATTACCACATCCTTTTTTCTTAAAAATAAGATAAAATAGCTAGATTGAAGCACACAAGACTTTTATTCTTATTTTCTTTTTTATATATCTTATTTTATACAATTTTTGCGGGAATTACCATTAAAAGCTGATAATTTTCAACATGATGGCAACACCAACATGCACCAGTACATTTAGAAACATGATTAAGAAGATGGAACACAAAACTAAAATAATCAATGATACATAATACACTATTATAACACGGATAAATGCAATTATAACATTAATTTTTTCCAAGATCTCTATATAATTTTATGTACTTTTAGTTATGATACAAATTTAACATGAAATAAGAAAAAAATTTGATTCATCAATATAAATTATCACCTCCAAACTACACCATGATTGATATGGTTATTATAAGAAAAATAATTAAATTCAAGTGAATCCATTGCAACTTCAACTATTGGAGCCATTCGTTGCCAAATTAGATAAATTTGAGGTGGTTGGTGTGGATGGCTTTTTCAGCAATCAACTTTCAACTTGAAATTAATTTTGTGGTCTTGAGAGCAAAGTCATTTCTTTTTCCTCATCCTCCAATAAAATTATCTTCTACCTAAAAACCCAATAAATAATTTATCTTAACTAACCCAAAAATATACCAATTCAATGCATAGAAAATAGTTGGCCAGAAAACCATAATAATCTATGCTTAATATCTATTCACACTTACCTACAATAAGATAGGTCATTTAATATATATTGGAAAGAAGGCATAATGAGGAAGTTGACAGAGAGAGCTTAGCTCCAACTTTCCATCTAATAAATTAATATGAACTTATTTGAAGATATTAAAGAGACTAGAATTTTAGTTTTGGAGACGTGATTCCACATAAGAGTGATTGCAATGTACCATCTGTCTTTCTTAGGCTTTGCAATCCCAAAATCTTCTCGTACAAGCCACATGATAGTATTAGGATTAGCATGTACAATTTTGTAACATGTATTAGACGATGACATAAACGATTTCCAACCCGAAGAGATCGAAGTTTGGCATGAATCATCATGGAAGAGAAGTATCAGTTGGCATATAAAATCAAGGTAGTGAATGTCGAGTCAATATTAGTAATTTAGCTACAAATTTTGTTATTATTTAGGTTAAAAAACCTTATCATTGTTTTAACTATGGATTATTATAAGGGGTT
Source organism: Combretum micranthum (assembly GCA_024138025.1). NCBI lineage: Eukaryota > Viridiplantae > Streptophyta > Magnoliopsida > Myrtales > Combretaceae > Combretum > Combretum micranthum. Next base: position 780,912 of record JAMXBD010000459.1, read on the forward strand.
AATGTCAAAAATGATATATGGACTTTCATAAAAAATTCAATTAGGCATCGGAAGATTAGTTTTGAATAATTTAGTATATAAACTTTCGCAAAAAGTTCAATCAAGTACCTAAAGTTTAGTTTTAATATTCTTAGTACCAGTAGGAAGTTTTTGCATATATATTTCCTATTTGATTGAACTTACTTCAAGCATGAAAAATGTATGTGAAAACTTGTTTCAAGTACAAAAATTATCAAAACCAAATTTTAGATAGAAAAAACGTTTGCGAAATTTGTTTTACGTACCAAATTGTTTAAAATTAAGTTTCATGTATCATTTTTGGCATTATTTATATTATTAATTAGGATAAATTACACTAGAAGGTTCCAGCGTTTAAGGATAATTTTATTTAAGATCTCAACGTTTTAAAAAGTTCAAAAGAGGTTCCAATATTTGGAAAAATGTCTTCTGAGTTTTAATTAAATATTTTTTTCTGTTGATACATGTCAATAGAAACCATAGAAGAAGAATTTTTTTAGTTTTCATTAAATATTTCTCCTATTGATACGCGTCAATAAAGATCTTAATCAACTCACTTCTTCAACATTAGAACCTCTTTTTGAATCACTAAAAAACATTAGAACCTCAATTGACATATTCTCTAAATATTATAACCTCTTTTGAACCTTTTGAAATGCTAGAATCTTAAATAAACTTATCTATACGTATTGAACCTTTCGATAAATTATCATTTGTATAAGTCAAACCATACTAAAAGTGGGTGATACTGTGGCAAACTAACTCAAAAAGGTGGGAATAACACACTGAAAAGAGGAAAAGCACCGATGCAATTATAAGTGCCGCAAGGAGGATATCGAGTGTATAAGGGATGACAATAATGATATACTGAAAAGTAAATTATAATAAGGTGAACATATGTACAGGATGGACTGTGGAAAAAGAAACGATAGAAAATTTGAGTAAATATTAACTGATTTCTTAAGAGATCGAATGATTAATCAGCTATAACTATTGTTTCCACGTATACATATTAGAATTTTACTAAGGAATCAAGCTAGTCCAGCTTTTGATCGGGCTTGGCTCATGTGTCTGTGCTTTTCTTTTTCTTTATTTTATTTTATTTTTTATTTTTTTGTTTTTTGGCCAATCATGTATCTATGTATCATGTATGTATATTCAAGCATGAGACGTCGAAAGTTAATCGTATACTAATACACAGGACATCAATCATTGATATGCAGGCTGAATCGAATTCTTTAAAATAGCTATGAAGATCCGATGGGCTATAGCCTAATAAACGAAACATTTTGTATCAAAGTCAAACCAAAATTATATATATATATATATATATCATGATAAAGTAAGATATAGATATAATGTATAAAGTATTTGTACATTATGCACAACTAGGCCGTTAAAACCCGGATCTATACTGCCTACTGGTTATTCTTTTTCTCAAATCATGAAGTATTGTGTATAAATTGAAGAATTAGAAAAAAATAATAATCGGTAATGTAACGGAAGTTTTTATGATAAATTACATCGAATAGTATCAACATTTAAGAGAAATTCAATTAAGTTATCATCATTTTGAGTTATTAAAAAGACGAATTGATTTTAAATGTAAATTTATTTAAGAAATCAATGTTTTGAATAATTTAAAAGAAAAAATCATTTATAAAGTAAGTTAAATGAGTTATTCATAATTGGCTTTCAATAAAAACTTAGTAAAAATTAATTGAAAATCTATTTAAATGTTATTAATTTAAATAAGTTTTATAAAACTTTAAAATTTTATTTGGTTAACTTCAATTTGTAAAATATTGATTTTTTTAAAATACTATTTAAAATATTAATATTTTAGATAAACCAAATATACGTTTTTTAATTTCTTTTTTTAAAACCTAATCGGATAGGTGATGGATTAAACGTCGGCACGGTTCGAGTCGGTTCCGGACCCGAACCGAAACCGCCGGTTCATGGTTCCACATTTCGTGGAACCGGAACAGGAACCGGAACCGCCAAAGCCGGGGCAGTTCGCGGTTCCACGGAACCGCCAGTTCTGACAGTTCCGGTTCCATTTCCGGAACCGTGAACCAAGTTTTCTTTTTTTTTTTTTTTTAATAAAAAAGACCTGCTCTCTATCCCTCCCCCTCCTCCTTCCCTCCAGCCCTTCCAAACAAAACACCAAAATCATTCTATATGTGTGTGTTTCGGTTTTTTTTTTTTTTCTTAAGACGGTTTGGAACCGGTAGAATCGCTGATTCCGCATGACGAACCGTTAAGACCCGCCGGTTCCGGCGGGTCCTTCGACGGTTAGTAACCGTTCCCGATAGAGCGGTTTCAGGGTACGAAACCGCCGGGGATAGTTCGGAGCGGTTCATGATTCGGAATCGTCCCATGATGATGTCTATGATGGATCAATTTTAAGGATATATTGAAAATGAAAAATCAAAGAAAAGATTGGACGCCTACAGATGGTTTACGTAGACCTATAGCCGATTGTTTACGTGGAGCAACACCCGGGAAATTTCGCCAGCGTATCATGAAAAAGACAGGTAGTAGGTAGCACAGGGGTTTCCCTATTGTGGAAGCACAGAAAGCAAAATGGATCATATATTGGGTCTGTTTGTTTTGGTTTTTTTTCGGCAGATATAAATATTTTTTTAAACCTTTTGCTAAAAAATTATTTATCAAAAAATAGATATAGATAAAAAAAAGTTGACAGTTCTCATCAAAAGATCAAATAGAACAAATATAGATAAAATTTAGATGCAAATCGGATATATTTACACATATCATTTTAAAAAAGATACAGTTACAGATGAAAAACAGACAATTTATTTTTGCCTCCTGTACTTAATCCGATAGGGTTTTTTTATTATTTTTATTTATTTTTTTATCTGTATTTATTTAATTTTTAACTTTTGTAATTTGTATATAAATTATTGACTTTTTTTTTTTACCTATTTTACGATAAACAAATCTGATTCAAATAGACATAAAATAGATTCCAAATATAAATACATAAATTAATATTTTGATATGTTTTTGTTACTGCTTACTGTTCATAGTCCTTACTTTTTTCAAGAAAAATATTTTGAAAGAGGGTTAATATCGTATAATACTAGCAAAAGCTTAAACCACACGTCTAACTCTTCCTTCTTTTTTTCTCGTTTCATTAATTTTCTTATTTTCATAAGCCACGCACTAATGTGTATTATATAAATGATATATAAATATACATATTTTACACCCGTATCAGGGGTAACATCCTTTTCATAATATCCAATGCTGTTAAAACATAAAAGTCAATTTATTTCTTATTTTACTAACATAATTCCACTTAGTATTCTAAGTAAATATTAGATTTACTATCCATTCACTTCACTATAAATGTAATTACATTATAGCCTTATTTTTTGTGAAAAAGTATTATAATATTTAGTTGACCATAATAGTAATTCTACAAAAAAATCTTATTGTAAAAATATTAAATAGTCATTATTTATTCAAACTTATGAATGACAATTCAATCATGAAATTATCTTTTTTTCTCAAATTTTCTCATTTAAGTAAAAAATTAACATATAAAAATAATGAAAAATGCGATATAAGGGCCTATATTTGTCTTTTTTTCGCGAAAGAAGGCCCAATTTATAAAAACATGTATTTTGGGGTATGTATTATTTAGGGTAAATGCCTTATTTGGTACCTGAACTTTGACCAAAATATCAATTAGGTACCTGAACTTTTAATTTATTCTATTTCATAGCCAAAATTAACTTTCTGTGCCCTAAATACTACCTCGATCTCTTATTGTCTTTTCAAAAAAATAATACGTGTCAAACAATGATTGGGTGAGGTAGTGATTACGGTACAAAATATTCATTTAAGATATGAAATTGAATAAATTAAAAGTTCAGGTATCTAATTGATCTTTTGATCAAACTTCAGGTACCAAAAGGGGCATTAACCCTATTATTTAATTTGATGCATTTAATCGTTAATAGAAGCTGACAGGGCATTTTAAAAAAATTAAAATAAATGACTTAGCATGCCACATAATAAATTATCTCACTCTATTTTGTTTTAAATTTTACTATTTTCTTCTTTTTAAAATTTACTACGAAAAATTAAAATATTCAATTATTTTTATTATTATTATTATTATTATTATTATTATTATTTATTATTATTATATGAAAACATTACTTTTCTATCTTTCTCTCCCCACTTTATGAACACAAATGCAAAGAATACACCTATTCTATTTATTCTAAATTGTTCTATCAAATAATAATATCGGTATATTTTTTATTTATATTAGCTTATTCTCCCACACCAGACAACTATGGAAAACAAATAAAAAGAGCTTGTTATAAAAGTGTATTGGCTAACAAGATCCTAAATTAATTTTTTGATACACTTTTATAATTCGCTCTTTCATTTATTTTACTGCGTTTATTTGGTGTGGGAGAATAAACTAATAAAAATAAAAATATACTGATATCATTAAAAAAAATTAAAATAAATAGAATAAGTGCTCTTATATTCTTTGTGTTTGTGTTGATAATGCAGAGTGAAAGGCAGAAAAGCTATTTTTTTAGAAGAAAACAATAAAATTTAAAAAAAATTGAATATTTTAAACATTTTGTAGCAAAAATTTAAAAGAAGAAAATAGTACTTTTTTTAAGAAAAAGAGAGAGATAATTTATTATGTGGCATGCTGATTTATTTATTTTAATCTTCTTAAACTGCCATATAATATTCTAATATTAATGGAAATCCTTAAATGCATGAAATTAAGGAATACAGACCCTTAAATGCATGTTTTATAAATTGAGGCCCTATTTTGCAAAAAACACACAAATAAAGGCTCTTGTACCGCATTTTTCTGAATAAAAATCATATTACACTTCTATTCCATTTTTTTGTGATATCAATTCCATTGCATTTTTATTTATCCAGCAAAATAATGAGCTATTAACGCAAATTCAAAAATATATTTCCTTGGAATCATCTCATATTTTATTTAGTTAGCTTGTGATTAATTAATTGATTCAACAACACACCACTACTCCTTAAATACAACATATTTGAGAATGCCGTCTTAAGAACATATACATGTATATATATATATATATATTAATTATTATTCCAAAGAGGGGCATGCACGTAAAACTTGTTCTGTGTTAGGGAGTTAGGTTGGTAATTAAAACACATAGGAAGCAATTCCCAACCACCAGAAAGCACATAACACATAAATTAGAAAAATAAAGAAATAATAATGAGACAAAAGAAGATGGCTCGTAAATAATACAATTAATAAAATTTTATGAAACTTAATTAAACATTAATGATAAATTGTCTTTGTCATAAAAGGTGGTTGGTGTGGGCGCAATAGTGGTAGCTGGATGAGTCTTATTCACGTGTGTACTGGTTCAACATTGGTGGCAAAAGGTTTAATTTAAGGGGAGGAGTGACGACATTTATTGCGAAAAGGAATGAAGCGGATTATGATTATTTGCAACTTATAAAGATATATATATATATATTATGGGGGAAGTAGTTGTTTTTCTTAAAAAATAATAATAAAATGCACCTATAAATATAAACCATTTCTAGATTTGCTTCAAGTTCTGATCATTTGGGGTTAATTTACTGCAAAAGAATATTTTCAATTTGTAATGGAGGTTTCATTTTCAGGATAAATCATTGATTTATATCAGATCTAGTGTGGCCTACATCTAATTTAGTTGCATTAATTAGTGAATAGAGTATCTGGTGTCTATCATTAATCCTTAATCACGAACTGTCATATATAACTAAAAACTAAGTTAAGAAAAGGGAATTAAAAATAAAAATAAAAAAAAGATAGAAAAATAGTACATTGATCTATATTTCGTAAGAAAAGATATATATGTGTATGCGTGTGATCATGTGAGACAAAGACAAGCAATAACATTTAAAATATATGAAAAGCTGAGATTCACATATCAGTATCAAGCTAATACATGAATTTATGGGCTAAATCCACTAAAAATGTTTTATTGTTATTAGTAATAATTAACGAGAGACATTATATTATATGTGGTTGGTAACAATGGTCACTATTGGTGGAATGGTTAGGACGTATCAAATCAAAGAAAGAAATAATCATATGGTTTGTATTTATATTACTATATATTAAAGATAAATGCGTACAACATATACCAATTTCTTTTATTTTTATTTTTTATTTTTGACTTTTTATACATTGTAGAATTCAAACCTATAGCATCCCTGTGGACGCTATTTCACTTCAATTAATTTCGACTTAGGCATATATATAATATAAAATATACACATCAAGATTATTAATATATCTCATAATTTAAAATTTGTTCAAAAAAATTTGTAAAGCCAAGGAGGCCAACACCAACAGGAAGTTCAAGGTAGCTAGAGACATAATCGTACCTTACTGCTAATTCAAATTCCGATTCTATCCAACGGCAATATCCTGAAAGACAGACGTCACATTCTCAATTAGGTAACAACGTGACTTCAAGAACTACTGTTGAAGATATATGTGTTCTACCACAATAATTTCACCTAAATATCAAACATATCATTCCACACCAAAAAATAGTTTCACTCTCTCCCAAAATTTCATTTATCTTTTTTTTAATATTCTCTCGACGTTAATATATTCAGTAAATTAAAATGCTAAAGTAGTAAAAAAAAATTACTAAATAATATTGTTATTATTATTAGCTTATTATAGCCGACTAATAATAATAATAATAATAAACAACCAAACGAAAAATGAAACACTTGAGTCGACAATTGTAAGTAAAACCTTAAATTAATTTTCCATCATCTACATAAATCTGAAAATCCTCTTATGTATGTACCAACCGCATTTTCTTTCCTTTTTTGCGGATTAGCCATCCAAGAATTCACAAAAGAAACAAGATTAATGTAACAGAAAGAAGTCTTTGAGACCCAAATAAAAAAAATGTAACAGAAAGAAGAAACCAAAGAAAAACATATGGAAAGTGCAAATACATTACGCTTGCAAATTTTTTTTTTGGACATTTATATAATTTTTCTCTCCTATTATTCTCCTCCTCTCGAAGGACACCAAGGAGTCATGTCCATTGGATAACTTCCCAAAACTCTCAAGAAAGAAGTAAATTCCTGAACTTCAGCCAATGCATTTTGTGCCCTAACATCAGCCAAAGAAGCTTCGAAATCAATATAAAACATGTACTCAAAGTGCTTCGCCGTTCCGACGTTAGCATCATCGACCAACCGAATCGGTCTGTTCCGGTGCGGTCTCGACTCGATCTTGGTTAAACTTATATTCCTAAACGCGAAAGCGCTTAATACTTTGAAAAGTACGCTGGTGCCTTTATCATGCGCCGCAAAGACGATACTCGTTTTGAAGGGCCTGTCAGTACGAGGAATGATAGGCTCACGAGCCAACATGACGAACCGCGTGACGTTACTCGAGTCGTCCTGAATCCCATCAGCTAGTACTTGGAGACCATAGAGCTCCGCGGCCCGTGCGCTGGCTATTGCAGCCGTATCGCGGAGGCTATTAGTCGCGATGAATTCTGCAGCGCCGGCTGTGTCGTCCACCGCCTCACGCGCCGCCTGGGGGGCGAGCTTCGTGAGAGTGTGCTCGCATTGTGATAGGGCTTGTGGATGTGAGATCACGCGAGAGAGGAATTCCACACGCGTCCCTGGAGAGCCAGGAGGCAATGATGGACGGGGAGTTGGACTTCTCCGATGTGTAGGCGGTGGCGGAGGAGGAGATCATAGTTCCTGTGAATGGAGCCGCCGAGAGAGTTCTCGACAGGTAACACGGCGCGATCGGCTATCCACAGCTCGACGGCTTGGAAAGCAACTTCGAACTGGTCACAAGGAATGGCTTCACATTTGGGTACGCTTTGCCCGCCGCCGCCTCGGAGTAAGCTCCGGGAACACCCTGATACGCCACCCGGAGCTGCGAGCCGTGAGAGGGAGCCGGGCTCAAGTCCGTGATTGTGAGTGGCTTGGGTGGTTGTGGAGCCACTGCAGCGTTCTTATTGGCAGTTTCAATAGGAACAAGGCTGAGATCCAGGGCGGCGTTATGGCCGTTGACGGCCGCGACATGGTCAGTGTGCGCTACCGTTGGGGAGTTTGTGTGGTCGTCGGCTTCCTGGGAGAGGACTTTGCCGGCAAGGATGGCGCCAAGAGCTCTGCCAATCGGTACGGCAGGAGCCGATGCCGTTGGGAAAATGGATAGGGTCAGACCGGTAGACGCATCGAATGAGTTTACTCGGGCGAGTTGGCGGCCGAGTTAGGGACTTGAAGTTAGTTGGGATTGGTGGCGATGGAGAAAGAGCCTGCATGGCTATGTGAATTGATTATTTTATTATTTTTTTCTATGGGAGTAAAATAAAAATTAAGAAAATTAATTTTAAAATATGAAAAAAAAAAAGAGAAATTAAAGCTTGGAGTTCTCTTGAGAGGGAACATCAAGCTGAGGGGAAATGAGATAGGCCATGGGTTTTTATATGAGAAAGAGAAAAGAGTAGGAAGCATCACCGAAGAGTAGCGAGAGAAGAAAGAGTGGTTTGGTCAAGATCATACCTACCCCCTCAAAGAGAAATGTAAAACATATTATAGGATTTAGTCAATATAATATAAGTCATATAAATATTTATATATAGTAATTTTTTGACGAGTTAAAAGGCATTTCATTTCCACCCGCCCACACCCCCCCCCCCCCCCCCCCCCCAAAAAAAAAAAAAAAAAAAAGCTATAGTTATTTTAGATACTCAATAAGATTTCTCGTATATCTCTTAAAAAAACTTAGATCATTCAAGTGGGCTAATGCAAATTTTCACGTTGAATAAATATGTAAATTATCATTTTAACGTACCAAAGTATATAAAAAAACCAGTAAATTGTACCAGATTATTATGTTTGGTTGTATGTTACTTTAAGTCACAATGTTTGAAAAGTTTAAAAGATATCACAACATTTAATAAGTAAGTTCATTTTAGGTTATAAGGTTATGGATAAATTTATTTTAGATCACAATATTTTGAGGTATAGATCCATTGAGGTCATTATTAGCACGTGTCAATAAGGAAAATATTTAATTAAAACTCAAATACCTTTCCATTGACATGATGTGTATCAATAGGAGAAATACTTAATTAAATGTTATAAGATACTTTTCTAAATATTATGATCTCATTTTAACTTTTCGAAATGTTATAACTTAAAATAAATTTATTCATAAACGTTGTGATCTTCTAATGTAATTTACCAAAAAAAAAGCATTAACATCCATAAAAAAAATCAAAAAAGAAAAAACTTTAATCCATTTTAAACGCAAGTGAAGGGAGAATTTCTAAAACAAATTGTAAGTATAGCTCTTCTAATATCATCTCCACTACAAAATTATTTTCAAGAGTAAAATGGTCATATAGGGTCTAAAAGTATTATTATTATTCTTTTTTAAGATTCAAAATTTAAAAATTTACCACTTGTTAACTTCGTTGAATGGGTAACATGTCTGTAATGTAATCACAATTATTGAGAATTGGAATAGAAGTGTAATATAATTTTCATTTTTTTTTTTTTTATTTAAGTAAAAGTATTTTGAAAAAAAAATCAATTCAACTTAAATAATTATTGAATATTTTTTATAATAAGAATTCCTTTGAGAATTACTATTGCGGTTATGGGTGAGGAAAAAAAAAACAAACTAAACCAAATCAATTCGAAAAATATGTTTTTTTTTTCAAAGCAGTATGATTTAAAAAATTCCTAATCTGAATCAATCCATAAATTTGTTATTATTTTAGAAGGGTAAACCAAACCTATTAATAAAATCGAACTAAACCATTTAAAAAATAATATTTTATTTGTAATTATAAATTTTCTTATGATAACTAATTTTATATCATATTTTTATCTATATTACTAAAGTTGGAGCACCTACTTTAGCTTCTTTAGGCTTTTATATTTTTGTTTTATTTACACATAATTTAGTTAACTTCTTTTTCACATTAAAAATATACCCTCCATAATCATTAAACTTATAACTCCTTTTTGAAATCATAACTCCTCCTTCTTATCTTTTTACTTTTAAAAATCTGCATTCAAAAGTAATATTGTTTTAATATTTTGTGGTATTGAATCCAAAGTCTAGCTTTTTTTTTTTTTTTTTTGAACATATATATTTTAAGATAAAAGATTTAAGATTTTTCATGAGTATTTTTAAATTTACACATGCAACATGAGTGTAGCGTTCCCTAGTGGTTTCATTATTGTAGCTGTCATTTAATGAATATTGGTTAATATTAACTTATTTTTATTTTTAATTTTTTTAGTTTCATTATACATTTTTCCGCTTGTAACTTGATGTTGTTTTTTTTTCTTTTTCAATCTTTTGAACTCTATGGGGTATGAACTTTATTTATTTAGTTATGACACTTATTATATTAATTGTTCAATGTACTTTGCTAATATATCACTTTTGTTAATGCATGATCCACTTGTGGAAAATTATGGATTATGGCTTACTATATATTAGTTAGTAAATGTATTTTATTAACAAGATGACTTGCCCATCGAAATACATGGAGCCAAATAGAAGAGTAGGAAATGTAAAAGAGGAAAGAGCTAAAGGCAATTGATAAGGAATTGAATAGATAGGGAAAAATGAAAAATAAAAGTGAAATATGTTGTTACTACTAAGTAAGGGGAAAAAAAAAAAAAAAGACATACACTAAGATGCTTAGCCACAAAAATTCCAATATAAAAATGTGAAAGATTAATAAATGCTTGAAAGATCTAAATATAAAGTGCCAAAATTTCCGTCATGTAATATTTGTAATGTGGTTTGATAATTTTAACAATAAACATTAAAGGGCCTTAGGATAATATACTCATTATAAATGAAAATTTATTTTTGAGTCTAAATTAAAGAAGATAATAATGATGTGTTGCTTTAAATAAAATATAACAACATGAAGGAGTATTTTATAAGTTTTTCTGTCTAACATTTTCTCGTTGTGCATAATTATTTAACATTTTTCATTTTCTTATTATGTACAATTTTTATGTGATCATCATATGAGTTTCAAATTTGTTTTTTCAGTATTTACAATTCTTTCTTCAATCTCTACCAACATGATTCTAAATGCAACAAGCCCATTACGTCAACTACAAATTCGAGTTGGACCAATTACTAGTTATCAAGTTAAAAGACTTCAAAAAAAGTTTAAAAGTTACATGGCTTGAAGCAATGGATTTCATTAAAAATTATTTAGGGACAACATTGATGTAAATGGGAATTCAACTAGTTTATCATTAGTTGATGGAATCCCAAAATGGGATGAGCAACATCCAATGAAATAGTCTAGTAGACCAAATATTGCAAATACTAGATGATGCATATTCACAAGCATATCAAGGATTCAATCCTAACATTCCATAATGAGTAACTCTTGACTCCAAACACTAGTAACAATGGTATAGATATTCTCCAACGCACAATAATTTAAAGATATAGTCATCTCATTTGAAAGTCAATGACAGATTAGCCATTTGTATTAGTAGTCCATTATAATAGTTCATGAAATGTTTCAAAACATCTAAAGTAAGCAATAGGGAATTATTAAAATTTTAGATCCAAATTTTTGCAAAATATGGAAAATGCCCTAATTCAGGTCTACTTGATTTAACCAACTCAAGTGCTTAAATGACCAATTTAGGTTACCAAAATGCCCTAACCTTAAATAGTACTTAAAATACAACAAAAATAAGAAAGCGCCTTAGAGTTGAGTGAGTGGCACAATTGGTAATTTGGAAAAACTTAAAATAAGTTTAGGTTATTCTTTTGGCATATTATCCTAGGATTTTATGGCTCTATCATTTCCTATATATTTCCATCCTCCTTTATCACCACTCTTTATTCTGTAGGGAGCATAAACTTCTAGAAAAATCTTTTGGAGGTAAGTTCTTTTAGTTATACATTGATCTTAATAATAAATGGGGTTTATATTTATGCATGTAACTGGGGTAGGTTTATGATGGGTTCTATAATATTTGAACCTACCTTAAGTTCTTGTAGGGTTCATAAGCTCATTAGAAATCTTATAGGTATTTGATTTTGTTACAAAAACCTAATATCTATAGGTCCATGATCAACTTGTTAAAACCTACCCCGATTGACCCTAATTTTTTTATAGCAATATCAATCACTTAAAAATATTATATGAAATTTAACATGTTTCAATATAAATAGAAAATTTAGTTTTCCTTTAAATATCTAAGCATTTCATTCTTAATTATAACCTAAAAGTTAAAATGCAATTTTCACTAAAAATATATGTGTTGATAGGCCTAACTCGGCTGAGAACCCAGTAAGCTCAACACGAGTGAAGTAAGTCATCCACAAGGTCTTGAAGGCCCATGAGGTGCTCTTGGTTGTCTCAACATAAGGACCCTAACCACTTATTCTTGCAGAGTCATCGATGCACTTAGAGACGTAATTTAGTATATTCCTCCATCTGGACTTCCCCTCCTACTAAGCTCCCCTGTTGAATAAAATCTCCTTGGTTCTTTACACCACTTCAAAAGTACACCACATCACTCTGGTTCTCTACATCTCCAAGAGGATAACTTAAACTTCCTTAGGAGAACAACAAAGAGATCCATCACTATCCTTATTTGACTACCCTCCATGAAAGACTACACCTACTACCTAGGGTCTAGGTCAGCTATGATTTGGGGACCACACCAAATAATAGAAGAAAATTATGTAAGCCTCTTTCTAGTATGACCATATCTATAAATAGTACAAGAGAGCTCAAGGTAACTCATCTGGCCTAATCAAATCTAAGAAGATTATATTTTCCCTTGATTCTCTCACGACTTTACACTAACTTAAGTATCGGAGTGGTCGTCCCAAACCATTCCTTGACGTATCACTAAGAAGTCTTCTTTGGTTGTAAGCCCATCAGATCTCTACTAGTGAAATATCATCTATAAGAATATTAATATGTAACTATTTTTACCAAGTTAGGTTCTTTATTAGGTTTTCATTTTTCTCTAAAACTAAAGCCTAAACCCCAAGGGGATTTCAATCATGTTCCAAAACCCTATAAAAGTGCTATAAGGTATTTGGACGAGTAGGTTAGATGCTTTATTAAGAAATGTCACCCACCTAGTTACATCCATATTTGTCTTTCTTATAAATCATATGTGGAAAGGGCTCTCAACTCCTCCAACTTGGTGAGATGATGAGAAAGAGAAAGAGTAAGAGGTGAGTAACATCAAGTTTTCTTAAGAAATAATGGATTCATCAAGTTTTAAGCACGTATACTAATCAACTTCTTAGATTCTAGAGACTTTACCAAGAAATTAAGAAAATACAATTTATGTTTTATAGTAAGGCAACATTCATAAGCAAAAAGGGAGGTTGACAAGCTTCAGATAAGTTAATTTTTTCTTATAACCTAGTCTACTTAATAAAATGAGAAGACAAAAACCTAATTATATACCAAAGATGGATCAAAACAATAATAAGAGATTAATGAATTTGGATAATGGAATTAATGAATAGGATTTTTAGCCATTACTTCTATATAGTGAGAATTTATTTCACTTATCCAATATTACCTTGAGAAAATGATTATAATAAAAAAATTCACAAATGTGATTAATGACTATGAGGATTCATTAAATTTAGTGAAAATGAGCCTTCATTTTATGATGATTGAAAGGATGAAAGTAAGGGTGTATATTCTTTTTTGTAGATTTTTAATAGCTTTGATGTATCAAATGAAGACTTCTATAAATCTATGAATCACTTAAACTTAAAGACAAGATGGATATATATATATATATAGCAAATAACAATAAAAATAGCAACAATATCAATAGTATTGATTCTTTGGATGATTTTCCCTATATAATTCCTTAATAGGCATGAGTTAATGAGAATGATTCTTTAAAAAACCTTCTCGATTATTTACATTCTTGGACAATCTTTCTAATTTTCTATAATTGATTTTGTTTCCTTATTTAATTTTATTTCCTTATCGGCTTCCTTTAAGATGGAGAAAGAGTGTGAATGAAGTCTTAACTTGCTGCAAAGTAAAGAACATGGTGCTCTTGGAAAAAGATTTGGTTAGAATATCTACTATTTGATGCAAAGATGGCACTAATTGAGTGATGAGATTACATATGGGTATCTTTTATCGAACAAAATGGTACTCTATTTCAATATGATTCATCCTAGCACCAAATAGAGGATTAATAAAAATTTGAAGAGCACTAAGATTGTTTCAAAATAATTAATGTAAAGGAATTTCAATATCACATCATGAAAATGTAAGCCAAGTTAATTGAGCAACTGTTGATGCCATGGAAATATACTCTACTTCCAAATTTGATTGTGCAATGGTATGCTATTCTTAGAGCACCATGAGATATAATATGCATGAAGGGAGACATAAAAACTAGTTATGCTTGGTTGCATCAAGGCGCACACTTCTCAATCAACATTTGAAAATCATATAAAGAAAGAGGGATTCATGACATAAATCTTGAGCCATGGTCTTATGTCATTTTAAGATAGTTAAGAATTCACTTAACTATCTTAAGATGCAATTTCGTTGGACTATTGAAAATTTCACAAACTTCATTTACTGTATGTTGAATGTCTAGTTTCGTGAATGCAAAGGATCAAATTGTACTAACAATACTTTCTACATGATTTCCTTCAAGTATTTAAAGTTAACATTGAAAACCATAGGTTGGTGTTAAGAGTACAATCAATCATACCATTTCGTTTAAATAGATCTATGGAAAACTATGTGTTTAACTATTGAATTAAATTAGTAATGAACAAGTAAACTATAAGAAGTATTATTGCAACTAATCTCTAATAATAAACAAACAAGAAGAATCTACCTTACTACAGTAGAATCCAACTGGAAAAGAAACCTAGAGAAAACAATACCAAGAAAAGCTTGCTATCTACAAAGAGACTTCTGAAGAAGGCATAAATAATTGGCTTTTATGGATCCACAAAACTAGGTAGTTGTTTAGTCTCTTTGAGATTTCCATGCAAAAAAAAAAAAAAAAAAAGAAAAAAAAACTTCCTTAGTTGTCCATACTAGTTTAGTGAAGTGGAAAGAGCTATAACAAGTTAAATCATAGTATGATGAATAATTGAGCAATATGTTTCATCGAAGTCAATACCTAAAACTTATGTGAATCCATGAGCATAGGGATGTAACTAGAAGAGGGTTCCCAAAACCCATTTTAAATCCTATAAGGTTTTCATTCATAAACCTTTTTTCCTTAACAATCATACCCATAATTTTTTTTCTTATTTACTCGTGGAAAATTTTTTTCCATTAATATTTGTGTATATAATGAATCCTTCTAAATGTATTCTCTTTTTTCTTCATTAGCTTAACAGTGCTTTAAGTCACCATAATTTAATTCAATAAATTATTATTAAGAATAAATGACCTACAAATTTAAATGAATATATTGTTTATCAAATTAAACTACAAATATAAAAATGTATATACTATTATTAAATTAAACTAACAACTAATATAACAAGCTTAAAATTAGTTTGACTTTTCATTTTAATTCAATGTTTAATAAAGTTTTCTCCTAGTGAGCTTAGGTTCCCAATAGGTTTTATATTTATCCCAAAACTCAACCAAAAACCTTATAGGATTTAATATAAGGTCTTAAAACTATCATAAACCCTATAGGATATTTACCGAGCTTGGATATCTTGTAAGTACCCATCCAATTGTATCTCTACATGAGCAACAAGGCAAACCTTCAATCTTTTAATAAAATTTTTCCTTGAACGTGTTTTTACTCTAGCTAAATTTTATGTTTGTCAGACAACTATAAATGTACTTTTGTTTAATGAAAATCAATTTAAGTAAAAAAGCCAACGGTAAGTGTATGATTGTGCAAATATAACTAAGCGAGAGTATTCAAGGTTGTGATCCACGAGGAGCTAATTGACTAAGTACTAGATTGTGGTGATTTTACTCTAAGCTAGGCAATCAAATTAAAGTTTTGAAATTTCTAACTTAATTAACTACTTCTAAGAATCACCACTACAAATTATAGCTAATTTAACACTAAAGATTAAACACTACAACTTTTAGAAACTCAATAAATAGGTGTGAGATTATGTAATTGTTTTGGTTACGATTTCTATCTATTGCTTTGTAATTATAATCGAGTTTGTTCATTTGGATTTTGATTAAACTCACATAAATTTGCTTCCCTTTGGAGTTGCAAAATTCTAATTATAGAATGGATATCCTCTCGAGTAACCTATTTATAATCATCAGTTAAATAACACACTCCTCTCATAAGCCATATTATTCTAATTGAATTTGTGGGTCAAACACGTGTTCATGTCAATAAACTACCACTTCAACCACATTAAGAACATGAGTTCTACAACTTGAGCCAAAACTACACATGTCCATGTTAGTTTAGAAGTAGTGTTTTCCATTTCAATCGAGTTTACAATCCCTCTTGAGTATCTTAAACTCTAATTTATAAGAAATTCACAAAAAAAAAACTTTTAGCCTAGTAAACATTGAAATAGAAATAACCAAATTTTAAATTAATAAAACCTATTATAAAATACTAATCAACTATTTAAGAAATCCATTAACCTACTACATAACCTACTAGATAAGTCTAGCTCATACTAAAAAATGGAATTTCACTCATAATAATTTGAACACAATCCATTACAAAAGATTAAGATCGCCTAGAAATTGCAAAATGTCTTCTAGTAATTTTAGAGTCTAACTCCACAGTGATGGTTATGAATGAATAGTACCGAAGATGAGATGAAGTGATATAAGGTTGATGAGGTAAGGTCAGGGTCAGGTAGTATGATGGATGATGGAAAGTTGGAGTAAGTGGATGGTGGAATAATGGTTAATGGCATTGGTCTATTGAAGACTAGAGCAAAATATGGTCTGTTCTAAAGACAAAAGACAAAACCAAAATATGGTCTATCCTCCAAAGAGAAAAACAAAGGAAAATGAAAATGAGAATGGTGTGTGTATATATATATATATATGGTCTATGAATAGTGAGTTGGCAAGTGGAGGTATGGTGATGTGAAAGTTGATTAGGTTAGGTAAAGAGTGATGTGACTTGTGTGAAAGGTAGTTGTTGCAGAATGGGTATATTTTTATGAAGTGAATCCCTAAAAATTGTAAAAATTATATATTGCTGAGTATGGCTTAATCTAGATCAGGTCAACATCTATGGTTGATGAAGCTCAGTCAAACATTGAAGCTCAACCGAACCATAGCAGGTCAGTATGGATATGGACAACTGCTCGATCATGTCTTTGCTCAGTTGAATGGTGTTCGGTGATAATGCTTGTTAAGTTGATCAATTGGTGTCAAGCCCAATCTGCACAATAGCTACTTGACCATGTAAACTAATTGGCTTAATGTGTGAGCTGATTGGTAGAGTTCTCAATTTGGTCAATATGATTCACTCTGCATAGTTTATCATGTAGTTTGCTTAGACTATTTCAATATTCAAGCAACTTGGTGGGTCTATCTTCTTAAATGAGAGGTCGATAGCTTCAAGACTTGCTTGGCATCACTATAGGTCAGGTCTTGATGGTTTGCTTATCAATGCTTCAATCTCAGCTTGACTTTGTCATGAAGTAGGTTAGCATTGTCTTGAATGGAGATTGGTTTTATCTGATTTATTTTGGTCAGTTGTGGCTTAGCATGTTGAAGTTAGGATACTTGCTACTATTTTTCTATTTGACATTGATCGAGAGCTCGCCATAAGGTAGCTTGGATGATGGCTCCATATATAGCTTGGTTGGGCACTTTACTGGATGTCATAGGCGCTCAGTTTGAAGTTCTTAAGTGCTCTAGGATGTTACAGATGGAGTACAGGTCGTTGCTATTGTCACTCTTGCTATTGCTCAAGTACTTAAGAGCTTGATGCAATTCAAGCTAATCATAGATGTGCTATACTGGTCTGATATGGTTGGCTGGTCGTAGAAGAACATGGCAGATGGCATTTGTAGAGCTTAGGTATTGCAGCAGTTATCTACAGTTATTTGGTACTAGTATGTTTGAATTCATTGCTAGTGTTGGATTAGAGCACAGTTAGTGCAAATTGTAGCTCAATGATTATGAGGAAGGTTGGCATTTGGATCTGATCATTTGGTACCTTGATCATTTATTGTTGGAGCACTTAGTATCTTATCTACTCAACTACTATTGCTCAAAAGTTAATAATGATCATATCAGTATTTAATTCAACAGCTCAGAAGGGATAGAAATAGCACTTCATGAGATGTTCGAAAGGCGATCAATCTTGAACAGTGAGTGCTCAAACATTCTTGATAGAGTACTCGGAAATTGTTGTTGTGATGCTTACTCTTAAACATATCATGTTGGTAGAGGGCAACAACTTGTTGTAGTTTTAGCTTAGACTTCCTAAGTTGTCATCCTATGTTGCTTTAAGCCTACTGCTTAATGCCAAATTATTTGAATGTGCTCGTGGTCTTCACTAGGTATGCAGCTACTTCAAGTTTCCATAATTTGTTCTGTTTCGAGTGCATTGGCTGCTGTCATTAAACCTAAATGGAAGTTCAACTTAGTTTCTACGCTTTCTAAACTGCAATTAAAACTTGGATACAAACATTAATTCAAAGAGCATTTGTTAACCAAAATAAAAAAGAGCATGAACTCAAATTTAGAGTTCATGACTAGGCCATTGATTTCCACTCATGAGCTCAAATCTTCATAGCAATTGAGTAAACTTGCTCTTATGAGCACGTATCTGCAACTTAACCGTGATTTTGATCCTTTTTATAGCTTTTAACATATTTAAACCCAATTGACTCATGATCATGCTTATTTATGACACCTAAATATTCAAGAAAGTGTGAGATAAATGTAAAATAAGTGAGTATAAAATACTCATTTATCAATTGTCCTTGTTTAATATGATAAATCCGTTTTGACCCAACTACATTAACATTTAGGTAATTATCACATTTAATATATGAACTTTATCTATTTTCACAATTAATCACCAAAAGTTTAATTATGTTGATGTTAATTTGGAACTTTGAATGATTTGTTGTGCTATAGTGATGTTGTTGTGTTGTGACAACACTTCTTTAGCCTAGTCATGTCATTAAGAAAACTCTAATACTGTGATGGTTGAAATAGACTATAGATGGAGGAAAAGATGAGAGCTACATAAAAAGCCTCCCTATTCAAGATAAGGAACCCTAGAAAACCTACATATGGTCCTAATGAGAAAAAAGCCCAAAGGCATAGAGGTTATTACGGTGGTAGAGAAACTAAGTCATTTGGCTATCAAGGTAACTTGAAGGCATACCCATTTCTAAGCTCATTTTCCCCTGAAACAAAGATAGATGAGTAGCAAAAGTGGCCTTTAAGTACCTTTAGGTCTTTAGGGATGCAAGATGCCTCAAAATAAAGGGGAGAAGAAGCTACAAAAGTGACTTCTTTCCCATCTTTAATAGGCAAGCAATGCCTCTAGTTCTTCAAAGATGATAGGGTGACAACTCTAAGGACCTTGGCAAACATCATTGTCCTTGAAATCGTCTTCCATTTTTTGAGATAAAGCATGAAAATGCTCTTAAAGAAGAAAATACATGACTTGGAATACAAGATGCTGCAGTAGATGCCTTATTTATATGCAGGAGTTGAAGGTAAAAAGGCAAAAGATTTAGAAGAAAATCATACAGAATCTACCTCATTAATGACATTGACCAAGGAATCTTTGAAAAGATATGATTCTATTTCAAAAGAAGCAAAAGCAATGGCACGATGTGAACCAAAAGACAGAGTCCCCATCCAATCACCTGCAAAAGATTTTTGCAAATCAAAAGTCTAAATCGCATGAACTAAAGCTCATATCAAAAGTG
Source organism: Combretum micranthum (assembly GCA_024138025.1). Lineage (NCBI taxonomy): Eukaryota > Viridiplantae > Streptophyta > Magnoliopsida > Myrtales > Combretaceae > Combretum > Combretum micranthum. Next base: position 800,908 of record JAMXBD010000459.1, read on the forward strand.
GCCATGTGTCGCTAGCTATAAAGACCTTAATTAAACAACGTCGATCACTAATGAATGATATAATCGAGTATGAGTTGTGATTATTGTCAAGGGAATTCATTAGATCACTTAAGGACAACTCATTTAGAATTCAAGGTACTTGTCATGGCATGCCACACGAGCAATCCAGTTAAAGGCCAACCTTGCACTAACAATCACTCTGGTTTACCTGACTAAAGACCCTATTTAAGTAGGGTGCCAAACAGTTTAGACTTTAACTAGGTCGGTCTAACATTCCAAACTCCCTCTAACTTATGCTTAAAGTGAGTGGGGGAACAAGTGTTGATAGCTAATATCTTCTATGTCTTTGGCCTAACTCAAACCCATTTCTACACATAGGCCAACCTACTTAGCCTAAGACTAGTAGCCCAGTGATATGTTTAAGCCTCTATAGGATTTATGGACCTCATCTCAACAATCATACCTACCTAAAAGGAAGTTACCTTATCTAACCCTCCTAAGAAGTCCTTTAGCTTGTTTGATAATCTAGGGTTCCAAAAATAAAAAGTAGATCTTCAAGGTAAAAATGTTGTCAATGTCCTTGCATGTGAATGTTAGAGTCTTTATCCTCTAAAATTGTCCCAAGATGCTTTTTTCTTTATGACTAAGGAGATCTTTCCACTTTTAAGCATTTTCCTTAAATATCACTCTATTACAAGGGACACGGGGGAGATAAGTCTTGTTGTTTGGCCATGTATAATTATATATCGAAGAAATCCAAAAATCTAGAAACGACACGACTCAGACAAGTTGTGTCTCGTCACCATGTCAAATTCAAAATTTCTCCTCCAAGCATGCTTTTGACCTAATTCAAACAACATGGTTGGGTGACATGGCCATGTCTTTCTCGTGTCAACTCTAAATTGCTTCCAAACTTCATATTTTGATCCAAAATCCTTCCTTTTTACAAATTGTCTTTCTTGAAGGCCAAAAAATAAATTTTAATCATTTGGAGTGCTATTTTCATAATAATTATCAATAAATGACTAAATAATCTATAATTTATCACTCATAAGTTAGGAATAAATTAAGTTTATCACCAGATCAAATAGGAATACATATTAAGTAATAAAAGACAAACAAATAAAAATAAAATAAATAGCTTAAACTTTAGACAAAATCAACTTAAAATCAGTCTAGCATAAGCTACAGAGCCCAAAAATGTTTGACCCAAACTAGAACCAATCTAAACTAGATTAAGCCACCTCTATTCCCCTTAGATCAATAGATATGTTTTAATAAGAGTTGAGCTGGCCTAAACATGGTCAATTTAACTAAAAGCTTATCAAACCGAATCACCTTTTTTAAACATAATTCAGTCCCTACACCAAACAATAATAAATATAAAAATATAATAGAACATAGTAAGTATAATATAATTATTATAATAAAGATTATAACATAATAGGGAAAAAATGTTAAATTTAGTACTATAAAACTTATCACCAAAATTCACCTAGGTATCTAAACTTTGAAAAGTTAAATTTCACACCAAATTGAACTTTTGTGACATGTTACTTTGGTTTGTTTATGTGGATCTTGGAGAGAATGGTTGACTAGAAATTTAAAGGAAAAATGTTAAAGGAAAGAAAAGAACATGAATAGTAAATTAAACCAAGCTTCAAACAATGTCAATTTCTCTTTATTTTTAATAGGAAACTCGATAAGTCTTATAAAATAATTAACAAAAGTAACAAATATATATGAGATCTGTCCAAAACTTAAGAAACAAAAAGATTAAAAAGTTTAAACTTAGGGTTTCCTATTTTGAAGTGATTTGATACTCAAATATATAGTGGAAAAAAAAAATCTAAATCTAATCTAATGTTTATGGGCGATTTCTCTAGAAATATATATGAATTGCTTCATTGAAAAGAGGAAGAAGAGATTCGTGGCTTCGTATTCTCTCTTTAACCACCATTAAAGGTATCTAAGCGAATTCTCTCTCGACCTAAAACCCCTCTCTCTCTCCAGCTCAACCTCTTTTACTACGAACTTGTCACCAAGCCCATGTCCACCTTTAGCGACAAACCTATACCCAGTTAAGAAACATAACCTAGAAGCCAAATGAGAACTAAACCTGCAAAACATAATTGGGAAACCCATTCATCACTAAATCGGAACCCTAACTTGCTGAGTCAGCTCGGTCATCTCCCTCACCAAATGTACCACTTTATCTCTGCTTAATTATTCCTTTTTATTTCTTTAGTCACCTTCATGCCAAATCACTATCATAGCAAGGCTTTAAAAACTAAAAATGAGACTCGCCACTACTTTTGTCACCTTCATCATCTTCTTCTTCTTCTTTCCTTTAATTCTTTTTCCTCAAAATTTTTGCGCTCTCTCTCTCTCTCTCCCAACATCAATTTTTTTACTATTTTATACACGTGTCAAATGCTCATTAGCTCTTAGATCCACATAGACTAACAGGATCGATAGAGTTAAGGGGATAATGAAAGTAGCTATGAAAAGTTCAATTGAGTATTAAATTAAAATTTTTTAAGCTTAAGCACTTAATTGAATTTTCATACAAATTTCAAGTACCAAATTCAACATATTCCCAATAGTAAAAATAAAATAACACATACATCAACAAATTGCATATGCTAATGAAATTTCTCCAAAACATAATGGGCCCAATAACCTTAAGACCGAAACTTGATTAGACCTTTTATTATAAAATATAATAATAAACTAGAAATACAAAATAACTAAATGGGCTCAAATCCAAATTATGAAGGACTTGTTTAATCTTAAGGCCCAAGACCTAATTGGGTTTTACAGTAAGAATAATGAAAAATAGACATTTTGAAATATTAAATTAGGTTTAAACTAAAACAGATAGACTAAACAGTAGAATTAATAAGAAAACCTAAAGGGACCAACTTTGAAATTCTAAATTAGGCCTAAAAAATAAGGCTCTACCTTAAATGGACCTTAATGTCTCAATGGGCTTCAAGACACTTAAGGTTAACTTAATAAAAGTTAAGGTAAGAACAATCTTAAAATAAATTAATTGAATCTAACATTGTATCGATACATAATTCTTGATTAATATATATTACATACACTCTACTCAAATTGACAGTGTTTAGTATTTTTCAATACTAAGTATGCAGTGATCACATGTTGTATGCATGGTTGGAGTAGTTATCTTGACCAAAGCATTTTAATAATGAGGGCTTCTTATGCATGCTCAACTAGATCTAGTGACTGTCATCTTCGCATATGCATACATCTATGAACATGGAAACCTAAAAGACATGGTAATTAGGCACTTACACAATCCTAGGAGATTCGGCAGCTAGAAGATAGGGAGATCTATGTCCAGATATTGATCATTCAAGTAGAGAGAAATTATACCAAGAGTAACCAAGGGATTATGGGTCTCTACAAATGATATAGTATTGACGGACTGTAAAGGTGATAGTTATAAAATGACCACAAACCCTAGGCGAAGTTCCCTTTTTTTTTAAGCCTATTGTATTGTATGGAGTCATAAATACTCCTAAATTGCTTGCTACACTAATAAATAATTGAAATAAACTACTGGATGTTGCATTAGTGATAGGCATGTGTGTTCACGTTATATTGGCTTGCATTAGATCACTTCTCTCTCTTTTTAATGAAAAGATAGGGTTATTAATAACGTACTATACAAGTCCAAAGGTTAAGGGTTTGAAGAAGACAGGTTATAAAGATATCAGTCCAGACAATAAGGAGTCAATAGGTCTTCAAGATGTGGATGTAATATAGCTTTTAGATAATATTTCAAACTTTTGCCATTGCAAATTTTTATCTTTTTAACAAATTGCTACTATGGCATTTTTTATATGATTTTGAGGATCTTTAGCCACAGCTACTTTTAGATAATATTTCCAACTTTTCCTTCACAAATTTTTATCTTTATCACAAATTACTACCATGGCATTTTTTATATCATTATGAGGGCCCTTAGCCTCAACTGCTTTTACATAGCTATGTCTACACTTAACTATTTTCAATATTTAAAATTTGACTTGTTTTTATGTATTCAAGTAATTGGAATTAAATAATTATTTTATATTTCAAAATAAATGAACAATATCAAATTCTAAAACTTGTTTGAAAAACACCTAATAACTTAACATTACATAATACGCTTAAGTTTAAGTAAGCTATGTGGCAAGCTGTTGTCACCATAGGCCATTTAGGGGCTGTGATAGTTCATGAAGATATTCCATACCACTGGTATAACCTAGCTACAATTTCCTACCAGTACATAAACCTAATTATAATAACATATTAGTCAACAACTCAATAACTTGGAATGCGAAAACATTAATGGCTAATCTACCACATTATTTAAGATAACTACTTCAATCAAGACTATGCCAATGCAACTACTAATTTGTGGATCATATTTGGTCATTGATAACCCTTGATCTTTAAGATGTAGCCTAGTACAAGTAAGATAACATTTAGAGTCATTGATAACTATGTCATTTTTGTTTGACGAACTTTTTACCTTGATTGATCATGCTTAATACAGGAGAAAGACATGATGTTGAATTTTTAATTGTCCATTTTACCTTTGATGTAACTTTAATTAAAACCTAACATCTTATTTCAATTCTAATCTATTCATTGATTTGATTTCCTTCCATACATTAATGATTAGGGTTTTCACTCTATGAATTTAAGCAATTAAGGTTTTAAAAATAATTTTATGAAAAGTTGAATTAAAGCTTTTCAATTTATGGCTAGAAACTAGATCTAAGGTTTTTAATCTTTTTATATCATACACAATGATTTTTTATACAAAAGATTTTGTAAAATTAATTTTTGGAAATTATTAATTAAATAAGGGTTTTTACTTCCTTCAAATGGATAATACAACTAAGGATCAAACTGATAGTGATGGGACAATTTAGGGTTTTTAGTTTTGTTTAATGAGGGAAAGAAACAAATCTCATCTTTTATAGATTCAAAAGACTATGAAATTTTTGTGGTATAAAATCAAATTAGGAAATTAGGTTTTAGTCTTCTATCCAATAATTAATTACTATCAATTTTTGAAAACTACAAATTAAAAAAGATTCAATCATGAAATAATCATAGGAATTAATATAATAGGTATTTCAATGATGTTAATACGTGTCATGAATGTGCTTGAAAATTTAATAATAAAAGACCGTAATGAAGGGGTTATACACAGCAATATCTTTCTAAAATCTCTCAATTAGAAAATTGTTCACACCAATACTCTCCTTAAGATGGTGCAAAGATATCTCTGATACCCAACTTCTCAAGTGAACTATGAAATCTTTTGCTAGTGAGTACCTTTGTAAGTATATCAGCAAGTTGGACGTCTGATTTAACAAATGAAAATGAATCACTCTTTCTTCAAGATTTTTTCAATAAAGTATTGATCTACCTTGATATGTTTTGTGCAATCGTGCTGAACTGGATTATGTCATATTTCAACGGCAGACTTATTATCATGATATAAGTTATATTATCATTTAGGGGCAAAATCAATTTCAGACAATAATCTTCTAACCCACAAAAGTTCACACAAACGCTTTACCATTCCTTAAAACTTAGCCTCAATACTCGATAAGGTCACCACTTTCTAATATTTTCTTCTCTATGTAACTAAATTGCAACCAACAAAAGTAAAGAATCTAGATATATATTTTCTATAGGATATGTAAACCCCTAGATTTTACGATAGTTTTATGTAAAGTTTAAATTTGGTTTCGAAAATTAAGACTCCAAAAGTCAGAATAGATCAACCAATAGACCAGACCGAATAGCTATTAGAGGCCTAAAATATGAAATAAAATTTAAAAATGAGACAAAATCAAATTACGGATTGTAAAAATGATATAAACCTTAAAAAGATCATATAACCCAAAAATTCAATCATTTTGGGCCTTTACGAGATCAGTTTCCATGCCTATTTGCGAATGCATAAAATGAGATAAAATATTCCGATAACTATTTTATGTTAGTAAAATATTAAGGTATCCATAAAATTTCAGATAAAAATTTTTCAGCACATAAAAAATCAATTATAGCCTGTATACGCATATTTTATCTCTACCAGTAACCTCTTCTATGGGTGTGTGGAACTTGATCCCTCGTGAAACCTTCTTCCAAAAACAGGTGCTTTCTTCTTTACAGTTCTTGCCTTTCTATTCTTAACTCCCTCAACAATTCGAGCTCTCTCAACTAGTTCCTTAAAAGATCTTATATCGAACTCCTCCAACTTAACATGCAACTCTTCATCCAAACCACTTAGAAAAACTTGCCTCTTAAGTTCTTCATTGTACTTGTATGAATCTGGCACATATTGTAGCAATCGACTAAACTCAGTTTCATATTGCTCCATAGTTCTTCCTCTTTGGGCAATATGTAAGAAATCATCACTGTATTGAACTCACAAGCTTCCAGGAAAGTAGTTCTCTAAGAACTCCTAGCGAAACATCTCCCATGTAACTGGTGGCATCAACTTGTGTCTCTTGGACTCCCACCAAACTCGGGCATTGAGACGAAGCATGTAAGTACCAAAGGTGATCCTTAAATGTTGTGGTACTTCAAAGGCATCAAAGGACCTTTTAATTTGTGCTAGCCATTCCACGACTTCGTTTGGCTTTCCAAAAGCTCCATCAAAATACCAATTGATCTTGATGAACTCGGGTAAAGAGTTCTTGTACGGCCTGAGTGGTGGTGGTGGCGCCAAAGACACAATTTGAGATTGTACATTTCCTAGGGTAAGTACTTCCTTCGAGGCTTATGGCGTGGGTTGCGATGGAGGCGGCACAAGTGCTTAAACATTTTGTCTTAAGGCTTCCAACACTTATGGTAGCTGCCCAATTGTAGCTTGTAAATCCAATTAAGGGTCAACAGCAAGTGGATTTTGGTGAGGTGCGGCTGGTTGATTTGCCTCTTCCATGGGATGATTTGAGGCACTTTGTTCCCAACGCTTCCTTCTTCTATCACAGCTGTTTAGATTTTATTTATGTAAGCTTGTAATCTTTGTGATGGATTATTAAGTCTTTAAACAGAAATAACAAAAGTCATGGAAATTTTATCACATATAATTATCATAATTTTGGAAATAAGAAATCATGAAATTGATAAGGAAATTTTAACAAGATTGAAATTCACATAAAACATCTTCATTAAAATAAGAAATTGACAATGGGTACAAGACCCTTACATAAAGGAAATCAAAGACAACAATGTAACAACATACAACAACATAGCAAAAAAAACACAAACAACACTTCTCTACAAAGCATGAAATCTAGTCTACCCGACCTAGCATTCTAGGCTTTTTACAAAATTTTTATTGGACTATGTGGATATGCTTGGGTCTAACTCCTAACTCATCTTCCTCCCTTCCTCTTTCCTTCTTCATCCTTCCTTCTTTCTTTTGCTAATTTTCACGGAGATGGTTTATCACCTGGATTTTAGCTTGACGAGCCCCTTTGCCTTTTGCTAAAAAATTGTTGTAGATATTGGTTCACCATCATCTTTCTTTTTCTTGCAAGAGCTTTGGCCGACTTCGACAGATATACGATTGCATCCTCTCCATAAACGTCATCATTTTTAGAGACCAATAGTCAGTTGAGTAGAGACTCATCTTCCACAGCAAGCTGCGAGGTTGGTCCCGAGACACACTTTGGCGATCAATGGGGAATTCGCTTTGCTCATGCACATTACTCCACTGGTGGGGATCCAAGGTTTCATCCTCAGACTCAACATTTATCACTAGTGGATTTGAAGGTGCGGCATCAACATCCATCGTCGGGGTAGCCTCGCAATTCCTCGCAGCCAGTTGAGCCTGTCGCTCTTCATATCGTCATATGCTTCTGTGAAGGTCACTTTCCTCTTCTATCCATCTGATCTTCCCAGGGTATTATGGGCTCATTCTTGGCAGATGCTTCCTCCGAATCTTCTTTGGGGTCTTCTTCTTCTTCCTCCTCTTCTTCCTCTTCTTCCTCTACCTTAGGTTCTCCTTCTTTGGCTTCACCTAATCCAACATTCACTAAGACTTTGTCTTCTTCAAGTTGAATTCTCGTCAATGGTGGTGGTTGAGTTGACTCCTCACCATGTGGTTTGAGCATATTCTAGTACACACAATGCTAATAAAAGGCTCCTTCATAATTGGCTATACACAAACACTGTGATCCTTGAGTTCATCATGAGCATAGATGAACAGTGGCTCAATTTGCCTCCAAGTTTGGAAATCGGGAAAAGTGGGTGTTCCTTCTCTTCTTAGCACAAAAGTGGCCTCCTATAACAGGAAGTATAGCCTTGTTGACCAGTACACCTAACCCCGAATAGAGGGGTAAATCCATTCAACATATGACTCCCAGAAAATCATATGTATTGTTTGCAAACAGATGGGGCACTATGCGAATGAGTGCCCAAAACAGAACAATGCTCCAGTGAAGCAACCCAACACCTTAAGACGATTAACCTTAGTAAAGAACGGAGATAGAAGTAGCAATAGCCACTGCACTAGAACATCAGTCCATGGGATGAGGATATATAACTGCTATGGCTGAATTTCATCTCCTCTCGCCTGTGATTTTCCTTGAGACCTTGTTACTTTGGAAATAATTGAGTTCTCTTTGCTCTCAATTGCTCCAAAATGTGTTGTTATGGTCCAAAGTCACCTGAATTGAAAATATTGCTAATTTAACTATAAATTCTTAAATAGAAACATAACTAAAGTCCTAGATTTTACTTAATCAACCATTAAGATCATGGATAATTCATGCCTATCAATAACCTTGAAGGACGATAGGTATGCGAGGAAGCGAGCAATGATGAGTACGATCTTTGGAAGACCATGAGGATCACCACTCCAGCCTAGTTGCAGATCAGTCTTAAACCTTACCTAATGTTCCTTTAAATGTTTTAAATAAACAAAGCCATTTAGTATGCAACGTTAGGAAATTAGGACTATAGTGAAAAGTGTTATATAAATAGTGATCAAAGAATGTTAAACACAAGAACCATAAGAGTAGTCAATGAGACCGCTTGTGCCTTGTTTAATACCGGCACCACCTACTCATTTGTAACCACCAGTCTAGCTAGGAAAACCAGTTTACCTGTAACCTCTAGGATTTCTAGTTTTCGAGTGAAGACATCTATGGGTAGCATTGTGATGACCAAAGAGATGTTGCAAGGATGTCCGCTAGAAATCCAAGGACACCATTGTACAACAGACTTAATAGTGTTAGATATGAACAAGTATGAAGTAATTCTAGGTGTGAGTTAGTTGACGTGTGCCAAAGCCATAGTAGATTATCGTAAGAAAAGAGTGAGCTTCATGGATAGTGAAGGACAAGAGGTGATGTATGATGGAGAGTCAATGAAAGAACAAAGGTTGAGTTCATTTAAGTTATTGAAGGATGGACAACTTGAAATAGAAGAAGAAAGTAGCATAAATGTAGTAGAGGAAGAGAAGAAAAAGCCCAGTTTGGACTATGTATCGATAGTGAATGAGTTCTTGAATGTTTTCCTAGAAGAATTGCTTGAATTGCCACTAAAACAGGAGATCGACTTTGAAATCAACCTTGTGCCGAATACCAAGCCTATATCCAAAGCCCTGTATCATATGGCATCACTTAAGCTAAAGGAACTGAAGAAGCAATTACAAGAACTTTTGCATCAATGATTTATCTGCCTTAGTTTGTCACCATGGGGAGCACCTGTTTTGTTTGTGAAAAAGAAAGATGTGTCGATGAGACTATGTATTGATTATCGAGAGCTTAATAAGGTTACCATCAAGAACCGATATCCGCTTCCAAGAATTGGTGATTTGTTCGATCAGCTATAAGAAGCAAGCATGTTTTCGGGCATCGACTTACGGTCCATATATCATCAATTAAGGATTAAACCAGAAGACGTATTGAAGACTATTTTTCGTACGCGTTATAGACATTCCAAGTTCTTGGTAATGTTGCTCGGGTTAACGAATGCACCTACTACCTTTATGGATCTCATGAATCGAGTATACAAACCGATTTTGGATAAGTGTGTTATTGTCTTCATTGACGATATCTTGATCTACTCTGCCAACCAAGAAAAGCATGAAGAACATCTATGCATGGCACTACAAACACTAAGGGAGCATAAGTTGTATGCCAAGTTGTCAAAATTTGATTTTTAGTTAAATGAGATATTTTTTTTGGGGCATGTCATGTCAGGTAATGGAATAGTAGTTGACTTAGGAAAGATTAGGCAATCCTGGAATGGCAACAACTAAAGATAGTAATTGAAGTGAGAAGTTTTCTTGGATTGGCTAGCTATTGCAGGAATTTTTTAAAGGATTTTTCCAAGATAGCTAAACCTTTGACCTAGTTAATGCAAAAGAACGAGAAGTTCAATTGGATAAATAAAAGAGAATAAAGTTTCTAAGAACTCAAGCAACGACTTGTGACAACACCTATCTTGGTTCTACCAAATCCTGAGAAGTCATACATAGTGATGCCTCAAGAAATGGCCCTAGGTGTATATTGATGCAAGAAAGGAAGGTAATTGTATATGCTTTGTGTCAATTGAGGCCCCACGAGCAAAACTATCCCACACACGACTTAAAGTTAGCCACTGTGGTGTTTGCACTCAAGTTATGGAGGCACTATTTATATGGATAGAGATGTGAAATATATACTAATCACAAGAGCTTTAAGTACTTATCCACACAGAAAGAGCTGAACATGAAGCAAAAAAGATGGTTGGAGCTTATCAAAGATTACAATCTTAGAATCAACTACTGCTTGGGGAAGGTCAATGCTATTGCCAACCGTTGCCAATGCTTTAAGTTGTAAAACCCATAGGGAAGTTTCTTCGTTGTTGACCGAACAGAAAGAGTGGATAAAGGAATTCGAGAAGTTAAGGATAGAGTATGTGGGACAAGACATGGAAGTTGAAATTGTAAATTTGACTATGAAACCAACATTGGTGGAAAGGATAAAAGAAGCACAATATGATGAGGTGATACAGAAGATAAAAAGGGAAGTACAAGAAGGAAAGGATAACGATTTTGTAATAGAAAAAGAAGACTTTGTAAGGATGAAAGGACGGTTATGTTTTCCCGATGACATAGAAATGAGGTAAGAAATCATGGAGGAAGCACATAATTCAGGATACACTGTACATTCTAGAGGAACTAAAATGTTTCAGGATCTCAAGAGTCACTTTTGATGGAATGGTATGAAGAAAGATGTGGTTGAGTATGTGTTTAAGTGCTCTGTGTGCCAACAAGTCAAAGTAGAACATCAAAGGCTAGGAGGATTGTTGAAACCATTACCAATACCTGAGTGGAAGTGGGACCAAATCACGATGGATTTTGTGTGTGGATTACCAAGAACCCCAGCTGTTTAGGATGCGATATGAGTTGCTATTGATCATCTTACAAAGTCTGCACACTTCCTACCTATCAACATGACATACTCGATGGATAAATTGGCCAAGATCTACATATCATAGATAGTACGTTTACATGGAGTACCTACCGAGATGGTATCATATCGAGATCCCAGGTATGTGTCAAAGTTTTGGAATAGTTTGCAAAAGTGCTTGGGCACAAAACTACACTTTAGTGCAACATATTACCCTCAGACGGATGGTCAATCAGAACAAACAATCCAAATATTGGAGGATATGTTGAGAGCATGTGTTATAGAGTTCAAAAGAAGTTGGGATGCACACTTGTCTCTAGTAGAGTTTGCTTACAATAACAGCTATCACTCTACGATCCAAATGCCACCTTATGAAGCCCTATATGGACAATGTTGTAGGTTGCCATTATTTTAGGATGACATCGAAAAGCTGGTTATTGGACCCGACCTAATGCAAGAGGCCGCAGAGAAAGTGCGAATCATTCAATGAAGGATGAAGGAGGCACAAGATAGACAAAAGAGTTGGGTCGATCGGAAAAGGAGAACACTGGAATTTCAGTAGGGGATCATATGTATTTGAAGGTAAACCCAATTAAGAGCATCTACCAAGCTTGTGCTCAAGTAAAATCAAGTCAACGTTATATTGGACCTTTCAAGATTCTCGAACGAGTTGGAGATCTTGCCTATCACCTCACGCTACTACCAAATCTCTCTAGAATACACAACATGTTTCATGTGTCTATTCTACACAAATATGTAGCTGACCCAAACCGAGTAGTAGAACTAAAGCTAGTATTGTTAAAAGAGAATCTCACACACGATGAGCACATAATACGAATTCTAGATCAAAAAGTTCAGAAGCTACGGAATAAAGAAATTAAATACATCAATGTCCTTTGGAGGAATCATATACAAGAGGAAGCGACTTGGGAAGCTGAAGATGAGATGTGACGATAATACCCGAACCTGTTCGGAAGAATCAAGTATGCTCGTCAAGTTCTGACGACAAAAATTTGTTTAAGAGGGGTAGGTTGTAAACCTCTAGATTTTATGATAGTTTTATGCAAAGTTTAAATCTGGTTTTGAAAATTAGGACTCTAGAAGTCAGAATAGATCAGTCGATAGACCACACCGAACAGTTGTTAGAGCCCTAAAATATGAAATAAAATTTAAAAATGAGATAAACTCAAACTATGGTTCGTAAAAATGATATAAACCCTAAAAGATCAGATAACCCAAAAATTTGATTGTTTTAGGCGTTCACGGGATCAGTTTCCGTATCCATCTACGAATGTGTAAAATGAGATAAAATATTCCGACACCTAGTTCATGTTAGAAAAATATAAAGTATCCATAAAATATCAGATAAAAAATTTTCGGCATATAAAAATAACAGTTATAGCTCGTATACTCATATTTTATCTTTACTGGTAACTTATATAATATTTTACTATTACCATTTATTTTCTTTTACTCTTAAATTTTTAGCAAACAGGGATGCCATTTTTTATTTATTTATTTACCTATACCTACTTCCTACAAACTATAGCCTAAGACCTATACTTACAATTTACCATGCATGAAGATGTGTTGTCTTGTCACATTTAAATTTTTTTCTTTTATTCTCCCCCTTGGCTTTGAGATCACGCCAATGCTCTCTCCCATGGAAGCTACAACTTTTATTTTTTTGTTTAATTTACTCTCTAGAACACTGCATCACATCTATAAATACCCCTTCATGCCATATATTTCAACCTGTACTTCTCTTCTCATTTTCTCTCTTTTCTCTCTTCTTTTCTTCTTTCTTCTTGCTGGTGGTGTCCTCTCTAGCAGAGTTGCCTTCCCAATTTCCATTCCAAAAACATCTCTTTGCTTTATCATGTGAGGAATACACATCTCCTACAACTTCTTAGTAACATTAGTTGTGATTTCATACTTCTTTTCTTACCAAAAATCCTTCTATCATGCTCATAACTTTGAAGTATCATGCTAGAATTAAGCCATATCATGTCAAGCTTATAATCTTGTTAATATCTTGTTTATTTTGTTTCACATTGTCATCTAATCTAACTTTTTATATTTATATCGATAGATTTGTATATCCATAAGAGCATAAAGCTCACTAACTAACATTTATTTATGTTTCCATATTTGTCTTTCTTACTATTATTGCTCAAGACTTGTCCACTTCAAGTCATTACAAAGTCTAGTCCATCTCTAGTCTTGGACTTATCCATATTCAAGTCCCAGGAGCCTCATTATAGTCTAAGACTTCCAAACTTTTTGTTTTGTTACTTTATTTATTTGCTTATTGGAATTATTCAGCCTCGGGAGCCTTGTTATAGTTTAAGACTCTCAAATTTTGTTTATTTTTTTATTCATGGGATTGGAATCACTTCAAGTCCCGCGAAATCTTGATTTTAGAAGCTAAGAATCCCATCTTCTTCTTTGCTTATATCAATCTTTTTATTTTGCTTATATTACCTTTCTTATTCTATTATTTCTAATACCTATGTTCTTTTTGTGTTCATGCCCATATTGATGTTGCCTTAACTCTTAAAAATTTGAAAAATCCCATTTTAGCAAGACTCATGACTTAAAAATTTGTTTTTAGAACATGGATTACATGGGTGGAATGGAAATTTTGAAAACTAAAGCATCACTCTATTTTCCAATTAAATGGAAATACTAAAAACTTGATTTTTCTTACAAGAAAATACTTAAGGACAATTTTTGAGAATGATAAAAATGACAATAAACCATTGAAAGACTAAATTACTAAAGGAGGGAAAACTTGATTTTTTTTTCCTACTAAAAATTTGTTTATGGTACTATTGTCAAGTAATAAGAAATTTTTTCTAACCAACTTCATTTTCTCATGTATTAAACTAGTAAGTTGGAAAAATAATGATTTATGAATGTCATTTAGGACTCACATTATCCATATTTTGTTAAATGGATAATAAAGCTCATTTTTAAGAAAAGTTCAAACCATGAGGAACAATTTTTATTATAAACTCATCAAGTTTATGAGAATGCAAGGATCTTAATTAAACCATCAAGACCATTTTTGCAAGATATGAACTCAAGCAACATCACTATGATCATGCATGAAGCATGAACCATTATTATGCATATATATACACACACACATACTACTATATATGTTATATGTATAAGTTTGATTCCATTCAAGAAGGTTTGTCAACTTTCAAATTTCTTTGCTTTCAAAACACGGGATTTAGATGGAGAACTTGTAACCATTTTTACGATAGGATTTACAATATCACCTTACTACCTAGAATAAGTTTTCTAGACTATAGGTTTGAGCAAATTTAGTATAGAATACTCATTTTAGGTATCTCCTTTTGATAGGTGATGAAGGAGAAGACCTTCCATTTCTAAAAGACTATTTTGACCGAAAATATTTCTACAATGGTTGAGTGAGTTTCCCTTGCTTTACTTATTTATGCTTGTGCTTGCAAAATAGAGCACTACAAGTTAGAAAAAAGATAAAAATGGATTGCTTAAGGGAATGTGGAAATCTATGCTTGTGATTCGTTGATTAATTAAAGGAATGATAAGCATATCAAAACACCATTTGGTTGCTAAATGTCTTGCATGGTTTATATCTATTGATTGTATGTTTGTGATAATTGTTTGGTCACCTTGAAAAGAAATTTAACTTAGATTGGAGAATTATAAAAATGGATCATGCATGGTATAAAGTGAGTCACATTGCATTGCACTATTATTCCTACACATGGGGTTGGCAAGTAAAGTTACCTAGCTCCAGCATGAGGAACTACAACGTCCAAGGAATACGTCCTCATGGAGGAGCTGCGTTGGATCACATGCTAAAGGGGAATTAGTAGTGGTTGGTTTTCAAAACCCTAAATGGTCGAATGGACCCTAAAAGTGCAACATTCCCTAACCCTTGATATGGAGGGCGTAAACCCATTCCGCACATGACATCAGTAAATCATGAGTGTATGTGTGAGCATATGTTTGATGCATTGCATATGATTGTCTAACTAACTTATTTGTCTTAGTTTATATGAATATGTTATTATGGGATTATCTCACTAAGCTAGTTGAAAGCTTACCCCCTTATAGATTCTTGTTACAAATAGAGTATAATGAATATTTATGGTTGAATCCGAGACCATGGTTTTGTTAGGTAAGAGCAGGAGCGTTGGAAGTACTTACAGTAGAAATCTTTTATTAGGACTCTAGTAAATGGATGCTTTAAAGAGAATTTATGTAAATTCATATGGAAGGACTTTTTTTTTTTATGTAAGAACAGTATGGATGTAAGTTATGCAAGTAATTATTTTTAAATTCTTTTTTTTCTATAATGGTGCCACCTCTTTAAATTGCATAACTCCGATGGTAACTCTCTTGGTGAAAGTACGTCTTGTGCATAATATCAAAGCTTTTGCACGACTAAGGTTGTCACTCCTAAGCTTTATATTGTATACGGCAGACTGTCATGTTTAATGTACCTCTCGGGGCATGACACGGTAAGCTTCCAACCTAGTTAGTATCCATACAACCCTCGACATCTAAATGAACATTTTTGGAAAACACAAGCACTTTTCCAAGAGCTAATTCAAGTATCGAAGTATTCAAACTACATCTATATGTTCTTTGCTAAGACGATGCATGAACTGACTAATTATACTAATAGCATAAGAAATGTCTAAACAAATTTGGGACAAATAAATTAGTTTATTCCCCAGTTGAGCATCCCTACTTTACCTAGTAAGTCTAGAACATACTTTCTCTGTGAAAGAAAAATGCCTTTTTTTTATCTGGCCACTTCGGTTTTGCGGAAGTACTTGGGTCTTCCTAGGTTTTTTATCTCAAACTCAGTAGCTATTATTTTTGCAACTTGTCTATTTCTTCTATGTCATCTCCTATAATGGTTATGTCATCTACATAAATTATTATTGCAGTAAGCTTCCCTTATTGTTGCTTTATAAAAAGAGTATGATTTGAGTTGCTCTGTTGGTAAACATACTTTTTCATAGACATACTAAATCATCTAAACTAAGCACATGGTGACTACTTCAATCCATATAGAGCTCTCTGGAGTTTTTAAACTATTATAGTAGCAAGAGATGAGACATAATCTGGTGGGATATCCATATATACGTATTCCTCAAGATCTCCATGAAGAAAACCATTCTTTACATCAAACTATTGTAGTAGCCAATCTAAATTTTTTTGCCAAAGATAATATAACTCGAACAGTATTCAACTTTGCCATCAAAGAGAACATTTCTTGATAATCTACTCTATATGTTTGTGGATAAGCCTTAGCTACCAATCTTACTTTGTGTTGTTCAATAGACCCATTTAGCTTATGTTTAATAGAAAGAGCCCATCTGCATCCAACCCTCTTTTTCCCTTCTAGTAATGGAATAAGATTCCATGGTCTATTCTTTTCCAATGCTTCCATCTCTTCCTTGATTGCTTGAGACCATTTTGGATCAATTAAAGCATCATTAATTTTATTCAGAATATGAGAAAAAGATAATTGATCGGTAATGTTTTTGAGAGGTTCAAGCAAGCTTTGAGTAGTCAAATTATTAATGATAGGATATTTTGATTACTTTCCTTTAAGGTCAGCAGAGTGTCGAATTGGGAATTTACCCCTATGGTGCTTAAAGGTAAATGATATCCAACAAGAGTGTCCAAATCATGACTAGAACATAGAATAGGAGAAGTTACCCTGTGAATATTCTTAGGAGAAGAATCATCCTTGTTTAGCACATGGAGTAGAGGGATTTCCTTGACATTTTTAAAATTTGCATGCTCTTCAGCTACCGTAACAAGTTTTCCTATAGTAGTAGTATCATCAATGATATTTTTAGTGTTTTTTGGATTATTTTTTCCTAGCGCTTTTGTGACATCACCTTCGACAACAAATGTACTTGAAATATCTTATTGCAATCAGACCACTTCTAGTCTTCATCCCATTTCTCCCCCTAAAGAGTAGAAGTTGATAATGGTGAAGAGAAAGTTCTTAGATTATAAAAAAGTGATGCACATTGTGATATAGGTACGTCTAGAGACTACAACGAATATCACACGGATCAAATTTCGTTCGTTGCGTTTTATGTAAATGAAAAAATGCAACACATTCGAACACACATGGAGGAATAAGAAGCATTGATGTTAGTGTAACATGTTCAGATGAAACTTGTTAAGGAGTTTTAAACTCCAATATTTAGATGGCATGTGATTTAGTAGTTAAACCATGGTTCTAATAGCATTTTCCCAGTAACAGTTAGGCACCTCTGCTCCAATTAAAAATGCTCATGCTATTTCTAGGATATGTCAATTTTTCTATTTAATAGCACCATTATGTTGAGGAGTTTGACCACAAGTAGATTCATTAAGGAGACTGTGTTTATGAAAATATTCAATAAACTCATCTTTTGTATATTCTTCTCCATTATCAGATCGAAGAATGCTGATTTGGTTGAGAATTGACAATGAATCATAGTATAAAATGCACAAAAACTTGCCTAATACTTTATCCTTACTTTTCAATAGATATAACCATGTCATTCATGTACAATTGTCTATAAAAGTAAAAAACCAACATATATCAGAAAAGGTGGTGATGGGAGACAGACCCTAAACATTAGAATAAATCAAAGCAAAAGGAGTAGTACTTTTATTACGACTAATAGGAAAGGGTACACGATGGCTTTTAGCTAAAATCTAAGTCTCAAATTCGAAATCAGAATAATCTTTATTAGAAAACAATTTTGGAAATAGATGCTTCATCTAGCTAAATGAAGGATGTCCTAGTGATTATGCCAGAGCCAAATCTGTTTATCCCTATCATTAGAGGAAGTATTCACATTGTTGACTTTACTAGAACTGTAATCATCAATGTAGTATAACCCCCAATACCATGCCCAATGATCCCCTTCGTTAGAATATCTTGAAAAAAAAAAACAAAAGTTTGAATAAATCAATTCTACACATTTCAATTCTTTAGTAACTTAACCCACAGACTTAAGTTTATTTGATAGAGATGGTACTAAAAGAGTATTAGGTAAAGAAATTGATGATGATAAATGTATTGTGCCCGCTAATGTAACTAGATTCATGACCCCGTTAGCATTAAAGTTCGTCTTGGTTCTGTATGCTTAAAAAGATCATTTGGGAAAAAAGTCATATGCTTTGTAGCACCTGAGTCCACTATCTAGCCATCACATTTTTGTTGATCAAAGGCAAGTAAAGCATTACTATTTTATATTTGCGAGGCCCGGTTTTAATGTTAAAGGCTTGGATCTAGGTTTGTAGTGCTAAATAAAGGATATAAATGGCATTATTATCAAATATGTACCGATAGCAACCCAAGCAACACTCCTTTCACTTGATATGATACACAAGCCAGATTGAGTAGTTGTTCACCATAATCTTTGATATATTGATACAAACATAGGGTTTTATCTTCAGGAAAGAAAAACAAAACAAGAGAGGTTCATCAAAGTGTTCATTAGCTAAGGTTTACAATAAAGGATGGGTATCTACATAACCTTCAAATGATGGTAAAATGGTAAATATTACAACTTAATAAAAAGAAAATTCGTGCAAGGACAGAACAAGAAATCATGGGCATGATTATGGCCTTAGTGGCCTCTGTTCTTCACTTCATCATGGATCATGGGTGTAACTATGGCCTTAATGGCTTCTGCTCTTCACTTCATCATTAATCATGAGCGTGATTATGGCTTTAATGGCCTCTGATCTTCACTTCTTCATAAATCATGGGCATGGCTCTCGCCTTGGTAGCCTCTAATCCTCACTTCTTCAGAAATCATGGGCATGATTGGTCTGCTACCTTCACTTCCTTCATATTTTTCTTCTAATTTCTTTCAAATTGATTCATAACCACTTGTATAATACATTCCATAACCATGTGGAAAATCATACTCATCTTCCTAAGGTTGATTTGACAAAATTCTTAAAACTACATTTTGTAGTCCTTTAGCTCTAGCTCTTGTAATAGGTTATATGGGAAGTTGATCACTATCATTTCCCCCTAGTTGCTAAAGATTTGATCTCAAATCTCGTGGATTGGCATCTTCATCATCTAGCATATAGGTTGTGAGATCTATAACGTTGAAAGTAGCTAAAACATCATAATCTCCTAGTAGTTCCAGCTTGTAGGCATTGTCGTTGATGAGTTCTAGAACTCAAAATGGTCTATCTGCTCTTGGTGGTAGCTTTCGCTTCCCCTTGTTTATGAATCACTTCTTTCTAAGGTGGATCCAAACTTAAATCTCCTGGCTGAAAGATCTTAACCTTTCTACCCCAATCACCTCCTCCTTTTGCTTGGCTACTTGTTTATGGAGTTGATTCATCACCTGCTTGAATTGCTTTTGGACCTCGTTAGATCGATCAACCCCACTGAGACTTTCATCCCTAAAAGCTAGCATGGATACCATATCAAGTGGAATGCTAGGATTGTATCCATACACAATTTCAAAAGGCATCTTGCTAGTAAAGCTATGTACGATCCTACTATAGGTAAATTCCACAATAAGAAGGTACAAGTCCCAATCTCTTAAATTCTTACCAACAATTGCTCAAAGGAAAGCTCCAAAGGTCCTGTTGATAACTTCAATCTGGTGATCTATCTAATGGGTGAGATGTGGTGCTAAAAAGCAATTTTGTTCCAAGCCTTCTCTATAGTGTTTTCCAAAAATAGCTGAGAAACTTGAAATCACAATTTGAGACAACACTATGAGAAACTCCATGAAGTCACACAATTTCCTGCACCAAAAGGTTAGCAATAAAAAGGGCGTCATCAGTTCAATGATAAGGTACAAAATGTGTCATCTTACTAAATCGATCCACCTCCACCATGATAGAATCCTTCCCCCTCACAGTCTTTGGCAATCCCAGCACAAAATCCATCAATACATCTACCTAAGGGTATGTAGATATCGGCAAAGGCATATACATCCCAAAGGGTTCCTTCTTACTCTTATCCCGTTTGCAAATGGCACAGTACTCTACAACCACATTCACACCACTCTTCATCTTAGGCCAATAGAAATATTCCTTTGAGATTTCAGGAGTATTTTTCCCTCTAAAATGGCTTAACAATCTTCTAACATGAGCTTCCCTCACCAGTAATTCTCTCAAGAAACATTTGGGTATACATAATTTACCCGGTTTAAATAAGAAGCACTCATGCATGAAAAACCCATCTACAAATCTTCCTTCAACACATTTAGCTACTACAGATGCAAAATCCCAATCACTAGCGTATAACTCAACAATAACTCCAAATCCTAGCAATCTAGAATGTAAAGAAGTAATCAATGAATACCCATAAGACAATGCATCAACTACTACATTTGAGCTTCCTTTCTTGTATTTGATCACATAACTGAACCACTCTACAACTCTACCAATCCAGCATGTCATTGAGACAATTTATTTTGGCTCTTCAGGTATCTCAAGGACTCATGATCTGTGTAGATAATGAACTCACAAGGCATGAGATAATGCTACCAAGTGGTAAGGGCTCAAATCAAGGAATGAAACTCCTTGTCATAAACAAAGTAATTTAATGTTGCTCCTCTCAATTTCTCACTGAAAAAAGTAATGGGACGCCACTCCTGCTTCAACACAACACCTATCCCAATCCTGAAGCATTATACTTTAACTCCAAGACTTTCGCAAAGTCGAGTATCATAAGTATTGGAGCAGTTGTCAGCTTCTCCTTAATTGCATCAAAACTCCTCTAAGTCTTTTCATCCACTTAAACTCTTCTCCCTTCTTGGTAAACTTAGTAAGTGGTGCAACAATAGAGCTGAAATTCCGAATGAACTGCCTATAGAATGAAGCAAGTCCATGTAATCTTTGCACCTCTGAGATACCTAGGGGGAATTCAGTAATAGCCTTAATCTATACCTCATTTACTCTAATTCCATCTCCAAATACCATAAACCCTAAAAACATAGCTTCCTCTTAACAAAGCACACATTTAGCTAAATTGCCACACAACTTCTCCTCCTTTAATACTTTAAACACAGCAATTAAGTGTCTCACATGCTTTTCTAAATCAACACTATATATGAGAATATCATCAAAGTATATAACAACAGACTTACCAATGAATTCCAACATAATTCATCAGTCACATAAAAGTACTGGGGGCATTAGTAAGTCCAAATGGCATCATAAGCCATTCATAGAGACCATGCTTGGTTTTAAAGGCTGTCTTCCACTCATCTCCTAGCCTCATTCAGATCTGGTGAGAACTACTCCTTAAATCTATCTTAGATAATATATTAGCACCATAGAGCTCATCAAGCATGCCATCCAATCTAGGTATTGGATAACGGTATTTGATAGTAATCTGGTTGATGAAGTGACTTATCAATACACATCTACTACTTACCATCCTTCTTTCGTACTAATAAAGCCGATACCAAATGTGGACTAATGCTTTCCCTCACAAATCCCTTTTCCATCATCTTATCTACCTATTGCTTGAGCTCCTTCGCCTCTTCTAGATTCATAAGATATGCTAGTCGATTAGGTAATGTTGTTCCTAGAACAAAATCTATAACATGCTCAATCCTTCAAATACGAGGTAATCCTAGTGGCAATTCATATGGAAAGACATTAGCAAAGCGTTTCAAAACACGTTGAATCACCTCAGGTAGAATCATTTGGCTATCAACCTCTAATATCTGTTTGAGATGCAATAAGAACACTGGTTCACCTAAAGCAATAACTTTCCTTAACTCCCCCTTAGTCATCATCTAGCCCTCCATCTTAGGTATGTTGATCTTAGAATACGTAATCCTGACCTCAATTGGACTCATAGGCCTTAAAAGGACCTTTTTTCCATCTTTTACAAAAGTATAAGTATTTTTGTAGCCATCATGAAGAACTCGTCGGTCAAAAAGTCAAGGCTAACCTAAGAGAATATGAGTAGCATTCATGGGTAAGACATCACACAATGTCTTATCTTCATACCTTCCCAAAACTGAGACTATAGCTTTAACCTATCGAATCACCTAAATTGACTCCTTATCACACAGCTAATGTAGCTTATAAGGATGTAGATGTGAAATAGTAAAAAGCTTAAGTTTCTAGACCATAGAAACTTCTGCAACATTCGTATAACTTCCTTTATTAATAATAACTCCATAAATTGTATCCTTCACCTTACTCTGAATATGAAATATATTTTCTCTTTGCTCATCATCAATGGTCTGAGCTACATCTAACACTCATCTCAATACTAAAGACATGTTAGTAGTGGAACCTAAAACTCCTATAGTACCATCTTCTTGCTCATTAAAATCTACCATTAAGTTCTCTTCCTCCTCTTTCTCATCCTTACTCACTACTTCAAGCTTCGTATGTTCAAACACAGCAACCATAACTCTTCTGTTTGGATACTGAGCAACATTTGAAACCTTTGACCTGGCTACTTCGTCTACTAGTCATCTGCATCTCAGTATTGGCATTACTAGTATTAGCAACCGCATTACCTCAATTGTCATCTATTTTGTCCATCTTCCTAGCATTTCCAACACTTTCTTTCTTTATTCTTCTCTCTGGAAATGATTGATTGGAGCTAGATACCCGATTAGGAGGTAATGAGGATCAACATGGAATTCTCTTTCATTGCCTTTTGATCTTGTAGGCTAAGTTAATGGCTTCCTCTAATGTGTGAAAACTCTAGAGTTTCCATAACACTAGCAATCTTAAACTTCAACCCAGTTATGAAACGAGCTATAGTTTGCTCTTAAGGCTCATCCACATTGCACCGAATTGTCAACATTTTGAACTCTTTAACATAGTCCTCCACACTCATTCTACCCTAGTGTAATGATTGTAATCTCAAATATAACTCCTACTGATAGTAATCTAGAACAAATCTCCTATGCATTACCTGCCTCATCATTCGCCATATCATAATTTCAGCTTATCCCCTCCTCCTTTTATTACTCAACAAATTACGCAACCATAATGTGTCATACCCGAAGAAGTATAATGTAGTAAGTCGGACTTTAGTAAGCTCATCATATTCATAACACTCAAAAACTTGCTCTGCATGTTGTTCCCAATCCAGATAATCATCAAGCGATCCTCCTCTGTTGAAGCGTAGGATCTTGATTTTAACCCTTTCAGATCCTTGAAGGGTTCAAACTTCCTAGACAACAAAATTATCACCTTTACATTTAGCTAAGGGTTATCCCCCTAAATGCTCTAGTATACGCTCCATCAAAACAATTAAATGATCAAGGCGTTGATCAGTGGTCATTACAGTAGCATCTCTAGGATTTAGCCCTAGATTAACCGAGTTTCCATCATACACACTTTCATTGGATATAACTAACCCGAACAACAATGCAACACTTCAAAGGAATTTTATCGAACACTTGGTGTGTAAAAATATCACCCTTCCTTCAAATGCAATTCCAAGTGTCACAACAACCCAACAAGGCCACAATACTCCAACAATATAACAAGTAACATAATGCAATAACCACTACTCAACTAATCCAATATTAAATAAAAAATTGGTGAAGACATTTCATCAAACACCTGGTGCATATTCTTTTAAACTCATAGGAACACACCACAAACAAGTTACAACTCCTCAAACTTGAATGTAGTGATGGAAACAACAACATTACAAGATTCTACAACTTAATTCACTACTGCAAGCACTAGATCTACAGCTTCAACAATAAGCACAATGTACGTAGGGTTTTCTACACAACACGTACCCTTAATGCCCCGAAGCTCTGATACCAAAAGATGATACGTGCCAAACCCGATTTAAATTGAAGGTCTTGAATCTAGGTTTTCAATGCTAAATGAATGATATGAATAGCATTATTATCGGATATTATGCATTGATAACAACTCGAGTTATGCTCGTCTCACTTGATATGACGCATAAGCCAGATTGAGTGGTTGTTCTAAAAAATCTTTGAGAGATTGATAACAATTGTCTTTAAGAGAGAAAAACAAAATAGGAGAGGTTCATTAAAGTGTTCATTAGCTAAGGTTAACAACAAAGGAAGGGTATTTTTATAGCCCTTAAATGATGGCAAAATGGTAAATATTACAACTTAATAAAAAGAAAATTCATTCAAGGACAAGGCAAGAAATCTTGGGCGTGATTATGGCCTTAATAGCCTCTGTTCTTCACTTCATCATGAATCATGAGCCGGATCAGGGCCTTAGTGGCCTCTGTTTTTCACTTCATCATGAAGTACGGGCATGACTATAGCCTTAGTAGCCTCTAATCTTCACTTCTTCATAAATCATAGGCATGACTCTTATGGTAGTAGCCTCTGATCCTCACTTCTTCATAAATCATGGGTCAATTAGTTTGTTACCTCACTTCCTTCATATTTTTCTTCTAATTTCTTACAAAATGATTCATGACCACTTATATGATAC
The DNA here is from genome assembly GCA_024138025.1 of Combretum micranthum. Classification (NCBI taxonomy): domain Eukaryota; kingdom Viridiplantae; phylum Streptophyta; class Magnoliopsida; order Myrtales; family Combretaceae; genus Combretum; species Combretum micranthum. The sequence continues at coordinate 825,825 of JAMXBD010000459.1, forward strand.
ATTCCATAACCATGTAAAAAATCATACTCATCTTCTTAAGGTTAATTTGATAAAATTTTTAGAACTAAGTTTTGTAGTCCCTTAGCTCTAGCTCTCATAATGGGTCCTATAGGAAGTTGATCACTATCACTATTGCAACAATAGTTGTTACCTTAATCATTAAGGTTATTGGTATGCTCTACTTTTGACTCCACTATAAAGCAAAAGATAGTTAGGGCCCTACACATGCTATTGTAACTCGTCTATTTCCACCAGTAGCACTAGTTTCCCTTTGTTTTCGAGCCTTAAGTTCATACCACTATTATGGATAACCGTATAGCTTAAAGCAACTTTCACAGTTATGTTTCAGGCTTCCATAATAAGTGCAACCACTTATTCTTTCCTCTGTTTGTCCCTTAGCCTTAGCCTTAGTTGAAGCATTTAATTGGCCCATTTAAGGTTCCACCCTAAATATGCACATGCACATGCACATGCACATGCACAAGCAACAAGTAAGGTATATGCATACTTGGATCATTGTCTCAACTTAATCCAATTATTGAATACTCTACCTTGGATTACAACATACAAAAAGTATTTAGCTCATTTACATTTCCCAACTCATTCCCAGACAACATTCCCTAAAATCCTCACTTTTATTCTATCATTGATGTGGATATTTTTATAAGATATTTGTGTGTATATATATTAAATGTTTAAATTGTAATAATATAATGAAAAATAGTAATTAACTTGGTAATAACAAGGTCTTAGGTTTTTTGAAGTAGAAGTAATTTGAATAAGTTTCAAGATTTTTTTTTAGAAGAATAAGACAAGTTTCCAAAAAGCTTTGTTCTACATAAGCTTCAACACAAGTTATGTTCAAGGTGTTGTAGAAATCTCATTGTACCTAACCTTCAACACAAACTATATAGGGAGGTCGTGTAAAATGCTATTTGAAGGTAGAAAGTATTTTCAAAGTACAGGACATTCTACATAAGTTGTTTAGGGAGGTTGTGTAAAAAGATGATTAAAGGCAGAAACATAACCTTCAACACAAGTTGTATAGGAAGTTATGTAGAAAAGAAACGTAAGTTAACTTGCACAAAGTTTGAAAATTCCAACCTTTTTCTTGTTACAAACATCCAAAACTAAACTAAAATCAAACTCAACCCTTTTCATTTGCTCGTTCATCTATTTTAATTAATTTTTGCAAATAAAAGATCGTAACTTTTATGAAGAACTCACATTACCTTCAAATTTTGTCAATCCTTTACTTTCCCACTTCTCATATCCCTTTTTGCCATTAAAGATCCCTCAAAATATTCCCAACAAATGTTTATCCTCCTGTTAAATCTTAATATTACATAAAGATGAAAAATCTTTGCATTCAAGTATTTGTTTTATCGAAAATTACAAGAAAAAAAAAGGAGTTCCTTTTATTGCATATCGATCCAAAATTTCTTTAAGAATCTTTGATGTTAGAAAATAAAAGAAGGATTTTGTGCAAAATATGATAGGAAGGAAGGCAAAAAAGAACAAAAATAATAAGAGATGGTTACCTTCCTAACAATTTTATTTTGGGTAACCAACACATCTTCTTTTAAAAATCTGAAAGGATAGACAATTCTACCCTATTTATGAAAAGAAAATTACTTCTTTACTCTTCATTAATTTTTTTAGGGAATTTCATTCACTATAGACTAGTTTTAACTCCTCGAGATGCCATGGAAGCGACATTAAGATTGCCATTGTTTGTAAGCATAATTGCTTATCTGGTATCTTCTCTTAGAACATATGCATAGGCTTTTTTAACTATTGGAAAGGGTTGTAGGAGGAGTAAATCACTTCTAATTCTATCAAGTCTGTCATCTAACCTATCAAGAAAGATATAAACTCGATTTTCTTAAAGAAGAGTATTTTCCTTTTGAATATCACATGCATATTCCATTGGATTTGGGCGGTGAAAGTCAATCTCTCGCCATAAGCCTTGGAGGCTAGTATAATATGACTTCATAAATTCTCCATTCTATCTCTTTCGTACTACATGTCTCTTCAAATCATATACTTAAGTCTTATTATTCACATCAAAATATATAGTAGCAATTAAGTCCCATACCTATGGGTATTTTGAAATTGAATAAAATTACGTAAGAGTTATCATTCCTATCAAATTATGTAGTAGTAGTTGAGTCCTATACCTATTGGCGAGTTGAAATTGAATAAAATTGCCAATTAAGGAGAGATCCATTGAGTTAATCAACTACCCCTTAACTATAGCATTCTTTGTTGTCCATTTTTTGTATGTAGGATTAGTAGGATCTGGTTGTGGAAGGTCACTATTTCTATCCCAACTTGTCTTTTCTTGGGACATGTATCTCAACAATTTGGAACTAAAGAGCATAGTTGGTACCATTAAGTTTGATAACAATCATAGTCACTGCTGACTTTGAGTTCAAATTTGGGTCATCTTTGTGTTTAAATCTTCAACTTGTACTTTTATAAGAGTCTGAAAATGTTGAGAATTCAAATAAAAGGAGGAGGAGGAAATTAATACAACTATAAAAATAGGTAAATGTTAAAGATGAAAAATGTCATTCTTCTTTTGTTATATAATATAAATCATCAATTTAGATAGGTATGGTTTTATTAGAATTTAAGATCCTATTTGTTTTGGACATAACATTTTTTTATTTTATTTTTAGGTAAAAAATTTCCCTCTAAGTGAAAATATTTTTCCATATAAAGTAATCTTAACACCTTTTTTAAGAAAATGACTTGCACTTTTTAAAAGAAAAAGTTGTTCCTAAATTACTCTCTATAATAAATAATATTTTATTCATACACTATTCTATGTTTTCTTAAAAAAATTAATTCAAACATTGAAAAGTAATAAGTCATTTTACATACTTTTACAAATCATAACCAAATATATGAAAACATGTTATCTTCAAAAGGATATCATTAACAAAATGTATTTTTATTTGATAAAGAAATTTTCTTAGAAGAAACGAGGTCTATGCTTGATTTATTCCCTGTTAGAAGTTAAATTTTGAAATGGTTTCCTATTTACCCTTTAAGAGGGAGTTTTGAATATTGTAGTGGCTTTGAAAAATGATATATATTTGCTTAATGCATACTGCATTATCTTTTTCCCCTTCACATAATTAAGCATCTAATACTTTAACCAAAAGGCATTACAACCCGCTACGTGTCATTACTAAAGATAAACATGCTAAGGCTCTTATGATAGTAAACCACTTTAGAGAAATATCATCAAATGAGGAGGTATCTGCTTAATAATAATAAACATCTTATAACAACTTATGATAACATAGTTAGCATAAACCATAGCAAACATACTTCAAAACTTAAAACATCTGAAATAACATCTTATAAAATTTCCAAAATCCATAAAAAAATAAAAATAAAACGTTTAACATCTTTCAAAAGTTATCTTTAATCCATAGTATGTCTAACAGTTAGCAGGATAATCAAGTCCACTATCGTCCTTCTCGTATCTACATAAACATCATATCCTGATAATCAAATACACATTGGATCCTCACATATTCTGAAAAAGTTAAAACAATGAGTACAAAGGCCCTGTACGTCATACCGCAAATCACATGCATATGAGCAAAAACAAATAAATTCATATGCATTTTCATATGTAACAAGCATAAGTTATTATTTTTAATTAGTCAGGCAACCAGCACAGTTTAGAATTATCTACAGTTCATCCTAAACTCGAAGTAATCATGACTTTGTAAAGACAACCAATCTGAAAATAAAATAGATACATATATTGGTATTAGGAACTCCTATACACCCTGGATACCGTTTTCGCACTACTCCTAGAACTACCGAACTTCTTCTATGCACGAGTATACTCGAGACAACCTTGTAAATAGACCATCAGGTGTTGTCTTAGTAGCAATGATCATCACTGATCTACTCAATCATAGACAAGAAGCAAATCATAATTAAAATCTAGATAACAATTAATTTATAGATTTCTAATCCTATAAGCACAATCAGCAAACAAGGTAAGGTTGTACCCGTAATCAATTTTAGGAATAGAAACCCTAATCTTATAAAATCACTTAATCATAAACAAACACAATCAAAATATATTTCCACAAAAACATCATAATTTCATCATCCAAAACCCTAATCTCAAAAGAAATATAATCCCTAAATCCATACACACATTTTTCCTATATAGAATTTATATTTCTCCAATCCCAATCTAAGGTTTTCTCCAAATTTTCTCCCACAAGTAAAGCTTCCATCAAAAGATAAATATAATCAGAAAGATTTTCTTTTGAATCATCAAAAGGATGGAAAGATCATTTTTACCTATTCTTAAATTCTTATTCTTCCTTGATTGTGGAATACAAATTCTCCAACAAGAGCTAAGACTTCTCCTCAAAACTTATCTTCAAAACAAAAAGGACCTTAGGAAAAGAACATCTCCTTTAGATCTCCATAGAAGAAGAGGATCAACTCACCTTGGTCTTGTTTCTTTGTCTCCCCTTGATGCAAAACTCACCAAACAGAGGTTTTTACAGAGGTTTCTAGGTTTAGGAATGGTTCAGAAAAGAAATGCATAGATTGTAAAGAACATAAAAAAAAATTTTAATTTCGAATAAGAAAGGTGGCGACTTAAAACATTAGGATTAAGTTTTTCTTCATGACGGCCAACTAAAGGTCGGCAGGACACTGGTGAAAGGTCGGTAGGTACTAGCTTTCAAGCTGCAGTTTTCTATCTTACATCATGTGTTTGTCATGTGATCAAAACATAAATATACTTTAGGATTGATCATAAAACGCTTTTATTTTTAATCAAATGACACCCTTGCTCTTCTTTGCAAATTATTTATTTTTATATTACATAGCATTTTGCATAATATTTTAAATCATATGCCATGACCTTCCAATTTTAGATATACATATAACATATTGAACACACACTGTTCATTAAATTTTTTAGTTATTTCTTTAGTTTAATTGTAGGATAATAAAAACTATTCATTATATGATTTAAACCAAAACCAAATAAAATCAACACGAAAATTTGATTGACTTTGAAATCTTCCAAATAAAAATTAATTTTCGAAGTGGTTAGAATCAAGTGATACCGACTCAAACCTATATAGATGACATATGAGTTTACTTTTATATAACTTTATTCTCTTAGTTTGTTTGATTTGCACTTGATAAAGTCGTCGTGACAAACACATTAACGCATTATAAGTGATAATCTAGCAACGGACGTTATGCAAATAAAATTTTCACATACTTACATTTATCGAGATATATAAACAACATATATCTTATTATATGACTATTCTTTGGCCATGATCGGAAGAATAAAAACGAAATTATTATATGAGGGTGGATAAACTTTAAATTATGTTGATTAGTTTTGTACACATTTTCAAAAAGGGTAAATGTCGTGGCTAGTGAATGCATTTTTGCAAAATATGCAATTTAAGTATCTAATTTTGAAATAGGATAATTCAAAAATAATATATGAACTTTCACAAAAAGTTCAATCAAGTACCTAAATTTGGTTTTGAATAATTTGATACCCAAGTAAGTTTTCATGTACATTTTTCCTACTTGAAAAGTTAATTAGATAGAAAAAAAAATGTACGAAAACTTGCTTAGGTACCAAATTGCTTGAAACCATACTTTAAGTACCTAATTGAAGTTTTTGTGAAAGTTTAGATAACATTTTTTACATTAACCCTTCTGAAATTGATCAATTTAGTATATGAACATTGAAATTGATTAATTTAATACATGTAACTATTTCTTGTGTACACTAATCAATATCTCCAAAGTACTGTTTCATGCACGAAATGTTCTTTTAGATATTAAATTGATCAATTTCAAAGTTTACATATTGAATTGATCAATTTTAAAGTGCAGGTAGCTAATTACATATTTTGCTAAAGTTCATATATTGTTCGGATATTAACCTATCAAAAATACAATAAATTTTTTTTTTAAGTGCACTTATCTTGTACTTTTCTACATCATTATCGATAGTGAAATAGTATAGACTGGAAATAAATTGTACCAAACACAAAACATTTATTATATATGCATATATAAATTGAATGAATAAATTAATTTCAGAAAAAATGTTAAAAATTAAAAGAAAAAAAAAAAAGTTTTAAGCTTACCGACTGCTGTTGCGGTTGAGCAGCTATTATGGCCAGCTGCTTCTCATTGTGTCATCAACCCAACACCATATTTATTCAAAATATATGTATATATATATATATCAAAAAGTTGATCCATCGTCACACTAGGAATGAGTAGGTAACTCTCCCATGTAGGGTACCCATACCCTATTACTAGGAAGTTCAGGTAAGTATCAAGGATCACAATAAAAGTGCGGGTACAAACTTTCAAAACCTACTTTCACAATAAGGTAAATACATGATCTTCATACCTATGCCTACTCTGGAACCTGTACTCCAATATATAAAGTACATATTCCAAGGTTTCCTTATAATGTTAATATATAAGATATAAATAACAATGCTCCATTATTTTATTCAACCACTTTTGTTTAAAATATTATTTATAGGCTACCTTCTATAATTTTTATAATTGAATAACTTGTATGATTCTATTTTAGAAGAACTTATTATTTTTATTTTACAAAACCTATGATGTCTACATGTACTTGAACTCTCAAACTATATAAAAATATGTTTATTTTCTAAGGCTTGATTAATATAGAAATAGTTCCAAAAGTTTTTTTTTTTATTGTGAATTTGCTACAGATTCTATAGTTTTGGTTAATATCACATAAATAGGTTTTATTACACGTTCCCAATATTACACATAACATATTCTATTATTAAGAAGTTTATATAATAAATTACTTACAAAATTTTTTCTACATGTTATTTATAGTAAATATATAAAAATAAGATAGTTATATATAAAATATATATATTACATCAAACCATATCAAATTTTACAAATCCCAAGTTTAAGAAAGAAATAAAAAAAAATATAGAGATTTTATAGAAAAATCTATAGGTTCCACAGGACAACTAGTATCCTACAAGTTTTATAAAGTAAAGGAACATGATGCATATAAGATTCATAGGTTTAGAGTCGAAACTAAATTTAATGCTCTATTCCTTATTAGTAGGTATAGCTGGTACTCCAAACCTTACCCATCCAGTACCCACTCATCCTTATCACACATGATCCAATTAGGTCTTTAATTTTTTTTTCTCACTCTTTTTCATTTAAAAAAACGCAAAAAGTAGGTAGCTACACACCACCCTAAAAAGGGTCGCAGGTAGCTCATGATCCATCAAGAGTTGATGAGTAAAATAAATAATGCTTAGCCATGTATTTTTAACAATAACCTTCATAGGGTGTGACATGCTATATAATTGCTTTCTTATATTATAACTCCAACGGAAATGATTGTTAAAAACACTAGTCAAAAACAACCTATATGTTTTTTAGGGTTCATAACTTTCATTGCTCGGGTTGGTGATCGACAAAACCTAGTAGTTGACAAAGTAATTACTCCTTTTTTTTTTCTCCTTCAATTTTTTAGTTTTGATTATTATATATATAATATAATGTTTTATGTTTCGTGTAGTTTAAGAAAAAGACAATTTTTTTTTATTTTTACTACTTTAGTCAATTTAATATATAATTATAATATTTAAATAAATTATACATGTCAACGTTACTTTAGGTCCATAAAATATGAGAAAGACTCTGATGTTGTTGATTACTAATATAGATAACATGCATCTAATATAATATGATTTTAGAAGAAAACAAGACACACATACAATACATGGTAAGAAAACATCATCACGTGATAGAATGCAAGACCAAAGCCTATGCATTACATAGAGAGTCGTAGGTGGTCATGATCCATAAGTAAAAGGAAATGGTTAAAATAAGCAATTAACAGAACCTATATTTTTGCCAAAATCGATAGCTTTTGGCTACCATTGTTGTTGGTAGATTGATCCAAAAGCTAGCAACTCTTTTTCTTTCTTTTCAAACACATGGCAAGAGGACATCATCACATGAGAAAAAATCAGCAGGTGGATGGCTACGCACCATCCTAAGATCGCAGGTGGGTCATATCCACTAAGCAATTGACGAGTAAAAAAGTAATAACACTTACCTCTATATTTTTAACAACACCCTCCATGAAAGTTAATACATTATAAATCGTTTTCTTATGTATTGCACTCCTCATAAAAAAATTATTAAAAACAGATAATCAAGTAACCTATATAGTTTCGCTAAAATTGATACCTTTGTAACTTTGTTGCGACCACCGTTGTTAGGTAGCTGACAAAGCCAGCAACTCTTTTTATTTTAATCTTTTCTTTTTTCTCTTCCTCAAATTTTTAATTAATCCAATTATTTTATATAATAAATGTTTTATGTTTGGTGTAGTTAAAAAAAATCAATTTCATTTCTTTTTTAATTTCTTACTACTTTAGTCATTTTAATGATATATATTATTAAATTTAAAATAAAATACCTGATAATATTATTTTAGGGGTCCATCAATTCATAAACCTAATATGACTTTTTAAGGAAAAAATATATATATTAGAACACACAAGTCACGTTGTCAATTATTACTGATATGATAGATAACATAAATATAAATACAAAATGATTAGGAATATAATTTAAGAGAGAAAACAAGACACATCATACAATGCATGGTAAAAAGACATCATTTTTATATCAATATACAATTATATCATTATTCAAATATATAAGTATATATATGTTATTTCTATTCAATTTCATGCATTTTAGTACCAATACAAATTTAACATAAAATAAATATCCACATTGATACAAATCATCAGCCCAACTTTAGTTATAGGAAGAGTCAAAACATCGATTCTATGTCATCCTGGTTGTCAAGAGTAAAAACAAACAATGGTGCCAGCCCCAAATTGGCCAAAAAATTGCCGAAGAGCGTCTTTCTCATAATAATATCGATAAACGTCAAATATGGCAGCGGCAGAGTAGTTTTTGGCGGCACTTATTAATTTATAGCTAAAATAAAATAGCCGCGCGATCGGTGTCCTGCTTGCACGGGCCCAAAGTGCATGCAGGGAGGATAAAATAACAGTCAACAAGCACTTCTACCCTTTCTACTTCAAGATGGTATTGTGCACAACGAGTGTATCACCTCAGATATGGCATGGTTCGATTATGAACCGAAAATCGAATCAAAATCATCATCAACGGTTTTAGAATCGGAATCGAATCGGTTGACCGGTTTCGAAACCGGCTATGAAACCACCGGTTTCGCGGTTTCTAAGCGGTTCTTTAATCTAGAACCGGCAGAATCGGCGTTCTATCCGATTCATTTAAAAAAAAAGAAATAAAAAAATAATATTAAATATATATTTATTTAATATTTAAATTATTTCATATAAATAACAAAATTTATTGCTTATTTACAATATTTAATATGTTATTATCAATAATACAAATAAACATAGCTTTAAATTATATATAATTAGTTTAAATAAACTTCTTCTAAAAGCAAAATTTATTTTCTTAGTAATTTCCTACTATTTTTTGCATTGTAATTTTCTTTTATCTTTTAGAGTATTTTACAATATCATAATACTAATTATAATTGATATTGAATGTTTTTGTATACATATAAATGTGCATTCTTAATAATTTTTTAAAAATTTTGGTTAAATAATTTAATACTTTTAGATCCAATAATTAGTTTGACTTTAAAATTTATTTTATCAATAATTAAAATTTATTTATTATTTTTTTAAAAGACGATTCCATGGTTCCAAAACCTGAATTAGGAACTGACGGATCTATGGAACCGGACTAGAACTGTGGGAGATGATTCCAGTTTCGGTTCGTTAATTTTAAAACCCGAAACTGGCTGTTTTGATCCCGATTCGATTCGGTTCGGTTCGGTTCGGTTCCGGAATCATGGTGATATGCTCTTGCCTGCAATATTTATCATAAAATGTTCGAGGATAGAATCAAACACGTTCCATTTGCAAGATCCAAACAATGCTCTTCTCTACATGGACCTTAGCATTACACTTCCAATTCTAATATATATATTCGACCTTTGTACTAGTGCCTGTGAATAGAATAATGGAATAAGTAGAATTAGGAGATCAAATAAGTGTAAATAATAGACCATATTAGAATGTAATTTAAGTAGAAATGAAAATTTGAATAAACTGAATGGAGTCTTTGTACTCAATTCCTTTATGTTACGTCACGTTTGGTGTACTGGTGGAAATGAAGCTAAAAAGGGATAGTTATTCACTTTATTTTATTATTAGGGGTATTTTTTAAATAGAATAAGTTTTATTAATATAGCTATTCCTCTATTAAGGAAAAGATAAGTCCTTATCAATTCCACATAACAAACTTTTTTATGATTTGAATTTTTATACCAATCAAATAAAAAATAATTATTTCACATTAATAAAAATAAATATCAATTTCATTCCAATAACCCAAACACAATATTATAATGAGAGAAAAACAACTTTTCACCAGGTGGAAGTAGATGTAATTTTATCAGAACATTGCGAAGTAAATTTTACCACTAAAATGTTATGAGTAATACTTTAATCAAGCTTTTCCTTTTATCTCCATCTCTTTTTTGTTGTCATCTTAATTAAAAAACTCTTTTTTTCACTTGCATTAAAAGCCCTTATTTAATATAATCCATTCCTCAATTTTTTTCAAAGAAATTTTATTTAGACTTTGCACTAAGCGCTAGTGGAAGAGGAAATTATATTGACTATGCTCGATATTCATTTATCTCCATTATTTGTACAATAAAGTTTTAAGCCACCTAAATTTTTTTTTAAAGTATATTCGGATACCTCCCATTTAATCATGTTGCATGTTCTATCACTTAGGAATGTGCACGATACGGTTCGGTTTGGTTTGCTTCCCGAACGGAACTGTATCATTTTTACGGTTTGTTTTTTCTTTTAAATTCGAATTTAAACATACGGTTTGGCTCATAATTTTTTTTAAAAAAAAAGACCGGTTCGGTTTGCGGTTTGAACCGTTTTTATTCATAAAATAAAAAATATATTTTATCAAAAAACTTCCATTACATATTTTTATCACTAATCTAAATATAAACAACAATATTTAAAATTAATCATTTACAAATAAACATGTAAAACTTATGCGAAGGAAGAGATTTCATCCATTATAAAATTATAATCGTAACTAATCTCATTTTTTTTAAATTATTTTGAGCTATAATGGTATAATAGATTTTATCCCAATGTAAGAAAAAATTTAATTCTTTGTATGCTTCTAACTAACATATTATCAATCATATAAATCAAAAAGTATCTAAATAATATAAGTAAATTAATTAGTAAGAAAATGGAAAAAAATATTCGTAAGTTAGAATACTAGAGGGTAAAATCTAAAATCTATCTTATTATAGATAACATAACAATAAATCTATTTTATTCTCATAAATGCTATATATCTAAGTTGCAAATTTTAAAAACAATTAAATTTTAATAAAACAATTAAGAGTAAAAATAATATGTTTAAATTTTTTTTTTTTTGTAAAATGGTTTAGCTTGGTTCAAACTATACGGTTCGATTCAAGGTCCCAAACTGACCTCGAACCATTTGTTCTTTATTGAATCAAACCATGAACCAAATTGTTTAAAAAAATCGAAATTTCAATTTGATTCGATTGGATCCGATTCGATTCACGATTTGATCGATTTCTTTCACAACCCTAAATCACTAGCCATAATGATGGTCAAAACCCACGCCTCTCTCTCTTCCACAACTATAGGATCTTTTTCGTTTAGTCTCCTTTTGTTTTTTCTTTTTGGCGCCCTTTTTGCTAACCTATGATCATAATTCGCACATTGAACCAACGTTATGGTCGTGGTTTCATGATATGATCCATGCAATGATCATAGGTCTCCAATGGCATGTGGGTCACCAATAAAAGAGATGGCAAAGATAAAGCTGGTGTTTATGCAGTATCGTCATGGAGATTTGGCAAAAGATGGACGTAATTGCGGATTTTTTTCCCCCCACGTTATGCAATCTTCCCAGATTTATTCGCTTGTCAATTTCATGTATTTAGAGCTTCCATCTCCAATTCTATAATACCCTGTATTTCTTTTTCATTTTTTCCCCCACTAGTTTGTTTATCATTCAATTCGTAGGTTTTTATGTGTATATCATGATCAATCATATGCTACCATATATGGGGAGTATTTATATATATATATATAATTTTTTTTTTTTCTTTTTTTACTTGTACATATCAATATTAATTTAATAGGACATATAATTGCACTATCTATATATTTATCTCCAATTGAGTCTGCATCTTGTACCTACCACTTGAATATTTTAAGGTTGTGTGATTAGATAGTCTTTAACTTTCAACGTTAAGAAGTACCTTTCTTCTCTTTCTTTTTCTTATCTTTGCCATTAGACAAAGCTCATCGTTAGGCAAATGTAGTCTTCCTAGATTTATTGGTTTTTTAAGTATATGGAGCATTCATATCTAGTCATTATGTCCCATTTAATTCATCAAGTTTCTATATTTATAGATAGTAATCATGTTTATATCCCTATTAATGATACATTCTCATCATGAATATCAAAGTTTTTTATCATGATATTACCATCCTCGATAAGACTGTTCAGTCGACCATCTAACTATTAAAATAAATATATTAATTAAAATATTAATTATTTTCATGATTTAATCACATTGAATTAATGTAAACTATTGAATAGTCAACTGGTTCTACAAAATTAATGATAGAACCATAAAATTTCCCAACATGAACTTATTGTATCAGAATCAAAGTTGGACAGATTGCTAAGCATGTAGTTTTGATCACCTTGTTTTTTTTTTTTTTCCTCTCTCTCTCTCTCTTTATTTTCTCTATCAAACTTGTGAATAGTTATGTATATTTTTACATTTATAATTCAACTGCAATATTATCGGAAGTTTTTTTCATGATAAATACAAAATTATACGATTCAAATTTCAATCAGATGTGGTGTGGGTTATATCTTGTAATTGTAACCACCTTTTGAATATTATAAGATTGCAGTAGATAGTCTTGACTTTCTTTGTTAAAATATGACTTTCTCTTTTCCGTGTTGACCTCCTCCCCTGTCCTTTCGTTCCTCGTGTGCAACTTAGACAAAATAAGAAAGAGTATTCGATTTTCGAAAGCAAATTTCAAATCACCCTTTTTCAATAAAAGCACAAATCTTTTTCCAGAGTATAAGTTTGAAATATATATATATAATATATAATATAATATATATAAATAATTCAATGCTTTTCATTTGACTTAAACGATGAAGGTGAGGGATAGTTGAGGCATAGACAAAAAAAAAAAAAAAAAAAAACTTGGCAATAGCAGCAATTAAGACTTAAATATTAGTTTGTATTTTCTATGGAACCTACTATTTAAAGATAATTCAGTATTCAACACGTTTTTCATGTTACTTATAAGTTATCTACAATTCAATCGAATACCTACTACCGCGAAAAAGAACAATCGGACATAAATTGCTGGAATTGTATATGGGTTTTGTAACACCTCAATCTTTGGGTATAAAAACTCTGCGACTTCTCCTCACCTCGATAAGAACACATTAAAAGTTCAAGACTTCTTTACAAGTCCACATATTATTTATAATAACTACCGAAACACTTGTTATAGCTCCAAGTATTTATAAATATTGAGTGGTTTTAGGAGTTCCACTCATATTTTAAATATAGAATATGATAATGGATAGATGACTAAGAGTCAAACTAAAGATATCGACAAACTGAACACATAAACCAAATATACAGAATCCAACAAGCACGACTAACAAAATTGATCTAAACCGATACTCCATAGTCTAGATATGAAAACATCAATGGATCAATCGAGATGTCTCTGACAACTACATTTCCTAATAATAAACATGTAGTTATGTAAAAAAGGACACATGCATACATATTACGTTGTAAATGTATGATCAATTGACAAATGCAGTTATTGTTTGGGTCTAACACAGAAAATATGACACAACGAAAGAAAAAAAACTATCACATTTGGTTAATTTTAATAATACCCAAAAAGTAATCTTCTATTTGTCTATCGATTGTATGAATATCCAGACAAAATAGGCATCTAAGATTCGAAAATTGTAAGAAAATTCGAAATTCTAGGGAATATCAAGTAATAAAGCACTCATAAATGATAATATTAATCAATTGAACTGTTCTTTGCCCTAAATATAAATATGAGAACACTCAAAAGCTATCAAAAATAGAAAGTTCATAAAACACACAAACATAAAGTAATTATAATGGCAAATAAAATATCGCAAATGACACATAAAACAAACTTCTATATTAAAAGTTAGGGTTAATGATAAAAATGGTACCTAAACTTTCATAAAAAGAATAAATAGGTACCTAAAGTTTTGGTTTTTAATAATTTAGTAGCTGAATAAAGTTTTCTTTGACTTTTTTCATACTTGAAGTTTGGTTTTGATAATTTTGGTACCTGAATAAAGTTTTTATTAACTTTTTCATACCTGAAATAAGTTTAATGAGATATGAAAAAAGTTCGCGAAAAGTTTGTCTAAGTACTAAAATTATCAAAACCAGATTTCATGTGTGAAAAAAGTTAATGAAAACTTTGTTTATATACCAAACTATTCAAAATCAAACTTCAGGTATCTAGTTGTTCTTTTTGTGAAAATTCAGGTACCATTTTTGTCATTATCCCTAAAAATCATGACATAATTAAATATTTCCAAAACTAGAAAAGAAAATGTAGATTTAAAGGCTTAAACGATTGAATTTTCCCAAAAAATGATGTCGATGACTAGCAAAGCTAATGAATTTCATTTGTTGACTCATTTTCCATTGAAATAGGGACTTGAAATTACACAACCACCACTGACCAAATTTTTTCTTATTTTTCCATATACCTTTTCGCTACTACTTCCACCTCATCAAAATAGGACCAAGTGTTGTTCCATAGGAATTACAAATACTAATACTAATCGTCACTCATTATCCAACTAGAAATATCTGCACAAGTGATTAATAATTGAGTATTTTACAATTCAAATCAAGGAACCTAATTCACTTAACAACACAAAAGAGCGAGTATTACTGTCCACTAGGATTGCAAGAACAATACCTAGCCATTGAATCCACTTAAAGTTATTAATGTGATTTTAAAACACCATCTAATTCCTCATCAACTTCTTATACCATAGGGATTCCTATTATAGACAATAGTAGAGATTGCTCGAACTCACCATCCTTTAATAATCTAGAAATTAATTGGAACTTTACTACATCAAATGCAATTGCACAAATTAACTAATTAATCAATTAATTAATTCTTCTATTCTACAAATTCCACTATTAGGTTTGACCCTAATTTGGCATATTTATGTAGTCTTATACACAAGATTGCATG
The DNA here is from genome assembly GCA_024138025.1 of Combretum micranthum. NCBI lineage: Eukaryota > Viridiplantae > Streptophyta > Magnoliopsida > Myrtales > Combretaceae > Combretum > Combretum micranthum. Next base: position 841,349 of record JAMXBD010000459.1, read on the forward strand.
TTACTCCATCTAATCATGTAGATATGTCCATACACATGGAACTCCTTTATATGCATGAGATCTAATGATTGGTTTCTACACTAGTAAATAGATAACAAATCATTAAGCATAACACTAATAGACTTAATCTTGATCACATGGTTCTTTTAGGAATCTTCATGCTTAGGCATAGCAAATATACTTCTCCATAAGTATAGGCATGAAAACAAAATAAGAAATAAAATCTTATAGAAAAATAACAGCATAAAATAGATTCTTTTTTTATTGTGGATCTTGAATCTTGACTGAATGAATATTGATTTCTACTCGACTCTTGCATTCTCAAACTAATTTTAGTTAGAAGTATTGTCTTTAACTCTCTCTAAGGTTCTCTAGCGTTTTGAGCCCTCCTCATACATTAGTCTACGTTATGTTCGTCCCTCAATTGTTCACCATATATATATTGATAGATTGATAGATTAATAGAGAGAGAGAGAGACTTGAGTAAAACTTGTGTTATAAAGAGTACATAAGTTAGCGCTAAGGTGTGTTGAATAAAGAACATGGCTTTAAACATAGACATGCTAGAAAGTGTGCTATTTTTTTCGAGATATAATATATTATGACCATTTAACAACATTGGATATGCATAGGAAAAGTACATGTATACATATGTACCCGAAGGCTTCTTCTAATCATCATATCACCTCTAAATCAACTCAAAATTGCTTAAAACTTGACCAATTTCCTTTATTGTTCTCTACTTGAGTTATGCGACATCTAAAAGAAAATAGAAATGATGCAAGCACTAAAGTCACTGAAAACACCTCATAAAAATGTAAGAGCACAATAAAATATGCTTATAAAAGTAGGTACAAATATCATCCATAAAATCTTCCTATACTTAAGCTTTTGCTTGTCTTCATGCAAAACAAAAATTAATCTTAAAAAACTCTCGAGGAAAACCAACAAAAAGATAAATCAATAAATTGGTCCTGAAATAGGTCTAATTTAGCCTTTGAAATAGGTATAATTGTACCTCCATCAAACTAACTTAACACCCATATACTTAAGTTTTTACTTCTATCTTCAATCAAAACAAAAACAACCTTTGAAATTTTTTAAGGACAGCCAACAATTAAAAACAAATAGAAATCTAGAAAAACGCAACAATCAAGCTCGGGAACTATCAATTTGCATCTCACAATCAAAAGTCAAAATCCAAATCTAAGCAACTTTTCTTCTAAAAACATAACCCCACTCTATCACAATATTAGAATGCCATAAAATCACTTAAGCACTATTAAAGTGTATTAGAGTACATAGTTAATCTATATAAACTAAAGTTAGCCACATCATTTAAACAAAAAATCATAAACTTAAAATCAAAAGCAATATATACAAATTAAGAGAAAGTGATTAGCATCTTATATACTTGACTAACACATATATACCCCTCGTCTTTTGCTTCACTAATCACAATAACATAAAACAAATGTGTGTAACATCCACCCATCCACTAGATTTCTTTCTTGATAATTCTTTAATCAAGTGTCTTTTTCTCTTTTTTCTTTTCTTTTCTTTTCTTTTTTTTTTTTTTTTTTTGGAGAATGCTCAATTTGGTACTTGAACTTTGATGAAAGTGTCAATTAAGTACCTAAAGTTTAGAAAGTCTAATTTTATACCTAATTAAACTTTTTATGCCCATAAACACTATGCTACTTAAAATTGTTGAGTTGTTATCTGACACATGTCCATTTATTTAAAGAGACAATGTAAATTGGAGTAGTATTTAGGGGCACAAAAAGTTCAATTGAGTATGAACTTGGAATTTTTAAAGTTCATGTACGTAATTGACATTTCTATCAAAGTTCAAGTACCAAATTCGTCATTCCTGCTTTTTTTAATCAATTAAAGTAATTTCATCAATTAGTACGCATTAGATAGGATGATCTTTGACTATTAGGTTTTAAGATACCCTTCCAACCTCTACTACTTTAATTAATTAGTTCACTTTTCCCATACTTTTCTTGTGAACTTTATAGCAATTCAAAGCTGACAATCTTGAGTTTGCCACCCAAGTAAATAAGTTTTATTGTCATGCTCCAAAGGGTACTTTAAATATAGCAGTCCGCCACATATAATATTAAGACTTAAGAATGACCACCTTAGTTACACAAAAATCTCAATATTATGTGTAAGGCATTCAACATAGCAATAGGAGACACCGGTGGCATATATAGTTTAAGCAGTAATATAAAACATCTAAGAACTAATAAACATATTTTCATCAGATTAATCATAATAAGGTCTTTACATAAACTTAAGGGCATTCCCCCGATAAATTTCTAAGGATCCACAATACGACTTAAGTCTTATATACATAAATTTCTATAGCTAAAAGACTTTTTAGGGAATTTCTATCTAAAGCCTTCGATCGAATTTCCCCATAAAGCTTCCCAAAAGCATGGTCTTACCCAGATATAAGGTAACCTTGGATAGAGCAAAAGATGTTCTTATGAAAACAAAAGTTTATAGGGGTGTAAGCTTTATTAGCTTACTAAGAATATTCATGAATTATCATACTCGAAGCAAATGTCAAACAAGTTATAATTAAACAAACATATGATATGCATCAAACACGAGGAAACAATACATATGGTTTTCTGGGAACCATATGTTGGATGGATTTAACTAACCAATCACGGCTAAAACTTTCGTAAATGGATTTTATAGTTCTTACCGGCTACTACTTACCATCAAAAACATGTATAGTCATGTCGGCTACTACTCGTCACTTTGTAGATCATCTCGGCTACTACTCGCCACATGTAAACACTACCAATTATGTGGCCACCACTATTATGCACTTGTCCCACCAAATGTATAATAATGAATGCAATGAGACTAACTATGTGAAGTGCATAAATTAATTTCATTCAGCTTTTGGCATATAATTATAATTTTTTAAGGTGATCATATAAATTTAGACACTCTAATATGCTAATAAAGCACTCATTTGATTATTCATAATCCAAGACTCGATATGATTAGTACAAATTCACCAAAATTGTAATTCACATGCACTTCCCATATTTATCCTTCCTACTTCTAGTGTCACTAAACTGCAAGCACAACCATGAGTATGAAAAATAGAGGAAGTAAACTTACTCAGCCATGTCTCGATAATAACTTGCCTAATCAAAATAGTCTTCTGGAAGAAAGTATAGTCCTCTTGATTACCTAAATAAAAGAAATACCCAAAATGAGTATATATGGAGTTCTACTTAAATTTGCTAATTCTATTTTCTAGTTGGGTAAAAATGGGATTTACAAAAATTTCAATTTGAAATAGTCATAACTTGCTCATTTTAACTCGGAATTTCGCATAAAAGATGTTGTTTTCTACCTAATGAAAATATCTATCTATTTTTAAGGTTATTTTTTTACATTTTAAGCCTTTTGGATTGAAAAACGGTTCGTTACAAATTTGGCACAAAAATTCCAGCCCTCAAATTGTGATTTTTTAACTTTTATTTCATCCAAAAATTTCATAGCAAACACATAGATATTTATATAGCTGAAAAATCCTATATACTCATATTGTATGTATGATTTTAGTAATGTTATCTAAATAATGATTTTCTACAAAACACTTTATTCTAGAAGTTAAAAAATGAAGTTTTACAAAGTTTTTCTCTAAGTTGTTAGAAGGAACTAATATTTTGAGTGTTTTCCTATTATAACTATATTTTCCTAACTTTATAAAATAAGCTTAAAATTTAAAAACTTGATTGGCAAATTTTTATTCTAAGTGGGTTTTTAAACTAGTGCTTTGATTTTAACTTGACTTGAAAAATTTGTTATATTCTTAGTGTCTATCAAATGTTGGTATGACCATCTAAATAAGTTTTTAAGAAAAATTTGCACAGCGAAAATTATCAACATTAAATTTAAAAATAACTTATTTAGATTTTTTAAAAGAGTATAATTGAACCAACATCATAAGTTTTAGAGAAACATGCATAATAATGAGTTATTGAAATTTAAAATGAACCTATTGATATTTTGAAAAGGATGTTGTTGAATTATGATCTTAAGTTGAATGAAAATTTTCTCTTAAGTGTTAAGAATTATTTAGTTCTATTTTATAAAAGAAAAGAATTCATGTTTATTTCTTTGAAAATTTGATTAAGACAACATATTATCATGCATAAACATGAACTTGTAGCTATGTAGTATGATAAATATTCCATATAGAGGATAAAAGATATTGAAAATTAAATAAACATATATGTAATATCAAGTATTGCAAAGTCTTAGCTTGCATCAAGGCTTCCTAGAACTTAGAGTGGACAAGTTCCATAAAAATAAAAGAAAAACATAAGAAAGCTTAAAGAAAAGAAAAAGAAAGAAATTGTGGAAGTCTTAGATTTTTATTCAAGGCTTCCTGAGACTTGTAATTCATCCAGTCTTATAAAATATAGCAAATAAGAAAAAGAAGAAAATTTAGAGTCTTAGATCATGTACAAGGCTCCCGGGACTTAGATTATAAACAAGTCTCAAAACATGTTTTGACTTAATGAGAACAAGTCTAAAACTAAAAAATGACTAGTCTTATTTATTATGAGCAATAATCAAGAGCAAGAATAGTAAGAGCATAATAAGATGTTATGTTAGTGAGCTTTTAGGCTTTAAAAATATAGATATACATATGTTTTATATAATACATATAGGAAGTTAGATTAGAGCATAAACAAAATATGAACATAATAACAACATAAACAATCATGGTTTTAAATAATGACATGAACAAGTTATTGTTTCCATGATTTCCACCCCAGCATAATGCTCATGGGGCTGGGGTAGTAGAAATCACAACATACAAACTGCTCATGTTATGTTTCATGGAAGATAGGAGAGGGTTTAAGACTTTTACCTAAGTTTGATGAAAGAACAAGTGAGTGAATTTCTTTTCTAAAGAGGAAAAATGAGAGTTTTTGGAGAGATTTGTCGAGAGTATTATCATGTAAATCAGAGGTATAAAAGAAATGGAGAGAGAGGTGGTATTTATAGAGAAATATGAAAGGAAATTGAATGTAATAAAATTAATTGAAAAAGAGAAAAATTAGATTGTAGAGAGAGGGGGAGGCACTGGTTTTGGTAGAGGAGGAGAGAGAGAGTTGATTTATTTTATATTTTTGTAATAAAAAGTAATTAAAGTGTAAAAGAAGTTATATATAAATTTTTATAGGAAAAGAAAATGTAAGAGATAGGTGCATAGGTGTAAAAAAATAGATTGTAAAAAAAAGTAGAGATAGAAGAATAGTAATGAATAGTAGTGAATAACAGTGAATAGCAGACTAGACAAATGAAATACCGATAGTAAAAAAATACATATAAAAGTATTAAGTGTGATATTTTTATATATTAAAAAAATTACGAAACTGATATTTTATGAATCCTCATGAAATTAGAAATCTATATTGATTTCTGGAATATTTTTACTATCCCGAGCAACAGACATATTTTTTAAAACTGATCTCGTTCGGATCCAAAACGATCAAATTTTTTACTAATCTGATCTTTTTGTGCTATGATATATTATTTCGAACTATAATCCATTATTAGCTCATTTTTATTGTTCTCAGGTTTCGAGCGTGAAATTATATGAGTTAAAACTACTAGTATACTTTGATCATTGTTAACTTTTGAAGTTCTGGGTTGATTAAGATTAAGGTTTACTCCAATTTACCATAAAATTGAAGGGTTTACAACCTTCCCCCCTCAAAGAAAGTTTTGTCCTCAAAACTTGAATTGCATACCTGATTCATTAAATAACTCTACGTATCTCTATCGAATCTCCTCTTCAATTTCCCAAGTAGCCTCTTCGTGAGAATGATTCCTCCATAAAACCTTAACATACTTAATTTCTTTATTCTTTAACTTCTAAACGTTTAGATCCAAGATTGGCACTTAGTGCTCCTAGTAGGTGACGTTTTCCTTAAGTTGTATGGGTTTCAGCTCCATTATTCGATCGGGATCAGGCACATATCTTCCTAGCACTGAAATATGAAACACATTGTGCACTCCAAACAAATTTGTTGGTAATACCAAGTGATAGGCCAAATCTTCTACTCTTTCAAGCACTTCAAAGGGTCCAATGTATCAAGGGCTTAACTTCCCTTGGGCACGAACTTGGTAGATACTCTTAATCGGGTTTATTTTAGGTAGACATGTTCTCCTACGTTAAAATTAAGGAATCTTCGTTTCTAATCCGCCTAACTTTTCTATCAATCCTAGGCCTCTTTCATTCTTTGCTAAATGATCCGTACTGTACTTGTTGCATCTTGTACAAGATCGAGCCTAATTGCAAGCTTCTCCACATCATCTCAAAACAAAGGTGATCAACATCTTCGTCCATGTAGAGCTCCATATGGCGATATTTGAATTGTCGAATGGTAGCTATTGTTGTAGTTGAACTCCACCAGTGTAATGGGCATCCCAACTTCCTTTAAACTCCATGACACATGCTCATAGCATATCTTTCAATGTTTGAATGGTCCGCTCAAATTGTCCATTAGTCTAGGGGTGGTAAGCTATACTAAAATGCAACTTAGTTCCCATGCACTTTTGTAGGCTCATCTAAAACTTCGATACGAATCTCAAGCCTTGATATAGTACCATCCCAGTTAGAACTCCATGTAGTCTGATTATCTCTTTCACATATAATTTGGCTAACTTATCCATAGAATACATCATGTTGTTGGGTATAAAGTGTGTCGACTTAGTGAGGCGGTCCACTATGACCCATATTGCATCATATTCGGCCAGTGTTTTTGGTAGTCTACACATGAAATCCATCGTAATCTGATCCCATTTCCATTCTAGTATGGTCAATGAATTTAGCAATCGTCCTGGTCTTTGGTGCTTGATTTTCACTTGTTGGCATATGGAACACTTCATCACAAAATTTGCTACATGCCTCTTCATAACATTCCACCAAAAATGACTCTTTAGATCTTGGTACATCTTGTTCCCTCCTGGATGCATCGTATACTCTGAGTTATAGGCTTCACTTAAAATTTCTTTCCTCATTTCCACATCATTTGGTACGCATAGTCTTTCATTCATTCTTACTACATCTTCATCATCGATACCGAAGTTAGCATACTTGCCCTCTTGAACTTCTTTCCTAATCTTTTGAATTACTCCATCATAATGTTATGCTTCTCTGATACGGTCAATGAGAGTAGGTTCCAACTCTAAGTCTGATTGTTGATGATTGCAATCAAAGTGACAAAGATTATATGAAAATAATTTTTTTTTTCTAAAGAAACCACTTTTTTTGGTTTTATTGCAATTTCTTACAATCAGAAGACATTGTTCTTTGCAAGAACATAAAGAATCGTGAACATTTTATTATCTAGCTCTAACTTATGAAATGATTATGTTATCCAAAGGAAAAAGGTAGACAAGTAGATTTTCTTACAAATATTACCTAAGCAATTTAAATGAAAAACGGTGGAGAAAGCATGAAAAGGAAGAAGATAAATACAATTTTCTTTCAGTTTTGAATCCAAACAAAGACCAAAGTTAAGAAGAAATTTTGAATCCCAATGGAAAAGGGCAAATATAACATATCTAGATAAGTCTTAATCAATATCATCAAGCCTTAATCAACACTATTATGTTAAACGGTTAAAACCGAGAACTGAAAATAGTAACCAAAAAAATAATTAACCGTTGAAGCAATTAACCATTAATATAGACCGATTTAGGATTGAGATTTAAAAAAGCCAATATAATGGTTAGGTTAAAAAAAATAGGTCATAGATCGATTAACCGAACCATGCCCACCTCTAAGTAAGGCATCTAATAAGAAAACATTTTAGAGATCTTAGAAAAATTTATTAGAACAAAGTGTTTTATCATATGATATGAATAAAGATTGTGATAATACCATTGGTGATAATAGTGGTGTCAGTGGTGTATGATAAGATCAATGGTAATGTGAGATGATAGTGGTAGCAATGAGTGATGAGATGGTTCTTAAAAAGAAGTGTTAGTACAAAGTTTTTAATTAAGACATTTTTTGTTTATCTTTCCTAAGATTATTGTAATTAATGACTTATTATTAAAGCAAATAACAACGATTAAATGAAAAGGAATAAAGATCCTAATATCAGTTTAAAAACTAAGGGAGTTCCATATCAATAATGATGTGATGGCTTTTGCTTTGTTCAATACCTTTAATGTTACAAAATATGAGTAAAACACTAGCTTAGTTTAAATACTTTTTTCCTAGGATATTTACGATATACTTCATGGCATTTTCATTTTTTTTAAATTCAATTTTAGTTTATTTCATCTATCTTTTCAACATTTATGTTAGTTCATTTTTATTATCGGAAATAATTTTGTAAGTAAATCAAAATTTTCATTTCACTTCAAGTGTTTCTTAGATTCAAACTTGACACATCCTATTTATGCCACCAAAGGTAAAGCCACTTGGTTATAAGGCATAAGGATGTAATCAAGTAGCACTAACAATTTAAGACTCAACTCATGAATCCAGACATGACACAACATAATTATAAAAAGGTTAGACTAAGCAAAAATCAACACGAATAATAAACTAGTCAAAACCGAAAACAACATGGGTTTAAATATGTCTAAGTTCAGGTTTAGGACCTAAATTTGTTCATAGACCTGCAAACCTCATTAAAATATAATGCTATTGTTTTATATCTTGTTTTGTTAAAAAACAATATTATTGCTCCCAATTAAATTACAAAATGAAAACTATTCACATAAGAAACAAAATATATATGTATAGCATATTTTAAATCATACATATAACATATATAAAATATAAATCTTATTTAACAAATAAAACATATATAATATTTATATTAATATATAGTAGAATTATTTGCTACATGTACAACATATGTACATTTATATATATCACATATGTACCATATAGTATGTAGATCAAATATTTATAATAAATATATGTATAGATATAATAAACACATCTAATAAATGATTAATGTCATGGATGATACCTGACTTTTGACAAAATACATAAGTAGGTATTTGAACTTTAAAATTGATTAATTTAGTACCTAAAAGAACTTTCATGCATATCGTTAGTACGAAAATTGTCATCCTATATGAAATTTTTAACTAATATGATGGAAGTATTGTTATCATACATAACAAGTTATTATAAATACTAAATTGATCAATTTCAAAATTTATGTCCTTTATTGTATATTTTGTCAAAGTTCAACTACTATTCGTGACATTTATCCCATAATAAAATCTATATGTCATAAATATGTAATCTATATGCTATATAAAAATTATACATGTAACATATTATATGAATAAGTACATTAAAATAGAGATCATAAAAAGGACATTTATAAAGTGTACAAATTATATATAATACATATATATATAACATATAAAATACATATAAAGTATAACTTATATATAACAAATGTTGCATTTATATATATATGACATAATCTATTATATATGTGTGTGTGTCACTTAACATACATATAGCAAATATTCATAATGTACATGTGTATATACATATACTTATCTATACATATATAAGGTCTATAGGTTATAGGCACCTTATTTTTATGATATATATATATGTGTGTGTGTGTGTGTGTGTGTGTGTGTGTATAGATATTATAATTCAATTGTTACATGAAATACATATACTATATATAGGATAATTACATCGAAAATGTCCCAATGTTTGGGGTAAGCTCATTTAAGGTTCTAATGTCTCAAGTGGTTCAAAAGAGGTTCCAATTAGAGCTGTGCGTACAGTTGTGGTGTAAACCCCCAAAGTTTTACGATCGATTAAGCCTAAACCTTAGTTAGAAAAAACTTAAAAATATCATTTTAGTCAAACCACAATTCGTTTTGATCTCGATCAGATACAGTTTTCGAAAAACATGTCACAGGGCTCGAAATAGTAAAAATATTCCAAATATACCTTTAGACTCATAAAAATATAAGGTTCCAAAAAATATTAGTTTTATAATTTTTCGATAAATAAAAATACCAAATATAGCCTTTAATGCATATTTTAATTATTACCAGTAATTTAATTGTCTAGTTTACTATTTATTACTATTCATTTATCTTTACTTTTCCTTACAACATATTCTTACTACCTATACACCTATTTTCTTACAATTTTTATTTCTAATACAACTTCACATCTCTCACATCTAACTTTTTATTAACAAAAATACAAAAAAATTAAAATCTCTCTCTCTCTCTCCTCCCTATAGGCAACGCCCCCTCCCTCTTTCACTCATAAATATTTTAATTTTTAATTATTTGATTAACACAAATTATCCTCTACTTTTTCCTATAAATACTACCCATTTCTTCTATTTCTTTCGCAACTTTCTTACACTATCAAAACTCTCACAAATTCTCTCCAAAAGTTCTCTCTATTTTTCTCTTCTTCCATAGGTAATAATCTAAGCTTTATATATGTTCATTTACTTAGTATGAACATATTGTTGCTTTCCCAACCTCCATGAGTTTAGAAAACACACACTATGTTCATACTTTGTTCTTATTCATGAATCTATTTTCCGTTATGTTGTTCAATATATTTCTAACTAAATATATCTATGTAGTTATATATATCTTTTAGAGCATTTAAGCTCACTTGTTATTGCAATTTATTCACCTTCCTTGCAATTTATTTACTTTCATGTTATTTTAAAACTAGTCTTTCTAGTCTTAGACTTGTCCTCATTAAGTCAAAATGATTTTCTTTTTCTTTTGGGACTAGTCTATTCTTAGTCCCAGGAAGCTTTGAAGAAGTTAAGGCTCTCAGATACTTGACAATTATTATTATTATGCTTATTTGTTTCTTATATTCCTTATTATATTTTCTTGTGATATTTTATAAACTACATAATCATAATCATGCATAGCTAATGTGTTGTTGTCCAAATAAAAAGAGATCTTTTTTATGAAAGACTAAACTCTTGTAATTTTGTCACTTAACAAATATTTTTCAAAACTTAAAAGGATGTTTTTAACAAATTTCTTTCAAAAATTTATATAAGCCCGCCATAAAATTTCAAACTATTGGTAAAGAAATTTTTTCAAAGTCTAAAATACTTTCTTTTCAAAAGACAACATAAAAATATTGATATATAGATGATAACTTGATACTATGTTTATCAACTTTCTAAACTAAGGGCTAAACAAGTTTTCAAGAAAAATCAACTTACAAGTTTTAAGAAACCCACTTAGGAAAATGAAATTTGAAAAAAAAAAATCAAAGAATAAACTCCTCAAGTACAAAAAAAAAAAAAAAAACTGTTGAAACTCTATTTTTCAATTCCTAGAAATAAAATTGATAGATAACTTAAAAAGACCAAACTTTACTTCAACTCACTTTTGAAAAACTAACGAATGAAAATATAGAACACTAAATTATGATCACCCAAGAATTTATAAGTTATTTCAACCACATAAAGAAAAGTTTAACAAATCCGATTTTACAAAACTTATGAAAGGTTGTTTTATGCAAATTAATTAAATGAGACAACACCTATAGCATCATGCATAAATTATGAGTTTATTTATGTATCAAAGGAATTCTTTTCAAATATATACATATTTAAGTTTTGCTTAACAAGCTTTGAGTGAAGAAATGATTAGAAAATGTTGTTTTTAAATAAGGGAATTTCCATGGTAGATATGTATCCCTCTGATCTGAGACCGAAATGAATTTTTATAGTAAAAATAACCTTAGAAATGGATAGATCTTTTTGAGTAGTAGAAAACGACATATAATATGCGAAATTCCAAGTTACAATGAGTAAGTTATGGCCATTTTAAGTTGAATTTCCACAAATCCGATTTTTACCACAATTAGAAAATAGACTTAGAATATTTGAAGTAGAAATTCTATGAAAGACTCATTTTGAGTATTTCATCCTGTTTAGTTTAAGAAGGAACTAATATCGCTTTCCCGAAGATTATTTCTACTAGGAGCGAGCGCCATGGAGTGAGTTAATCCCTTACTAATTATTTCTTTGAATTGTTTGTAAGTAGTGGCACTAGAGATTAAGAAAAGATAAAAGAAAAAAAGTTGTGTGAATTAGATGCATGTGGAATGAAGTGGATGTTAAATAAGAAGCTAAGTATATTGAAAGAAGGTTTGATGAATAATTTATGTTTTTCTGCAATGGTATGATGAATATTGTTTGGTCACCTTTAACTTGAAATTGACAACAATTAGATAGGCCAATAATGACATTATTTTTTGCTACTATTTTTTATGTGGGGAAACAAAGAGTTATAGTGGTGGCTAGTAGTAGTCGGAAAGTCTAATGGGCAATAGGAGCCAGTAAGTCTGCATATATTGATGGTCGTATGGGCCGGTAACCACCCAACCCCCGACATGGAGGGCATAAAATCTATGTTACACATGGTTTCCGATTAATCATGTGTATTTTGATTGCTCATTTGATTGTTGCATCCACATATGATTATCTAAAATACTTGCATGTTATATGGAAATGTTTTGAAGAGGGGAGTTATTTCGCTAAGCTAGTTTGCTTATACCCTTATAGCTTTTTGTTTTAATTTGATTACTTATGGATGGCATCAAAAAGCCCCTTTTGTCAAGTACGAGCCAAAGTTAGTAGAAGTTTTTGGAAGAAGTTTACATATTTAGTTTTTGGGTGTAGACTTTAAGAAATATCTCTATAGTAGGCTTTTAATATATTTATGTATGTTTTTAAGATGGCTTAGAATAGCAAGACTCTTAGTAGGGGAATGCCTCTAAGAGGTTGTAAGAATTTTGAACTTAATGATTATTACATGTTTACCTTTATAAATTATTGCATGCTTTCATTATCTGCTTAAACGTAATACCCCTTTGAGTCCCCTATTATCTTTGAAGTACGCCTTGCATGTAATATCAAAGCTCTTGCATAACTAAGGTTAGTTCATTCTCTTTAATATTATGTGCGACGGACTGCCACATTTAGGATACCTTTTGAGGCGTGACATGTGGCTCGTGGACTAGCCCATTTACACACTTTAAAAATGGGTTGCACCAATTTTTTCAACTCATTTAAAAGTAAGCCAAATTGGTCTAACCCGTTTAATCGTCGGGTGGAACCATAAGCTAAAACGTTAAAAAAAGAGGAAATTTTAAGAAAATTAATAACATGATAATATATTTGTGATATATTTATGATATGTAATAAAAGAAGATAGATTGCTACATGCACCACACGTATTATAACATTTTTTTAGTATATATTTATTGATATAAACGTAATATGATATGCAATAAATCTTTTTAAAATCTTGTTTTTTTTTAATGTTTTTAAACTTGTTTTTATATAAGTTATCAAAAAAGTAATAAAGTTAATTATTAAGATAAATATAAAATCCTAAAATATATAAATATTCTAATTTTCTCCTTATCTATCATAAAAATAATAAATATTCAGAAATAAAAAATATAAGTTCATTTAGCCTACTGACCGACTCGTTTAGCTCGTGAGCCAAAGTGGATCAGGCCTGATCCTAAAAATTTTTCAAAATTTTTGAAAAAGAATTTATCTATTTCTTGCACTTTCAACTAGTTCTATTATGTACTAAATTAATTAACTTGAAAATTTTTTAAGTATTGAATTGATAAATTTGAAAATTCAAATACCTAATCACATATTTTACTAAAGTTCATATACCAATTATAACATTATTCTTTTTATTAATGGAGAAGAAGGATAGATTGAGTTATGCACAATACCATTCACATAACATGTGTGTGTGTGTGTGTGTGTGTGTGTGTATTACACACGGTATGTAATAATTAATCAATCATTTATTTAAAAAATAGGTGTGGACTCGATGGATGTTTTTTAGTGGAAATATCAAATTTGGTACCTAATGTGAACCCCTAGATTTTATGATGAGTTTTGTATATAAACCCTTGAATCGGAAGTCAAATCAAAAACCCCAAAGTCAACTTAAGTTTATCGTAAGAACTAGAGTATCTAGATCCGACAATCCCATGCTAGAAAACCTAAAACAATATAAATGAGATTATCATAGATTATAGTCTGAAATAATGTGATATAACCTAAAAAGATTAGATTCATCAAAAATTCACTCGTCTCGAACCCTGATGGGATTAGTTTTTAAAAACAAGGTTCCGACATGCAAAATGGTAAAATATTCTGATAGCATATCTAGACTCGAGATGAGGAATCATAAAATATCAATCATAGAATTTTTCAACTTCTAAAAAATCAATATAACTCTTTTAATGTATTTTTCTTGCTACCGATAATTAATTTGTTTTGTTTACTATTCAAGTTACTACTTTCTACTATTCTTTACCATTTTATTATCTCTACTTTGTCTTATTACCTACTCTTACAATCTTACATACCTATTTCTTATATTTTCATTTCCAATACTACTTTATACATAACTTATTTTATATATTACTTACTTTTAATTAAAAAAACAAATTTAATCAATTTTCTCTCCCCTCCATGCAAAAATCGGCACCACTCCCTCTCTTTTCCATCCAATTTATTTTCAATTTCAATTGATTTAATTCACACCCATTTCCATCTCCAAAACTCTATAACTATCCCCCCTCCTTCATTCTTTACACATACTTTCCAAAACATAATAAAAATTTACCAAAATTTCTCCACAAATCCTCTCTCCTCCTTCTCACTATCGTGAGCCTCTTTCTCCATTCCCAAACAACTTTTCACAAAATTTTCTCTTCATTCAACTCTCATCTACTATCTTCCATCATCCTCTACTTTAGATAAACACTTATACCCTCCCATATAAAAACATAACATGAACATCTTGTATGTTTTAATTTCAATAAATCCTCATGAGCTTATGCTAGGCAATGAAATCATGAAAACAACATCATGTTCATGTCTTTTTTTAATCTATGTTAAATTTATTTATGTTATATTTATGCTTCTAATATAACTTTCTATATGATATTAAGTATAAGTATGCATATACATTCCTAGAGCCTAAAACTCACTAATCTAACCTCTTGTTTATGCTCTTATTTCATCACTCATTTTCTTATTTCATGCTAATAAATAAGAGTAGTCACTTTAAGTTTTAAACTTGTCCTCATCAAGTCAAAACATTTTGGGACTTATCCATAATCTAAGTCTCACGGAGCCTTGACATGAATCAAAGACTTCCATATTTTTCTTGTTATTATCTTACTTTTTTTTATGGGACTTGTCTATTTTTAAGTCCCAAGAAGACTTGAATAAAATCTAAGACTTCCACAATTTGCTTTTTTTATCTTTTCTTTAAGCCTTTCCTATGCTTTTCTTTTCTTTATATGGAATTTGTCCATTTCCAAGTTCTGGAAAGTCTTGATACCAAGCTAAGACTTCCATACTTTTGTTTCTTATACATATGTTCATTTGAATCTCTATTTCTTTTATCTTTCTACATGATTAATTATCATAGTTAAAAAGTTCATATTCATGCATGGTCATAAGATGATGTTATAAAAATTCCAAAACAACAATATGACTTATTTTTCCATATAGAAAGGAATAAATTCATAAGAAAATTATTTTCACTTAAAAGAAATTTTCACTAAAACTTAGGATAATAGTTCAACTATATTCTTTCCAAAATATTAAAGTAACTTATTATAAATTCTAACGTTGATAATTCTTTGTTATGCAAATTTCTCTTAAAAACTTATTTATATGGCTTATACCAATATTTTGATAAACAATAAGAACAAAACAATTTTTTCAAGTCAAGTCTCAAATAAACTTACTAGTTAAAAATCCCCTTAGAAGATAAACATTAGTAAACAACTTAAAGAATCAAGTTTTTAAGAGATAAATTCATTTTACAAAGTTGAAGGAATATAAAAATAATAGTTACAATAAGTAGGCATCTTTTATAAACCCAAAATTTTAAGTTTTCTTCCAATAACTCAAAAAGGAGATTTTTGTAACTTCACTTTTAAAACTTTTAAAGTAGATTATTTTATGAAAAAACATTATGGGACAACATCATTAGAATCATGCGTATAGTATGAGTATATATCTATATTAAAGGATTTTTTTTAACTATATAAATATCTACGTGCATGCTATAGAATTTTGGATGATATCAAACTTGGAAAATTACAATTTGAGGACTAGGGTCAATTCTGTAACGACCTATTTCGAAACTCAAATGGCTTTAAATGTTAAAAATAACCTTAGAAATAAATAGATCTTTTTGAGTAGGTAAAAAATGACTACTTATATGTGAAATTCCAAGTTAAAATGAGTAAGTTATAGTCGTTTTAAGTAGGAATTTGATATGGTTCCAATTTTGACGAGAATCATGAGATAGAATTAGCAATTTTAAGTAGAGCTTTCATGAAATACTCACTTCGGATATTTCTTTTGCTTAGGTGATGAGGAAGGCGAGGTTCCTTATCCCGAGGACTATTACAACTAGTGGATAACCCGAGTTATGGCAACGTAAGTTTGTTTCTTAATTGTCGTACTCCCACTTTTGGTTGTAGTCTAGTAGCATTAGAAATAGAAAAAGATAAAAATGGACAATACATGCGCCTTATAATATTGGTTGAAACTATTCTAAGTATATCGAGGCTTAAATTATCTATAATCAAATTGTTGTTTTAGTGCCATATTGAAGTATCTGTCAATTCTATGATTGCCTCTCAAATGTTTAATATCATGCCAAGATTTTAATAAAGTGAATCCATGCATAACATGAAGTGAGTCTCATTGCATTCATTGCTATACTTTTTGTGGGATAAAAGCATAGCAGTGGTGGTATGCAGGCGCCTGTAAATCTGCATTTGGCACATAGGAGCCCATTAAAAATACAATTTAAAGGCAGTAGTACCCGGAAGAACTACAAAATTCTATTTACGAATTATGGTCATATGGGCCCAAACACCTAATCCCAAATGGAGGACGTAAATCATTCAAACATATGATTTCCTATTCATCAACTGTTTTGCTTGCTCACGTGTTTGTTGCATTACATATGCTTGTATAATTAACTTGTTTGATTTTGTTGAACGAGTACATTGTTATGAGGAATATTTCTCACTAAGCAAGTAAGCTTACACCCCTTTAGATATTTGTTGTAGTTCCCTTTCTTTGGTGAAGCCCTGATGATACTTTTCTTAGGTACCAATTTTTGAATTCGAGGAGCTTTTGAAAGAAGTTATAGCCTAAGTTATGATGTTATGATTTCCATTCTTGAATGTTATTTCTATAACTCTTTAAACTACTCATTTCAAAGAATGGTCCTCTATGGTCGTAAAATACTCCTTATCGTAAAAATAGTCCTTATAACCCAATATCGAAACTTTTGCGTGATTAAGATAGCCATTCTAAGCTTTAATATAGAGTGTGGTGGGCAGTTACGTTTCACATTTAGGCTACCCTTTAAGGCATGACACCTAAACTTTGAAGTAGTCAATTTAATATCCAATCAAACTTTTCATGACTATTTTTACTGCCTCGGAAACACCATTCATTTTATCTTGTGACATGGAAGAAGTAGTCTATTAGTATTAGATAGTGTTGGGAGAAGTTTTTTCTTCCAAGTCAACAAACAATATAATTGGTATTAAGGAGGTAATGAAAATAAGTACAAATAATTTAATTGGGTATTAAATTAACTACTTTAATGTTTAGCTACTAAATCGAATTTTTGTAGAAAGTTCAAATAACAAATTTGACATCTATCCTTTACCCTTTGGTTAATAGCTAGCTTCCGATGGTATAAAAAAATAGCTGGCTTCCTATGAAATGATATTATGAAACACATTGATTGCTAGTGTTCTATTAGTCTGAAAGCGTCCACATTGAGGTTATTAGCATGGATTCCTAACCAAAGGATCTCACTTTTTGAAATCCTGAGTTATTCTTTTAACTTTTTGGGATTTTCAACGAAAGTGAGTTCCTTCAAAATATTTTAGAATTATTATGCAAAAGTTATTATATTGTATAAAAGTAAATGGATCTTATAAAAATATAAAAGAAAGTGAAGGAACTAATGTCTCATGTATAAAGTGATAAGGTAAAAAACTTGTCAAGAAATTTATGGTTGTCGATGGTTTGAGTTGTGGGTTTCTATATCACCGATTGACAAAGACAAGAATTAAAGAAAGAAAAAAAAAATATATTATCCGAACCAAGAGGTA
Source organism: Combretum micranthum (assembly GCA_024138025.1). NCBI lineage: Eukaryota > Viridiplantae > Streptophyta > Magnoliopsida > Myrtales > Combretaceae > Combretum > Combretum micranthum. Next base: position 859,605 of record JAMXBD010000459.1, read on the forward strand.
TAAAAGAGAGAGGAATACAGATATTGGTTTCTTAGCAAGTAATAAAATTAAAAGGTAATAACTATTTTTATATTTTTAAAGTTCCATGGGTAGATATGAATATATATAAAGGGATTGCTATTATCTTGATCTTGTAAACGAATTGCAATTCCTTTTTTTATCTAAGTTATAACAATTCTGCAAAATAGCTACTCTGCAAAAAGTGATAGACTTATTGAAAAAATAATAATTATTCTATTTTACCCTTACAATATAAACAAAATGTATCGTTGAGTAGTTTTGATGATTTCAAAAGATGTATATTTCATCAGCTCGTTATGAGCAAATCTGCTGTACCCAATTTTTTTCTGGAATACCTTAATATTTTTGGATATCTTTCCCACAGGGCTCTATTATAAGCACGTAATTTTTTCATAAATTATGTAGATAATATTGAAAAACATGAAGCCTTTCTTATAAGTTCTCAACGATACCTTTGTTTCATTATCGCCGATGAACTGCTGACAGAACAAAGTACTACCGACATATGGTTATATTTATAATATGCGCTTATTATTATTATTATTATTATTAATGTTTCGGGCATCTACTCAGCAGAATCTTTGAAAGAATCAAGATAAAGTGCAATGTACTGGATCAGATGCTACCTATTAAAAGAGAGAAATAACTGTCATTAATTATCATCAAAATAAGCTATAACAACGAAAAAAGTTTTGTCATTTTTAGTTTATTGAAATAGATAAAAAATTCTTTTTTACTGAAAGAATGATTATTCTTGATAAAAAAATATATTTTCTTCAAAAATATCCCAAATGAAAAAAATAAGAATTACAATTTTATTACACAAACTCCATGTGCTGTTCCGTAAATTGTCACGTAATCAAAACCTTAACTTCAGGGACAACTTTGTTTTATGTGAAGGACTGGTTTGATTGTTAAGTGTAAACAATAAAATGCATGTGTCTCATTATTGTTCTTGGTTAGGTGATAGAAAAATGAGTAGGTAGTGCGGCTTGTGTCCATGTGTAACTGAACTATTTAGGTGTTGATAAATCAAGGAAACACACACTTGAAATAAAACTCGGGTAATGACCAGAATTTTTGCAGGTTCAGCCATGGTGCAGAAATAACAATTTTAGAAAATGAAACAACGAAGACATTGAGACGTAGCAGAATGAAAATTTTGAAATTTGTTGGAAATGGAAATTGGATTAAGATCGAATAGGAAGAGTCATAACAAAACATCAGATTCTGTTTTCAATGCCAGGAAACAGGAACACACACACAGCTAATTCTCCAAAACCAAACGTGGACTTTCACCTAACAGCAAAAGCAAGTTCATCTAACAGTTTATCAACGAAATTTTTATATATGGTGGATTTTCATGTTCATGCAAATTTATAAGCATCAGTCTGAAAATGATATCAAAAAGACTTTTGTCTATATTAGATCTATATCGAATAAGAATATATAACTTATCTGTATCATGTCTGTATCAGTTTAGTTTGGTCAGTTTATAAATAAAATTATTGGTTTTTTATCGGTATCAGTTTATTGACAAATATCAGTTTAAAAATGATACAAACAAACAAGTAAAACCCATGTGCAAGTTGAATGATATATGGTAAAGACAGAACGACATGGACAGGCATGGGCGGAACATGCATGGCTGGCGGGACATAAGAAGCCAATAACATGGTCCATTTGAAGATGATTTTGGTCCATATATGTCCTGAAGCCTGTAGCCTGTAGGAATAGTTATTCATGATGCCCAGTTATACTCATATTGTATTTTACACGGAATTCGTGTCGGTATTTAAAATTAATGGGAGATCGCAGATAATTTATTTATGTTATAGTTATGTTTATTTGTGTGAATTGTATATATCATTGTAATTAATGTTTTTTTTTTTTTTTAAATCCTATACATCTGTTTTTATTATCCTATGGCATCTGAAGTTGTCAGGTAAGAGATGCAGCTAACATATTTATGTAAAATAATTACTCCTGATATTTTTGGATCTCATATTGGTCTATATTATACCTAGTGTAATATGGAAGAAATGAAAATAAAATAATCATGTGTGTTGTATATCTATAATTAAAAAAAAACGCAAATGGCTGGTATGTGCAGCAAATGACTTTTGGTTAATAGCTGCTATTGGAACATTATAATTATAATTAATCCAACAGCTTTGAGGAAAATTGGGGGTTAGAATAGGTGCTTTGCGGTGACACAGGTTTCAATAGTATTAAATATGCCACACAAATTTGACATGTTAATAGTTTTATAAAATCTTTTTCATTATCCCTGTAACTTCTAAATAAAACATTAATACTTGCCCCTTATTAGAAGCATTAAATTTTGTTTTCTCCTCTGCCACAATTTGATACTTACATTGTCCAAGCAGAATGTGGCATGTAAAAAGTCACGTGAAGAAAGGAACAATTTGAAAAGTGGCTAACTAGAAAAAAACAGACGAAAATGGATTTCTAGACCAAGACATACAATTACACCACCGTGACCGATTGATTCTTCTCACACACAAATAGCAGTCCCAGAGCATGCTAGAAAAGAATTAGTGATGTTTGCAGACATCCTATTTTTCTCCCTATATCTTTATTTCTTAGGATAGTCTTAGTTTTATACCAAAAATAAAAAATGCAAACATAAAAAAAAAAAAAAATTAACTACTTTAAAAATAATAAAAAAAATGAATAAAAAAGTAGGTCACATTGAGGTATGGTGGTCATAGAGCTGTTCAATTGATTTTTCTTGATCAAAGCTAATACGGTGATTAAATTGGAATTTAAACTTCACCGAACCCATTATTCTTGAAATCTTTTTTACCTTTGTTAATAAAGCGATTAATGTAGTAATCATTACCTAAACTTTGTTAAAATGTAGGTACAATATACATCTTAAATTTTTATTTGATCAATTTAATACTAAATCAAATTTTTTGTACTCGCTTAAGGTGGTTCCATTAGCTTCATCTACCTTGCTGGATGAAATGGCCCAATAGGCACTTTGATATGTATATAGTGTCTCTTGAAAAAACTATTCACATTAGAAAGAAAAGAAAATCGGAAATGGAAAGGGGTAAAAAAGAAAAAGAATAATAAAGAAGGAGAATGAGAGAGAAGGAAAAAAAAGAAAGAAAGAATGGAAAGTTCACCTCTTAAATTTGAATCATCAATGTTTTGTAAAAAATTTAACAAACATGACAAATATATAGATAAAACTTGAAATAAAAATAAAAGATTCATTAAAAAACTGAAAAAAAAAAGGGTGAAAATCAGCTTTCATTAAAATTCTAAGCTTTCCTTTTGAGTTGATTCGAATCAATGGTGTTGAATTACATCATCAACCATCAAATCAACTTATCGACAAATGAGAACGTAATGGGAAGGAGTGTTTCCTTTAAAGCATTATTTATGGAAGTTCAAGACTTACAATCTCAAAATCTTTCCGGCTCAAACGCATCACTTTCATTAAGAAAATCGCTCGTTCACCGCACAAAAATAGAGCAAAAAGCGGTCTACTGTTCAATCTCAAAATCTTACGTTAGAATTCCGACGCCCTTTAACAGAACCCTTGTTTTAGGATTTTTTTTTTTTTTACTGCACATTCTCACACAAATGGGAGAGGGCTTTGGTAGAATTCGAGGAACGTCAATTTCTCAATGATCAGCTAATTTAGGCTCCATTTAAATTTTTTGATTTGTATCTATATTTTAACTATATTTAATCTTATCTATATCTTATCTGTTTGGTCTGTTTATAAATAAAAATGTATATTTCATCTATATTTATATTTTGACAAACATTTATTTAAAATTGATAAAAATAAAATATCAAAACAATGAAAATAAGAAGAAACAAATAGACCGTTAGTATATTAGACACCATCACTTTGTGTGCAAATGCTAGAACCGAGAATGTAACAACTAGGTCATTACTCGCACAATTCACCAATGGACAATTTATTTTAAATTTTTAAGCCTTAAAATACCATATTTTTAGGGAAAAAAAATACCATATTTGAACAAGAATACTAAATATGGATAAAAATACTAGCATATGGAAAAATCTTGATACTCACTCAAAGTATCACATTTGAACAAGAATACTAGATATGGACAATAATATCATATCCTAAAAAATGTTGATACTTGCTCAAAATACCACATCTAAATGAAAATACCAAATATAAACAAAATTACTACCTCTTAATGAAAGTTGATATTTAGAGCAAGTATCGATTTTTTATGGGATCTAGTATTTTTGCCATATTTGATATTCTCGTCTAAATGTGGTGCTTTGAGCAAGAATCATTTTTTCTTTTTTTAAGAATCTAGAATGGTTGTCCAAATCTACTATTATTGTCCAAATATGGTATTTTAAGCGGGTACCAACCTTTTTGTGGAATCTCGTATTTTTATTATGTGGTATTCTCTTACAAATACGGTATTTTGAGTAAGTACTAACATTTTGTAGGATTTGGTATTTTTCTCTATGATACTCTTGTCCAAATGTGATATTTCAGCAAGTACCAACCCTCGTCCAAATGTAGTACTTCAAGCAAGTATCGGTTTTTTTTTTTTTTTTGTAGGATTTAATATTTTTGCCCATATATGGTGTTCTCGTCTAAATGTGGTACTTTGAATAAATGCTAACTTTTTGTGCAATCTAATATTTTTGTCCGTATATGATATTTTAGTAAGTGTTAAGTTTATCGGTCACAACCTTATTTCAAGTTGCCAGGCGGCTTATTCCAATAATTTCCCTCAAACAACCAACTTAATCGCAACAGGGCAAAGCATCATCACGAATAGAGGAACATCACTGGGTTAATACCAATTCCTATTTGGCAAGAGATGATTGAAATTACGGTATTATGTACAAATGGTAAGGTACATTGTTGTTAGTGATATGGTAGATATTTCAAACAGAGAACCTAGGCATTCCTTTGTCAGCCGCGTTCATCATACAAAAGCATAGAGTTCGGCCCTTTATTCCTTATATACTTTTCCCCAATCGGATAGTCACTTGAATAATCCAGCTAAAGGCATGAGCGGAGGAATGCTCATAATGTGGAACTTTGATGTCTTGCGAGTGGAGAAGATCAAGCAGACAGAATAAGAAAGCACATTATGGCTAAAGTCAAATTTTCTAATTTGTCTTGATTTCATTTTGTGATTTACGCTTCTCCTAAATTTCAATTATGATTTACGCTAACATAGTGAATAAAGGAGTTTTGATGTGTCGAGAGAGATTTTAACAGCATCTTTTTCCTCCATAAAAACTAAAGGGATGTTCCTATCATAATCAAGCGGTTAAATACTACTTTTGTATGAATAGCCATGGATTGTTTGATATTGGTTTTATTGGACTTAAATACACATGGTTGGACCAGTAACAACTTTTCACACTAGTTCAAAAACGGTTTGGTAGAAGGTGGTTTAATAATGAATGATAAATCTTGTACCCACAATACAAACTGTTCAACTCCAAAAATAGCCATTAGATCACTATTTGTTATTGTTAAAAGCTCAACCATATGAGACTGAAAATTTAATTTCAGGTTTCAACTAACATGTTTTAGTCATTCGTGTTTTACACCACTCACTCAATCAATTTGAGAATTAAATCATTTCGATTGCTTACGGTCAATGGATAGATTGCGCAAACTATTTTAGAGAGTGGAAGAAAAATGTTTTTAGAAATGTGATCACAAAAAAGAAGAATATTCTTAGTAATAGAAGGCATAAAAGAGTCATGGTTGGTAATCCTACCCATGGTTTAATTTCCTAGAACAATTTAAGGAAAGAGCTAGCTAGATTTTGAGTTGGGCGGAAGGTATTTGGAAAATGAATAATAGAGCAAATTGAATCAAAAGTGGAGATAGAAATACAACATACTATCATTCAATTATTATTGTAAGAAGATTAAGAAACAATTCCTAGCCTTAAAAGACTTGATGAAGAATTGGCTTTATGAGAAGCAATCATATTATTGCTTGTATTTCAAGTTACTCATAAAAGTTATTTTGCTGAAAGAAAGGATTGAATTGGGTAGTAGTTCTAGTCCCATTCCTTTAAAGCTTCATTTTGGGTAATTGGAGCAGAGAAACATAAGCTAAGCAAACCCTTGGATAATAATGTAATTCTTGTTGCTCTTATATCTATTGGACTGTACAAAACTCTTTGAAAAGATAGATTATATGCTTTTATGTCAAGAAATCTAGCATGTTATAAGATAATTGATGAGCAATATGATTCATCATTATTTTCTATATGGCCATGTCCGTCCACAACTAAATTAAACTTAATAGGTGCTCATTCCCATGAAATTAAAGATTCACAAGTGAGCAACATTCAACCTATAGGGATATACACCACTCTATCTAAAACCATGTCAAAAACTTAGTGCATAGATTAAAGCCTCTCTTAAAGCCTTTTGCTCATCCTAATTGATCCAACTTCATTCCTAGAAAAAAAAAAAAAAAAAGGTACTTAATACAACACCATTCTTATTAAGACAAATTTGCATATATATAGGAAAAATAATAATAATAATAATAATAAAGGGATGGATCATGGATTATTATAAAGTTTGACTTAAAAGAATGTGTTTGACACTATTAAATGTGATCTTATTCATTATGTTGTCTCAACTTTAGGTTTTATTGAGCGAGATCGATTAATTAATTCACATCTATCCTTTACTTCCATTGAAATATTGGTTAATGGTCTTTCCTTGCAAAACTTTATTTCTAAGTGGAGCAATACAACAAGAAGACCCTTTATTCCTCTATATGTTCATACTTTCTTTTGGAGTTTTTAGGTAAAAATATTGAAATGAATATATTCAAGAAGGAGCTTGAGAACCATTCAATATAATAGGCAATAGTCTCAAGATCTTTCATATAATGTTTGCAAATGATATTTTGTTGATTATTAAAGTAAATAAGAAGAACATAAAAATATATCACAAAACCATTAAATCCTTTTCAATTGTGCCAAACTTATCTCCAAATATGAACAAATAATCAATAATGTTTTATAAAAATCTTCTGACATCATTCTGAGAGGAGGTTATGAATGCATATAGTTTATTGAAAAGCTATATTTTTAAAAAATTATTTGGGATTAGATAAGAGGAAAAGGTTGAAATTGCTCAACTAAACTTTCTAATATAAGAGGTGCAACAAAAGTTAAGTGGTTGGGACGCAAGACAACTTAGCATGGCATGATGAATAATCCTTGCATTTTGTACTATAAGTTTTCCATTCTACTACATGCAAGTTAAAGGACATTCACAAAGGATTGTACAAAAATTAAAATGGGAATACTGGAGGCTTTATATGGAATGAAGTAAATAATCTAAACAAGACTCATTAAATTTAAGTTGGAAGAATTCACATCACCTTGAGAAGGTGGTAGACTTAGGATCTTGAATCTAAACTTAGGGAACAAGGCTTGTGTCATTAAAAAAAAGGTGGAAGGTCAAAATTAAAAGAATACATGGGACACATGTATTAAAAGCCACATAGAAGCATCTAAGGGAAGAATCATCACACACAACACATCCTAAAGGTAGTTCTCACTTATTCAAGGAACTTTCAATAATGACCTAATGACTATTAAATAGAGATTATGTTATAGGATATAGTAAAAATGAAAGTATTTGATCTCATAGATGAGTTGGGGGTTGGAACATATTACTTTGACATAAATTATTCAAGGATATATGCATTTTAATGCCCTATATATTGCAGGACTTGGATGAATAGTGGGAGAAAAATTTAGGTTTTGAAATCTCTAAAATAATCTTTCAAAGAGCAGGTCCCCTAGTACTAAGACATAAAGTAGTAGATCAACAAGCATTTTCCAATTATGCTTACCTTATTCCTTCATTAAGAGATATTTATATGAAGGAGAAGAAAGAGAGAGAGAGACATTTATAACAACATATAGGAGAAAGAGAACTCAACAAATGGCGATTGGAAGTGAATATGGAAACTGATGCAGCATAGGATAAAGAGACGAAAAATCCTACACTGCCGGTGTTGGAGCGGCGTATTTTACTTGTCTTTTTGGTTTCTCAAATTCGTAATTAATAATGTGGTCAATGCCTTTAGAATATCATTTAATATTTCTAAAGAATAATTTTTAGTATCATTTAGTAGGATTTTTAATATGATTTAATGTCTTTTAATAGGATGTCAGTTTCATAGGATTTAATGTCTTTTAATAGGATGTCAGTTTTAGTTTTTCCTTTTAAATGCTATTTAATATTATTTAATAGGTTTTAGTCCTTTTTCGATTATGGCAACTTTCAAGCTTGCCTATATATGTAAGCCTTATGGCATATGAGGCAGAATATCTTGTTTTTGAATGAAATTGTTTGAGAGTGTTCTCTCTTTATCCCAAATTTCGTTATCTTGTGTAGATTTCGATTTTTGATGCCAAATATCTAGGTATTCTCAGAATCAATGGATATTTGAAGATCACAAGCCGGTATTCGTGCGCGAATCAACGTCTTGTGATAAACCCTTTCGTATTCCGCTGCGTCAGTTGGTATCAGAGCTGTTCTTTTTATTCCGTTGCGTCAATGGCTTGAAATTGTCTCCCTTTTATTCCGCTGCGTCAGTTGGTATCAGAGCCGCGTTCGCTCTTGGAATATCATGGCGCCTCACAAACACTTTAACCAGCGACATGTGGATGAAATCTATGGTCATGATGACCTAGGTCGACGAATTGAAAAAAAAGTTGATTGGTGCTTCAGTCGTATGGTGGATCAGGTCACAGAAAGGATAGAGGCACTTCTGGTGAATCAGAATAAAGGTAGAAACCTTAATCCTGATCTGGTGCCTAATTCTGATTTGATACATGATGTAGGTTATGAGGAATCGGATGATGACTCTTCTTTTGTTAAGGAAAATAGTAGCTGCAGGGAATTAATGATGAACACAGAAATCCTAGAATTTGATGATGATTTCTCTTCTGTTGATGGGGATTACTATGATGAAGAACCAATATTTGACGTTTATGAGGAAGATGAAGGGGATGTCTTTGAAGAAAAAGGCAATTTTGAACCAGTTTATGATAAAGTTGTGTTTGAGGCTATAGGTGATGGAAGACCTGTTTTCGACACCGAGTATGTTGAGGAAGAATTTGTGACCGGTGGTGAACAGGAGATTCATGATTCTGATATTATATCTGCTATAGTGGGTAAGCAGGTTAAAGGAGAACTTGAGTTATTTCAAGTAGCCATTCCAATAGCGAAGAAGTTTCAAGGTGTGTTTCCTAAAGAATCGCATGATGGCTTACTACCTCTGCATGATATTCAATACTGGATCGATCTTGAACTAAGCATAACCCTTCTAAACCATCTTCATTATCAAATGAGCCCTACAAAACATGAAAAGTTGAAGAGACAGGTTGAGGAGTTGCTGCATAACATGGTAAAAATTCGAGGTCGAATTTTGTCCAGCCTGGAGAGGATGATGCAGCATAGGATAAAGAGACGAAAAATCCTACACTGCCGGTGTTGGAGCGGCGTATTTTACTTGTCTTTTTGGTTTCTCAAATTCGTAATTAATAATGTGGTCAATGCCTTTAGAATATCATTTAATATTTCTAAAGAATAATTTTTAGTATCATTTAGTAGGATTTTTAATATGATTTAATGTCTTTTAATAGGATGTCAGTTTCATAGGATTTAATGTCTTTTAATAGGATGTCAGTTTTAGTTTTTCCTTTTAAATGCTATTTAATATTATTTAATAGGTTTTAGTCCTTTTTCGATTATGGCAACTTTCAAGCTTGCCTATATATATGTAAGCCTTATGGCATATGAGACAGGATATCTTGTTTTTGAATGAAATTGTTTGAGAGTGTTCTCTCTTTATCCCAAATTTCGTTATCTTGTGTAGATTTCGATTTTTGATGCCAAATATCTAGGTATTCTCAGAATCAATGGATATTTGAAGATCACAAGCCGGTATTCGTGCGCGAATCAACATCTTGTGATAAACCCTTTCGTATTCCGCTGCGTCAGAAACCCATTTTTTCCTAAACATTGAATTGGTACTTTAGAAAATTTTTCATGATTAGGTTGCCTATACCAAAAAACTTATGTGGTTGAACCACTCTAAATAGTGTTAGTTGTCTTGGATGTGGTTCAATAAAATGGGAGACTAAACCCTTCATTGCAATCTCAACTTATTTAAAATGCCCAAAAGTGAATCAAAAGTAATTGCTCTAAAAAGAAGAATGCTTCAAAACTTTCAATTCCTTCTAACCAATTATTATTTAGTTTCATGTTATGGGAAATCTCCAACAATCAAAATGAACTAATTTTTCAATTAGGAAACTCTAATTTATCCTTAGAATAACATATTGGAATGCTTCCTTACTAATCATATTGTTATCATAAAAAATTTATATACAATGTGGAAATGAGATATTTATTTTAAACAAGGCAAAGCAAGGCTTATACTTGAAAATAACCAAGCTTTAATTAGTGGAAGTAAGCCTTGACTTTAATGGAAATTGGGCTTTTGGTTTTACTCAAAGCTTTGGCGAAAAAGCATACGTACTACAAAATTGTGAGCTACCTATTAGGGGCATAACTTATTATGCATAAAGAAATTATCAATAAGCTGAAATAAACGGTGACTCCATTACGCTCAGTACTCTTTTAGTTGATTCTAATAATAATGAATTGCAGTATTATACTGTGCCTATGGTATGTAGGGACAAACTTTGCTAATTGCACTAGGTATTAGCTAAAGTTATAAGGAGTTGATTTTATGGTAGATGATCTAGCTAGACATGCTTAACAAGATGAAAAAGGAGGTTCATTTGTTTCATTTTCCTTCTACCTTGGTAATGAAATTCCTACAACAAGATCACAATGGTTATGACTTATGTAGATACTTTAGAACTTCAAACATAAACATAGATGTTTATCAATTAGTTGGCCATAATAATAACGATTAAACTAGGTTTTTTTAAATCTATTTTAAGATGTTAACTTACCTTGTTAATGTATTCATTATTTACAAAAAAAAAAGGAAAAAAAAAAATTCTTGATTGGTGAAAATCTAATTAACCATCACAAGAATAATTTACAAGTATTACATGAGGAAGTAGGAGATAAAGCTAGAAGTATCTTGTGTTTCACCCACAAAAAATAGAACATTTATCATTATTTTAAGGAAAAATAGAAATGAGGAGATTAATTTTTTGTGCAAAATTTAAATAGGATTCAGCTTTCAATAGTTAAAACAATTTATCAATGTTATTTAAGAGATTAAAATAGAGGTTAACATTATATGAAGTGGTTTAAATAAAGAATTATATCATTATTCTATAATCATTGTACATTAACCTAATTTAACAATTTTATAAAGACCTTTGTTATAGGATACATTTTTTAATACTTAGTATGACATTGACCATAATTTTAATCATTCAAAAGTTTAGTTATTTATTTGTACTTCATATTATGAGGAGAAAAGGGAAAAATTTACCTTTAAAAAGTATATCAACTGACAATATGCTCTTAACACTAAATTATTTAAAAGAAAAACAAGAAATATGCATCTTGGAAAAGATTCATTGTATTTAAAAAAAATACTTATTATATGTATATTTAAAAGAGTAAATAGTAACATAATGAATATAATATAGCAGTCAAGTGCTTATTTTTACATCATGGGTCTTGAGTTTAAATTTGATGAGTGTATAATGCAAGTCCTCTTTAGCCAAGAAAAAGAGAATAGTGCAAGCCCTCAATTCAATAAGATCTTGGAAAGCAGTTGGAAAATATGGTCTACATGCTTTCTTTTTCAAAAAATATTGGACAATAGTGGGAGAGTTGGTATGTTAAGAAATTAGAAGCATTTTCACTACCCTAGCCAAAACACCTGTATAGAACCAAACATGACTGATTCTTATTCCTCAAAGAGGTGGTATAGAACAATTAACCATTACAAACTGATTAACTTGTGCACCACTTTATGTAAGATAGTAACAAAAATCTTGATGTATAATATTCAACCTATTTTGGACAAAATTATCCACTTAGCATAAGTTGATATTATACTAAATCAAAAAGCTACTAATAGCATAAGTATAAAATGTGTTACTGCATTACTTCAATAAAAGAGCATATGAAGAAGAAGTAAATGATTGTTGAACTAAGATCTAGAAAAAAAAAAAAAAAAAAGCTTATGATGAAATTAGACGGAATTATTTCATTAGACTTTAGAGAGCTTAAAATTGCCTTAGTAGTGTACCAAATTAATTGGGAGCTACTTATCTACTATCTTTGTAGAAATAATAATTAATGGAAAAAGATCGAATGTTATTGAACCTAGAAAAAATTAACATAAGAGCATTCTATATCTCTTTATCTATTTGTAGATGTATGGAGCCAAGTAAAGTTGTTATGTGCATGTTGCATGAGTATCATGCTCCATGTTGCTTACGAGGAGTGATATACAATGAAACATCAAGAACGATAAAGAAAGAGATGGAATATGGAGGAGGAGGGGTAGAAAATCTCAGTTGTCTCATGTTGAGCTTGGATTTTTCATTTCTGATTTAATTTCTTTTAATTTGATTCGTATAAAATCTTAACCCATTTGATACAAACCATCGATTAGAAATTAAAAGAAATTTGGTTTTCAAAACTTGTTAGGAGTTGCCACCAACCGAGGTTGAAAAAAATTAAATTAGGATCAACAGGTAATTTAGTTACTAATTAGCGAAAAATAAATTTTCATAAGAATCAACGTTTTATGAGTTTAGGAGCTAACTTATTAAAACTATAAGGATACCACCTTTAAACTATTAAATTAAAAATTATTCCTTCAATGTCCTAAAACTTATTATATTTACAAAATAATATCATTTACAAGCAATTGTTAAAGTTACGAAGTCACTATTATTTACACTAATGGTTATAATGTGATAATATTTACAAATAAATGTGAATCAAATTGATATTTACAAAATATGGGAAAATAAAATCTCTTTTTCATTTTTTAAGTCGCTTCATGGTGTCTACGTACCTACTATTTGGGATCAAATATTACGTAGTGCTTTTTATAAAACTCTAGTAGGTTGGTTATATTTTAAAATTTGGGTTAATGATGAAAATGGTACATAAACTTTCACAAAAAAAAATATAAATATATCTAAAGTTTAGTTTTAACAATTTTTGTACTAGAATAAAGTTTTTGTTGACTTTTTTCCATATTCAAAGTAAGTGAAATGAGGTATAAAAAAAATCTACAAAAGTTTGTTTAGGTACCAAAATTCTCAAAATCAAACTTCAAATCTTAAAAAAAAAAAAAAGTCAATGAAAACTTTGTTTAATACTAAATTATTCAAAACCAAACTTCAGGTACCTAATTGTTCTTCTTGCGAAAATTCAGGTATCATTTTTGTCACTATCCCTTAAAATTTTGAGCTCTTCTCATTTTAAGTAATGAGTTTTGAGTGAGATGACATAAGAACTATCATTTTTTAATTTTTATTTTAAAAAACATATATCATTCTAAGTGATAAAAAGATTATTATAAATTTCTTTATTGCCATTATGTCCATAAATTTACATATTTATATATGTATACATCTTTTACATTTTGATTATTCTATTATTACCATATTTCATTTATATTATATGTAGGGTTAATAATGAAAACGGTACCTAAAATTTTGCAAAAAAAAAAAAAAAAAAAATTAGGTACCTAAAGTTTAGTTTTAAATAATTTGATACTTAAACAAAATTTTCGCTGACTTTTTTCATACCTGAAGTTTGGTTTTGACAATTTTATATCTGAACAAAGTTTTTGACCTTTTCCATACCTAAAGCAAGTGGAATAAGGTATGAAAAAAGTTCACGAAAAGTTTATTCAAATATCAAAATTATCAAAACCAAACTTCATGTATAAAAAAAGTCAATGAAAACTTTATTAGGGTGCTAAATTATTCAAAACCAAACTTCAGATACCTAATTATTCTTTTTACAAAAGTTCATATATCATTTTTGTTATTATCCCTTACGTATATATAATAATTAACACCTGTTTGATAGAATGGATATTCCAGGACTTGGAAGAACCATGCATACAGCAGCTAATTAATCAAAAGTGAAATTCGAATCCAACTATACATATCTCACATTACTTCGCCGATACAGATTCCATCCAAGGGGAATGCATTTAATGTTTTTTTTTTCTTTTTTTTCTACTCATTATTTATTAATATGAATAAAATAAAAAAAACAAAACAAAAGGAACATGAACGACTTATCTATACAGAGAAGAGATATGGACGAGGATCTGAGTTCATCAAATCAAATTCAGTTCTTGTGGGTCGAGTTGCATGATTTGGAGCCTGTGATGAACTGGGGCAATCGTTGTAGCTTGAAAAGGCGATTGCGATGGGCTTAACGATAGAGAAAGTGTTAGACTAGCCAAGTCGGATATGTTGAACACTCCTATGGTGGTACTTTTGCTTGAAGCATGGTTGTAGATTGCAGCTCAACCTTGGTAGTGGTGGCTCAATCGATGATGGCAGCAAGCGATGGTTCCAAGCTCCATGAAAGGACTAAAGCTACTAATCAATAGCTCGAACTCGATAAATCTTCGCCTAATGTTTATTTTCTTCAATATTACCGAAAAAACAAGGATTTGAAGAAAAGAACTTCAAAACCCAAAATTATAAGAGCTCTTTTATTCGTAACTTTCCTTTGTTGGTGCTTTTCTCTTGATCCTTCTTTTTTAAATGGAGCAAAGGACTCAATTTATACTTGTGTGAGCATAATTCTAAATGGGAAGTCTTTAATACAGTTGTTGATGGTAAATAATAGATTATAGCTCACTCGATCCATCACAATCGTTAGATGGATCAAAGGCCCCAAGAAGATTCCAAACGCTCACAAATTCAACTAGCCTACAAGGATTTCATTCATGTTGGAACCTCACCCTCAACCTCCTAAAGAGTTCAGCCTAGAGTTGAACTCTGCCTTAATCTTGACCTCCTCTCCTTAGGTCACAATTCTCAAGTTGAGGCATTTACCTTAGTCACCTCCAACATGTCACAAACTCTCCTACAAGCTATTCGTCGACCTACCACACAATCACTGTCTTAACATGGGATCGAAAGGGACATCACTAGCTTGCCTACACTCCATGTCTTGATAGCACCTTTAGCACATGTTGGGGATAAACCCTCCATCTCGGTTCCTAGTCAACTACCAACTCAAGATTCACTATAATTGAAAAGATTCAGTGGGCTCCATTTTGATATAACCGCAACTATAAATAGTCCTTCCCTCCACTAGGTATGGCAATTGACTTTTATTGGATCGACATACTCTCTCCAATATTTTCTCCTTGATACTCTTTAGGTGACCCATGAACTGACTTAAGTATCAGAGTGGCTATATCGGGCAACCTCCTTAGTACTCCACTAACCGCTTTCTATGTCTATAGGGCCCAAACCTTACCGGCATAATCAATACCTGCAACAACAATCAAAAATCAATTTTTACATTAGTGAGTAATTTGATTCATTTGATGATGATTAACCTCAATTTGCTCATGATAAATGAGATTCCACTAATTGTGAGTATGAATCACTACTTAAATTGGTATGATTTCCCATCATTTAGCTCAAATCTCACTCATGTAATCATGGCTAAAATTTATTTTTTCTGAAATTTACAGATTATTTTATCCTCTTTCTCATTATTATTTTGACTTAATTTACTATCAATATAATTCCTTATCATATCTTTAATAGGCTCATGTGATTACTTTACAAATATATAGTGAAAAATCAAGTCAAAATATAGTAAGGAATGAGCTTCACCAGATGAAAAAATAACTGTGTATATTATTATACATTTGGAGCTTCAATTTGGGGAAGATAATGATAAGGTGAGCCCTTGGTCTCAATTGTTAAACCATATACGAGCCACTTTATTGAAGTTGCTAGTATAAGAACTATGACACAAGCAACTCTCTACACGGATAAATTGAATTGCTTATAAAGTTCCTTAAAGTCTTGCTTCACCAAGCAACTTGTGCTTTATTTTTTATTGGTCCAAAGTCTAACAATAATTTGCCAACTAAAGTGCCTTTTTGAAAATAATAAAATGACATGAAAAAGGGAAAATGGCCATTTTGGCCAATTGTGAAAAAATGCTGAAATTGCTATTATGGCCATTCATGAAATATGGCCTTTCTAGCCTTGCTCTAATGAATCTATGATGTTGTAATGCAATGGCCAGTTTACTTTTTTATTATTATTATTTCTTCATCTATAAATAGATAAAACTTTGCAAGTTTTTTACTCTTAAAATTTATCACAATTTCTTACCATTTCAAAAATCTCTCTATTAACAAATTGTACTTATACACTAAGCCAAATAATTCTCAAAAGATTAGCACATGTTGATGATTCACTAAACTCACAAAATTTTCAAATACAACCTATTTCACAAGTTAGATCATACTTTCCATTTGGTATATTTTTCCAAAGTCTTCCTAATTTGCAATGTCCTCTAAATTTTCTAATTAGGAACCATAGCCCACAAAATTTTAGATATAATTGGAGAAGCATGGCAAAACCATTTTCAATATATTCCTCACTTTTCACTTGAAAACTTTCAACTATACATTTCGATTGGAAATACTCCACCACAATCGAATTTAGATCAATCGCCATATACACCAGTTGGTATAAGCTCACAACACCCACAATATTCTACAAAAAAAAAAAAAAGAAGATAAGATGATAATGAAAATGGGGTGATCAAGCTCGTAAGTTAAATAGGAGCAAAATGATGATAAGCTTCTAATTTACGTATGGTTAGGGATTAGTAAAGATCCAATAGTTGGAAACAATAAATCATCACAGACATTTTGGCAATGAGTCCATGAAGAGTTTAAGAAAGAACAATCATATGAAAAGGAGAAAAATCCATTAAGATAACATGGCAACAATGCAACGCTCAGTGGTCAAAATCTCAAAAAATATCAAGAAATTTGGAGCTTATTATGATCAAATAAAACGGCATGGATAAAGTAGAAAAAATGAGCATGATTATATAAAAGATGCTCATGATTTGTTTAGGAAAAATAAGAATAAATTATGCACCATTGAGCATTGTTAGGAGATATTTCACAATGAGCCTAAATGGATATTTAATTCAGAAATGTTGAAAAAATACAAGTGAATTGTAAAGACCTGACTTGCCCTAATTCTATGATTAGGTAGGCTAAGTCCCTAACCATGCATAATATATAAAGATATTATAGGTAAGGTTATCCAAAAAGAAAGTGTTTATGTTAATTGCTTCATTAAACTGCTACAACACAAAACTTTTACAAAACTACTCATTAAGAGAAGACTTACTTTACATATCATAATATAACAGTACCATTAGGTTGGTACTTAAAAAAATTACAAGGTCTTACTATTATATCCTATTCAAAAGTCTTGAAAAGGTCTTTTTAAAGATAAACATCACAAGGAAATGGTTCCAAGTCATCTCACTTGTCTAAGAATTCCTCAAAGTCTGTCTCATATTCCAAAACATCATAGAATTCATCATTATCAACACCAAGAAGGGTAAAAGTGAGCTAGGGGGCCAGTATATAACAACATCAACAAATACAAAATGGCACACATTGTTGAACTTGATAGTTTAATGTGAATTTTGATGAGACAATTTAATACATAACCAACTATTTATTTGTTATAAACTACACTTAATTAGTCATGAATACATATATGTGTTTTGTGCATGTTTTTAGAGTTTTTTCTATAGACTTTTACCAAAATAGAGCATGTCAAAGGCAAAATAGAGCATGTCAAGTGTCAAGTCGAAGGTCAAGTTTAGGCCTCGACATATCAAGATTTAGGGCTCGACACCCCCTGTTCCACCAGCATATGATCAGTTCTTGTTCCCATCCAGAAAGCACTCTGACAAGGATAAAGGATCGGTGAGCTTGTGCCTTTGGGACCGATGAACCAGTCCAGTTTATACTCATGTTAAGTCCAAATTTTTAGAGTCGACCAAAGGCACGAAGAATGCTTTTCAACACACCGGCAAGCCCGCCCACTATTCTTCCCAACATCAACATGTTGAGGCCTAATTTTTAAGACACAACAAAGGCTAGACAAAGAAGTTTTGGGTGCAACATTTGATCCGACCATTGCAGTATTAAATGCAGCCATCTGACATACTCTAACGAGATTTTTTTTAAAGCTATAAATAGTTCTTGAGCTGCAGATTCAAAATAGACTAGAGACTTCAAAAAAAAAAAAAAAAAGGAGCTTTCATTTGCAAACAAACGAACTAGCTTACTTATTTAATTCTTTGTTCTCTCTTTCATTAATTTGTAAATCTTTTTGCAAGAGAGAGAAAATATTATCTAGAGCTATGTTCGCATTCCTGCTTATTATTGGTGAGCTTCTAGAAAGAAAGGAATATTTTACTTCCAAGTGTAATCACAAGTGTTGTATTGCTCATCTTGAGCTAAATTTTGTGGTGATTAATAAAATGGTGGTGAAGACTTCGATAGAGGTAATTGATGGACCGTGGAGAGTAGGAAGTGGGTCGAACTCCACGTTAAAAATATTGGCTTTATTTCTCTCTATCCTTATCTATTTATTTAACATATTATATCTGCTATTCTTTGATTTTCTGCTGCAATATTTTTATTTCGTTTCATCTAATTTCAAATTAATCTATTTTTAAACAAATACTAAATTCCCCTCCCCCTCATCTTGAGTATTCTTAGTGTATATTTTCACACGTTTTTAACTAATGCAATGCAATAATCAATAAATTAATCATCTTTAATTAAGTAAACAAATCAACATTGGAGTGTTCAAACTCGAACTGCAAATCTTAGGAACCTGGGGGTCCTAAGTAATAGTAATTGCTGAGGGGATTAATATAAGTAACCTGAATATTTATATCTCCTAGGTAACTTTACAAATAATAATCTCATCTAGAGTTTACAATCGTTACTCATATTTACTTAACTTAATTCATAATATTACCTAGTTCAATAGATCTTATAAACGTGAACTAAATCATATTATTGCCTTTTAAGAATAAGTAAATATTACATCGATACCATTTCCCTTATCAATTACCTGCTGAACCACTTATAAATTGTCATTGCATCAACACAGGGGTGGCTTAAGTGCCTAAATTACCATGCTCAGCTCCAAGTGGGGTTATCGCTCCTCAAACCGAATTAAACGACACAAGCACAACTAATTTAAGCACTTTTAGGTCAATATTTAATTATAGTTGATTCAGAGATGCCTAACTTAGCACTCGACAATCAAGTTACTGTGTACCTGAAAGATTTGATACTTGTGGTGGAAGACTAGTAGATAGATCTAACTGAGTAGGGGAATCTATTAAAAGAAATCGGTTATATATAAAATTTAACATTAATTCATAATTATAACTAATATATTTACCAATTATCTAATTTAATTGAAACTCATATCAAAACATAGCTTAGTATACATTCATACATATATTTATATTTCACATTCCATTATTTTTAATTTTGAAAAATAAATTCTCTTTTTTTTAAAAAAAAGGGGTGCATGGGCAGCTACACAAACACGGCCATACATGTTCCCGTGTTTCCCTTAAGTGAAAAACACAATGGATTACAAATCATGTGTCTGGGTTGCTAACTTTGCTCGGAGGGAAGCATGACAACATACAAGTGGCTATGTTCTTGCCATGTTTCCTTATTACATAAACACCTCAATGACTAGAGAGAAGCACGAGGAAATAGAGTAACCCATGTCCTAGCCGTTTATCAATGAAAACCAATTCTTTTTAAAAATGGAGAGAAACAAGATCAGATTATACAAGTCGTGTTTATCCTATACTATCCTTAAATACACTTGTTAAACAAATCGGAGAGAAGCATGGTTGAATAGAATACTTTGTATACCAGCCATGTTTCTCCTCGATTAGCTTGATTTTCGAAATCAATGAGAAACATGCCTTAATATATAATCTCGTGTTCCCCTCATGCTCATCTTGAAAAACAGGCATGTTATATTTTTCCACTTTAAGTTTAAATTTTTGCTTCAATTAGTTCATATATACTCATTATATCAACTTAGCAAAATCATATACACATAAACTTCACATTTACTTCATCTCACACCATTTACAACTTCAATTTCAACATTGATGCATTACTACTATCATATCAACTTACCTATCTATAAAAGAAACTAAGACAGCTTCCTATCTTACCTATTATACACTTAACAACATTCAACATATATAGACTCATTATCCACTTCATTAAACAAATTCCATAACTTTCTTCATAATGTCACAATTCTATCACTAATATAACCTACTAACCGTACAATTCATATATTCATCAAAACAATCATAACAACTTCATTTCTTGATTTGACCAAGTTCCTAAGAATCATTCAAGTCTAGAAATCATCTTAGTTCTATCACACTACTTATAATTCATTAAAACTCATTTAGACCAATTTTGTATTTATGCAAGAAATAAGTGTTTAAAAGCTGAGAACAACATACAAAACTTTACCTTAACTAGTCTTAATCTTTTGATGAAATCCTGAAGGGATTATTGACAAGTTTTGAAGAAAATTTTGATTGAAAGAATGTGACATGGAAGTGGCGTGTGTGTGAGGGTTGGTTTTGGTCTGTTTTGGATTGTGATATTTGTGAAATTTTACACTTGTAATTATGTTACTTTTCTGCCATTTGACTTTTGTGCAATTTAGGAAGGATTTAGAAGATTTTCTCATGGGCTTGGGTTTTCATTTAAAAGAGTTGGGCTTATTAAAAAAAAGTTTAAGTTTTAGGTTTGACTTGCTTCATAAGAAAAATTCATGAGCTTGGTCCATAAACAAACAACACAAAGCTGAAGATAAACTACACTAACACATTCAATTTTTACCACATACTTATCTCAATTTCATATACTCAATCAATATATATGTACACACACAATTAAGATTTAATTAAGCATGGAAGTTAGGATATTTCACAAATGTTCCAAGGCTAATAGCTCTAGAGCATATACCGACTCATCATCAAACAAAGATGTACCAACAAACAATGAAGTAAGTGAGGCGATCATATGTCTACCTAGTAGAGTGACAACAAAGAGAAAAAGAAATGAAAAGGCCAAAAAATGTGTGAAAGTGGATGAATTCATGCATGAGATATAAGACTTAAGCACGGTAGATCGTGATAAAGTAGAGTTGCTACGTAAAGTCAACAAATTGAAAGATGAAGAAATTGAAACAATAAAAGAAAAGAAATGTTGCAAACAAGAAGAAGAACATAGAAGTAAATTAAATTGGAAAGATCAATAATGATGGCTGATACATTGTTAGTGGATGATGTACAAAGGAACGGATAGAAGAGATGCATAGAGAGACCATTAAAACAAGAATGAATAGTTAGTTTCATTTTCAAGTATTTAGTGTAGTATTTTCGATTAATTGGTAATATTATCAATGTAAAAGTGCATTTCACCATAATGTAAAAGTAACACTTGTATTAAAATTCAACTACTTTGTAGTCTTTTTCAGTGTAAAAGAATTTGTCAATTAAATTGCATTTTTTTTTAAAACTAGTCATTATAATAGTACATGTCACTCAAATTACTTGTTTATAAAACTAGCTGTTGTAAACAAGCCATTGAAGTTCTTCATAATAGTAAACAAGCACATCTTCATGATGCACTTTTCAATTTTACCGCTTCCATTCAATTGTATACTATTCTTCATCATATCAAAGTATAATGTCTACAAGTAACTCAAGCAACTCAAGCTACTCTGATTCTAAGCAAAGCAGTGATTATGACAAAGCAATTGGTGTATTTATTTTATTACAGATGAGCACTTCATAATCTGAGCTAATTACTCATTCATACTAAGTGGTCCTAGACATATGCAATGCTTCCTCCTCTGTTAGAAGATGTAAGCAAAAGTTTAAAATTTGAGGTCATTTAGAAGGCCACAATCATCTTTATAATGACTACTTCTTGGATAACCTAATCTACACCAATGAGCATTTTTAACATAGATTCTAAATGAGAAAAAGTGAGTTCCTCCGAATTATACAACACTACAAGATTACTCATCCTATTTCAAACAAAGGAAGGATGTTGCTAATAGACTTAGTGCTTCACCACTGTAGAAGTCCACTATAGCTATTTGAATGTTAACACATGGAGAAGCAGGTAATGCTTTAGATGACTACTTACGGATAGCTGAAGACAAAATTACACAATGTGTCAAAAAATTCATCCAATGGGTGAACACTTGTTTTTGTGATGAGTATTTACACAGACAAAATATTATTGATATTGAGTGCTTACTTAATGTAGCTAAGCAATGTGAATTTTTCTTGTCACGCCTCGAGGGGTGCCCTAAACGTGGCAGTCCGCCGTACACAATACTAAAGCCTAGGAATGACTACCTTAGTCATGCAAAGGTTTCCATATCATGTACAAGGCGTACATCACAACCAAGAGAACGCATCGGAGTGTAGCGCAATTTATATTGATAATAAATGAGTAACAAGGCAAAGAGAATACTTATCATAAAACATACATATTGCATTTCAATTCTTAAGGGCATGTCCCTATATTATCTTCAAATACATATACATCACTAATCATATAGGTCATTACATATAAAGAACCTTACAAAATTACTTCATCTTATGATTCCACTTCCTTCATAGAAGCTTAATCATCTTCCATGACTTCCTTTATGTCATGATCCTCAATTTAAGCCACGGGTATACCTGTTTCAACGAAATCTATAGGGGTATAAGCTGCAACTAGCTTAGTAAGATATTCCTTTTCATTCGCACCATAATCAAACAAGTTCATTTAGATTTTCACGTATATGCTATGCATACAATGCAACAACCACATGATTACACAAATATATATAGTTATCCGAAAACTATATATAGAACGGATTTACCCCTCCATATCAAAGGTTAGGGAATCAGGGTTGAAGGTCCTCGACCTTCTACTGCTAGTCCCCAAGTCCTCACCCACAGCGTTCGGTTGGCTCGGCTCCGAATCTACAGTCGCTTTCCCCGAGCGATTTGGATTCTCCAGGAAGGAACATGGCCCGTGGCACTGCACGATCACAGCCAATCCAACTCTACGCGTAGGAGTAGCAGCTTTCTGAAATAGATGTGACTCGATGGATGCTATGCGTGAGTGTTTTTAGTTTTCTTAAGCCAAACCTTATTAAGGTTTATTAGGGGCGATCAATCAATTTAGCAAACAATAAACAATCATACAAATAAGTAAACAAAATTATTTAAACAAGCAGTTTGAAGTTGCGATATTCTTAATTCTCATTTCATGCATAAACATAGAATCACATACATACACATAATCCCAAATTCCCCAAATATATATCCATTTTTATCTTTTCTTAGTATACTAATGCTACTGCTTTACAAGCACAAGCAAGGTAACGAATTTAGGAGGAATAACTCACTCGTCCATTTTGCTATCTTCTTAGTCGTAGTAATCCTCGGGTAGGGTATTCTCGTATCCTACGTCACCTAGACAAAAAAAATACCCGGGATAAGTCTTTCATGAAATTTCTATTTTTGGAGATTCTAAACTTTACTTAAAATCGCGGGTAAAATCGTATAAGAGGAAATTCCAACTTAAAATGGCCATAATTTGCTCATTTTGACTCGGAATTCCGCATATAATATACCGTTTTCTACCTATTCGAAAATATCTATCCATTTCTAAGGTTATCTTTGTCATATAAGGTCATTTGTATTCCGAAAATGTTGGGTACAAATTTAAAACGAATTATTTTTAAACTTTTGCAAAAATCCATTTCTAACTCAACTTCATTTTAAAGAAAATCCTTTTGTAACAATATATATATATATATATATGAACGTATATTTGATAAATACTTTGAGTATATAGATAAGCTCATTTTATATGCAACATTTCTAATGGTAGTGTCTCAACAAATTATTTCATAAAACAATTCTTTTTAAAGTTTAGAACTTATCTTGATAAACTCCTTTTCAAGTATTTGGAAGAAACTTTATATTTTCATTATAAATGAGTATATTCCTATTTTATTTCCTTCATTCCTTTTTCCAAAACAAGTAAATTTTAACCTTAATCTTTCATAAGTTTTACTTAAATTCAAATTTATCAAAAGTATATTAAGTTGTTGAAAAATCTCTTTATGAATTTGTATGTTTGAATGGTTCTTGAGTCTTATCTTTATTATTTAAAATATAAGTTTTGTTTTCTAAAACTTGTTCTTTTTATTTCTTTCGAAAAGAATCACTTTTATTGGTAAAATCATTTGTTTCTAACCTTATCTTGTTTATATTATTTAGAAAAATAAGTCTTTTCTTTAGGCACTTGAAAATCATTATTTTCCTAAGTGGGTTTTAACTTTATGGATTGAATCCATCTTAACTTTAAAACTAGTTTGTTTCTTAGTTTTGTTATGGAGTTAAAAAGAGTTTATTTTTAAGCTTTTTTTCTGAAAACTTTGAAAACTAATAAATTATTTTACTAAAACTTAGGTTAACATAATATAATGAAAATATCTATTTCTTAAGTTTCCTTGGTAAAAACATCTTTGTTATTTAAAAACGTTTGAGAAAAACTCAATTTATGTGTTGTTGATAATAACATTATTTTGTGACAAGTCACATAATGGAAAATTTAGTTTTAAGTTCCTTTAATATATAGAATTCTATTTTCAAATTAGTTGAAACATTAACATTATGTAGATGCAAGTATTATGAGCATATAAAGTAATAAGAACATAAGAAAATACTAGAAACAAATAATAAGTAAGAAAATAAAATATCAAGCATTGTGAATCTTAGCTTCATCAAGGTATCCCGGTCAAGTATTAGAGCCTCAGCTTTATCAAGGCATCCCGAGACTAAGAATGGACTAGTCCCGAAAGATTAAAGAAAATAAAAGATTATTTTGACTTGATATGGACAAGTCTAAGACTAGAAAGACTAGTCTTAATAACAACATAAAATAAATAAGTTGCATAACTTGGAAGTAAATAAATAACAAATGAGCTTATATGCTCTAAATAAATATATATACATAATATAATACCATATATAAGTTAGATTAGAGGCAAATAATAACAATAATAAGAACAACATAACAAAATAGGAAGCTTATGTACAAGAACAAAACATGAACATGTTGTTGCTTTTACTACTCATATGAGTTTCAAAACAACACCATAGTCATGTTAAATTACATGACATGAGTGAATAATAGTTGGAAGAAATATTTACCTAAATTGTGTAAGTGGTATGAAGGTGGTAGATGAAATAGGTATTATGGGAGTAGTGATATGTGGTAGATAGTTTATGTATAAGGAATGATTTTGTGAAGAATTGGTTTAAGAGAGTTTTGGTAGAGAGAATTCTTGAAGAGAAGATTTGTGGAGAGATTTTGAGAGAGTTTTGGTAGTGAAATGAATTGTGTGAAAGAATGAAAGAGGAAGGGGGTATTTGTAGAATTTTTGGAGTGAATTTTAGATGTAATTAAATAAATTGAAAAAGAAAAATAATTGGATGCAAGAGGGAGGGGGAAGTGTCGGTTTGAGCTTTATTAGAGGGGGAGAAATTATTTTATTTTATTTTGTATAATAAAAGAAGTAATGGTAAAGGTGATGTGAATAAAGTTGTATTGGAAATGAAAAAAGTAAGAAAATAGGTATGTAGATAGTAAGAAAAAGTAGAGATAGGTGAATAGTAATGAATGGTAGAAAAGTACTATGAATAGTAGACTAGACAATTATGTAAAGTAGTAATAAAAATAACGTAATAATACGATATCTGTAATTTTTAGTTACCGAAAAATTATAAAACTGATATTTTTGGAATCCTTATATTTTTACGAGTCTATTGGTATAAATAGAATATTTTTAATATTTTGAGCTCCGGGACACGCTTTTCGAGCATTGATCCCGATTGAGTCCAAAGGACACTCGAAATTCGCGAATCTGATATTTTTATATTACCCTATATTATTACGGACTATTTTAAGCTATTGGCTTAATTTCGTTTTTTAGGGTTCGAAAACACGGGATTACCGGATCTTAAACACTAAGGTTCGTTATAGGCTTTGTTGCTTTTAGGGTTCCGGTTTGACTTCCGGTTTCGTCGAGATATTCGTAAGATCGTATAATTTTCGAGTTTTGATCGTTTTATATTTTTAGCTCGACATTTATGTTTTATCTTGTTTTATTTGTGATTATTTAATAGTTTTCGATTCTTGGATCGTTTAACCGAGTCTAGGGTTATGAGTTGACTCAATTTGACTTTGGTGAAAATTTGAAATTTGTGATTTCTGAAATTTACCGAAGGATTTAAGGTCTTATCATTTTGTTGATATGTTGTTTTGATTTGCGTTTTAGGAATTGGTAGATGATTTGACTGTCATACGGTCGTTGATTAAACCGGTAGTTGGATTTATATTTTGTTTCAAGGGCTCCCATTTTCTTGAGACTATGAAATCCCTTTTTTTATCTTATTTGGAATTAAGTTTTAACTTAGTTCGATTTTTTAGGGTTTCGTTTCCGGTGTTTGATTCGGTCTAGAATTGGATTTTATCTTGAGTCGATTTTTCCGGATTTGAATTTTGATATTAGACTTCTAGATTAATTTCTAAGAATTATGAAATTTTTGGGGGTTTACATTCCTAGTATGTTAGGAAGCATTGATTGCAGGCATTGGGCATTAAAAAATTGTCCAGTCGCATGGGAGGGCAAATATACTAGAGGAGATCATGGGTTTTGCACAATCATGCTTGAAGTTATCGCTTTATATTACACTTGGATACAGCATACATTTTTTGGCATCCCGGGTTTGATTAGAGTGGTCACCCCTATTTGATGACTTGTAAAAGGATGTGCTCCATTAACACACCACTCCATGAATGGTAAAAACTATGATACAAGATATTATTTCACTGATGGTATATATACAGAGTAGTAAACATTTGTCAAATCTATTTCATACCCACGTGATCTAAAGGAGCAATTTTTCACTAAGGACCAAGAAGGATGTAGAAAATATGTTGAACGAGTTTTTGGAGTGCTGTAATCTCGTTTTGCTATAGTTCGTGGACCTTTACCTTTTTAAGATCAAGAAGTTTAGGGAAAATTATGAATGCATGCTTTACATAATATGATTGGTTGAAGATGAATGAGATGACTATAATTTTAATTTTGAAGTTCCAAGTTATGAATTAGGAGACAATAATGAACTAACACCTTAAATTTCTCATAATCGTATTGTGGAATGAGCCACGTACATCGAAAACAATATTCAACTCCGTGATAAGGCAAAACATCATCAATTACAAATCGACTTCATTGAACATGTGCAATAGTGATTTGAACCCACTAGTTGACATTTAATTCTCATTATTGACTATTTTAAATTGTATGTTGGTCTTTCATTCCTTCTTTTCTTTCCTCAAATGTGGGTTTTGTACTTTCATTTGTATTGATTTTAAATTAAATTATTATCTTTCTAGTTTTCCTTAAATATTATTCTTAAATTAACTATTATCAAGTCATTGAAGTAGGAAGTCAACAATTTCAAGTGTTGAACTTGTGATTATAATAAACATAATTTATATTTTTTTACTTATATTTTTAATTTATTTTCATATATAATTAACATTGAAGGAAATATGTTAAAAGTATTAGCATTTGTTTAAGAATTAAAAAATGTATTAAAAATATAAGACCCGCAAAAAGTATTAAAAACTATAAAGGAACTTTATTTAAGTAACTTACAAATAAAGTATAGGAGTTACTTAGAAAGGAGAATTGCTTGGAAAGTTGATGTGACATATTATGTAACTCCTTAAGCAACTTACAGATAAAGTTGCTATAATAGTAGTAGTAGTAGTATTAGTAGTCAAAGCCTGAATTATTTAAGTAGGAGTGCTCATCAGTCAAGCATGTCCTCTCTTTCATCGAAGATTTGAATACAAGGTCATGTGGTGCATTATTATTATTAGATTGTCTAATTTTTATCTATATCTCATCTATATCTTATATGTATCTAATCTGTTTGATCAATTTATAAGTAAAAATATTTATTTTTTATCTGTTTCTATTTCATGAAAAACATCTGTTTGAAAAAAAAAAAAAAGATGTCAAAACGACCACATAAGATGAAACAAATAGATCCATGTGTTTAAGGACTTTGAAATGAAATTTGTGGAACTCATCCTACACAAGAGAAGCGGATTTTCCTTTGATAATATAATAAATCTAAATTATTTACCAAAAAAATAATAAATCTAAATTGCATATTTGATAAATTTAATAAAATTGTAAGTTTCAATATCCACTCTCTATTTAGCTCAAAACTTCACAAATACATAAAATATTCATTTTAAATCAGATTGAAGCATCGTTTGAAATTTTAGTCTCACAAAATTGTGCAATATTTTTAAAATAAAAATGGAGCTAATTTATCAAAAATGATTTTAAAGATTCGGTTTACTTGAAACTTTAGATAACCATAAAATAGCCAATTTATTTCCAAATGGGGTTCCTTTTAAAACCTCTATTTTCTAAAATTGTCTATTTTATGAAATTACAGAATCGAATAAACCAGGCCAAGCCTAAAAATTTTATCTTTGCCAAGAGACTTGTACTTTATCAAATCACATAGAAAATTTATATTCTCAATCACTATTTCAGATCAAGAAAAATCAATTAATCAACTCCATGACCACTACAGATTCCAACACGACCCTTGAATTTTTTAATATTATTTATTTATTTATTTATTAATTTTCTTTTCTTTTGGGCATTTTTCTTTTAAGCTAAAACTATGACTATATTAAGAAATTAAGATATAAGGGGCAAAAATGGGATTTGTCTTTTATCTTGGATAGAGTTTTGTAGAAGCTCCATAGTGAGAAACCAAATACTTTAGTATGCCTAGAAGAATAGTGAAAATACATTAGCAAATACTCAAGAAAAGAAGGAGGAGGGAAGGAGACGTTAAATTGAGTATATTGACTGAACTTATTGATTTTAAGAAATTTAATGCAAATAAACAAGTTGAGCAATAGTAACAAGAATAGTAACAACAACAATATGCTGACAATTAAAAGAGACAAGGTTAAAGAAGTTTGCTCTCGAATGTAACACGGAGTTTGGACCTTCTACTCTCCATATACTTAATTTGCCTCAAACTAAGGACTTTATATAGCTTTATTATTCTCATAATGCTTTGCTCACTTGGAGTTATACACACGTCATTTAACACACTATAAATATATTTACTAGCACCGCTTTATTAATCACATAATGTTGGAGTTATACACAAGTCACCAAAACACACTACAAATATACTCACTAGAGTAGGATTCTTTTACAAATTGTAAAACAAAGCTCGCAAGAGCACTACTCAATTTTTACTTTGAAGAAACTACAAAGTAATAAACAAGAGACAAGATATTTGATTTACATAGTGTGGACACCCCATTTTTGCTCATTTAAATCTTCAATTTATGGTAAAAATTAATATTATATTAAGTCCGCAAATTACAAAAAAAAAAGATTAAGAAAAAGAAGGAAAACAAACAAAAAAAAGAAGAAAAAAAATCATTACAAATGTATAAAAAAAAGAAAAAATAATAATAAATTTTTTAACATATTTTTAGGCTTGATATAATACTAATTTTAATCATAGATTTATTTTGGACCCAATTAAATACCCCATATAAATGGGCTTATTTAATAGGACCCATTTAGAAACCTTAAATATAATTTTGTGCAAACCAGAACAAGGTACGGGCCAATAGCCTGTATGGATAGGTCACTAACATGCATAAGGGAAACCTAGGTGCGAGAAAAAAATTATTCTTTTTCTCCTTTTTTTTTTTTTTTTTTTTTGCACATGCTCTCATTAGCCAGATGAAATAAAAGCAACGTCAGCGAGCTTCCAAATGAGGTAAGCGCATATGTAAGCAAATAGGTAATAGAGAGTATCCAGATACATTGTATCATGGTAGGTGAGCAGTAGGCCAGAGTATCTAGATACGTTGTATCATGATAGGTAAGCGACAAGCTAGAGTGTCAGATACATTATCGTGGTACGTGAGCGGTAGGCCAGAATGTCCAGATGTATTGTATCGTGGTAGGTGAGCAGTAGGAGCAGTGAGCATAGGTAGCCGGTAGGTGAGCTTACTAATGCCTATAAATACCGGCATACACCAATAGAAAAACAACAACACACAAAAAAAAAAAATCACAACACAAATCACTTAAAAGAGATCAAATATGAAGTTTATAAGAAGTTAGGGTTTCGAATTCAAAACTTTAATGAAGTTTCCTAGGAAATTTAGAAGCAATTGGAGGTTAAAATCTATCATCACAAGATCAATTGAAGGCTTTTGAATACCAATTCATGACGATCCAATAAGTCATAAGCTGCCACCAGAATCTCCTGTTCAAATACCGCCGGCTGCTTGTCATTTACCCATTCTCCAAGCTACGTGTGTCTTGATGTTATATCAGACAATTTCTTTCCTTTCTCTTTTTGTTTTTCTATTAAAAAAAGCCTAAAAAAGAAAAAAAAAAAAATAAAAAAAATATATTGATGCATGTAATAGGAAATATAAAATAAATATTATATAAAAAGTATATAGAGCATGACATAAATTATTTTGATACATAGAAAAACTTATTTTCATAAATAAAAATGAACTTAGTTTATAGGGTTTAATACCTCATACTCTATTTTTGCTAAATTGATTAAAATTTAATGAACCTAAAGTGAAAAGAGTTCAAAAATTAAAATAACCAATCAACTAAAGTTTTTTTTTTTTTTTTTATAAAAGAATTACGCAACGTCTGATCCCGTTTAGGAGGTACTAGGTACCTCCGAAGTGACATAAAATCTAAAAAATATATCTTGTTCCATCACATTATCTTGTCAATTTGAATTAATTAGTTTATTGCAAATATTAAACAGTCTTGTCATCAATTTGTATATAAAATTATAAATTTAGGGATTCATGGAATTTGATTCATTTTTTAGCATTAAAAGGATAAAATTTTAATTTATGAATTTCAAGTGGTACCTATATAATTTTATTAGGGTAGCCCTTGAATCCAAAAGTTTATTGGTTTAACAAATTTGGTTTTAAAATCAAAATTTTTACAGAGTAGTAGTTAAGTTAAGACCAACCAACCTATTGATCTTAACTTATAAATTTTTCCCAATTTCAATCGGGTGGCGACTCTAAAATGTTTTCAAAAATCAAGTTTCTTTTAATTCGTAATCGAAGGTTCATATTAAATGGGTTAGGGTTTAATACGGATCAGATTAAAAAAAATTAAACCAAGAAATAAAAAATCCAGGCTCAACAAATAGCAATGAAAAAGTCAACTAACTAATCTTCTTCTACCTAAGTCACCTATTTATAAGCTTTTTGATAAATTTAGCTGTTGGTCCTTTTTCCATGAAAATTACCCTTGCATTCAATGGTCAAATGGTATTTTTATAAGCTTTGTAGTCAAATACTATGCACTACTGTTTGAACAACTAATGGAAAAGTATCGATCCCCTTAGTGCCAATACTGTGCCTAAGAGAAATAAATGGAAAAGTATGTAGTGACCAGATGCTTTGTCCTTACGTCTGGACACTACCAAGATTTCTCAAGTACAAAAGCTCTTGGCACAAAATTAAAATGCCTTTTGTTTGGACACCATGACCTAGCGTCTAATCACTAGGCCACTATCACATAATAACATGTATTCTAACCACGTGTGATCAAGGTAACGTCTGAACGCAATGCCTCAGCATCCAGATGCTAGTTCATTGTATTTCTTTACTAAAAGCCCATCACAAACTCAATAAAAATGCTTAACACTTGTTAAATATATACTTGAAACCATTAGAGTATATAACTTTTGTATAAGTTTACTTGAGTTTTCAGATAAAATTTGCAAAAAATAACTTTTAAAGCAAATTGTACTAAGGGATCACCAAGACAGATGGTGTGGTGGTTTTGCTTTATGCATAGGAGCAGTGAAAAATAATTTTAGCAAAATTATGGGCAATATCTTGGGGATTATATTATTGTATACAAAATACTATCGAATATTGAAAAAAACACTAACTTTAAAATTGTGGAACTTTTATTGAATAATTCATATTCAAAGGCTAAATCAGAGTGCCAATAGCCTTGTAACTATTAGCATCTAGTCCACACCTTATTCTTGATGTACCGAGTTCGATTCCCCACATTAGTGAGTCACTGAGTTGTAATGACCTTATGTGGCCGCATTGTAATAGTCTTATGGCCTACCAGCAAGAAAAGGGCTAAATCAAAGTATATAAATGCCATCAATTTATGTAGGGACAAAATGATACAGCTCTCTTAAAATCACTTATGTCAAGTCCCTAGAGGATTGAATCAAGTGGTTGAATGCAATAACAAATTTGGCCCAAACCATGACTAATAGGGAAAGGTTTTTTCTAAGATCCTCCTAGTGAAGTTTCGTATTTGATCCTGAATCATTATATTTTGCCTGGGATGTACGGGGATCACCGAGTTGGCTTAACATATTACATATGCAAATAGACCAAATGTCTATTTAGATAATCAAACAGAAGCATAATACCTAATTCCTTTCATTGTTCTTTTTTTTTTTTTTTTGCTTAGATAAAGAAATGATGTAAAAAACTAGTTCTTATCCTTGTAAATGTAAAATAAAGCGGGCTATTAATCTATCTTTGCAAAAAGTACAAAGAACTATTTAAAAAGAAATTAAAAACTAATAAAAAAATAAACAAACTCTCAAAAGGAGCTAAAAGAGATATTTAGTTAATAACTTGGAGAACATTAGGATGTTCATTTAAAATTATCGAGCATGAACTTTTTTTTTCCCACTTTATAGAGCTTGAACTTGAGCTAAACTTTTTATTAGGTCTGAAATTTAAGTTTGAGCTCGAATTATTTAGATAGTCCATTTTTCATTTTTTTCCTAAATCTAAAAATAAATATAAGAGTCGCCAAATATATATATATTATATAATATATTAAATAAAAATTAGTTTTTGTTGTTTTAATTATTTTTTTATATACAATATAAAATGAATATAAAAATCAAAAGTTTGATAATGGGCTTGTTTATGAGCATGTTAACGAAAATTTAGATGTCTCCCTGGTCCGAGTTGGGTTTGAACCTGTACTCGACCTGCCGAGTCTGTGTTTATAAAAGTAGACCTAGAACTGCCCCATCCCCATGATAGGGTAGGTTAGAGTCGTAGACCCACAGGCTTACAGACGGGTCTATCCAGTTACAAACCGTCCACCAAAAAAAAAAAAATAGTTTCCCTAATAATATAAGACACTAAAAATTTAGAAACACCATTCAGCAAAGGTACTTTCTCCATTTAAGCATAATGTACTTATTTGGAAGGACAAAAATTCTCAATTTGTCACTACAAAATAATGGACACATTTTAAAAGATATAACAAACTTGCTTTACTATAATTTAATACAGTTAGCAATGTGAGGGAGACATTATACCTTATCTCACCTTTTTTTTTTTTTTCGAAATTTGAAATCAGACTATCGTAGTTCATTTATTATTTTAATTTTTCTTATTAAATCTTTAGTGTGTTTGTTGATTTTAGTTGTAAATTTCAATGTCAACTTTAAGTGTTTAATAATTTCGTACAAATATTAAAAAAATAATTTTTGTCCAGCAATTTATGAAAAAGTCTTTATTAGCCTATCTATTTTGGAAAAAACCAATTTGGAATTTTATATTTTATGAAAGTAATTTGTTATAGTATGTATACTGTGTTTCTATCCTAAGAAAATTACAACACCTACTTACCTCTGATTTGGTCGAGGATGCCTATTGTGATGCTTCCTTTAGAAGAGTTATAATCACTAAAGTATTCATCTTCCTCTCTAGTCACCACAGCAATCTCTTGCAACTATCTTTCTACTTTACTCCAATCGTCAATGCATGTAACCGCTTCTACCGTCACCGGTGTCATGCGTGCCTTATGGTCATCCAAGATATTATTTGTATAACTAAACACCTACTCTACTGCAACAGTTGAGCCTAGAGCTGCAAGCACCTATCTCACAAATGCATGATAATTTGGGAATGTCCTTCTATGACGTTCTACCACTACAAAATATTGAAGTCCCTCACACTAGCATTATCACCGAACACAAATTCTATGTTAAGGTATCGGTCAAGTTCAGCATATTTGGTACTTCCACCTTTATACTTTTTTCACGCTTGTTATTGCGTTATTATGAGCAATTCTCCCGGAGCAACATCATCTGTGATCAGTGTTTCAGATGAAGGTTGGGAAGGACTTACTGATCCTTGATCTCCATATATTTGAATGAATTGTTTGTACAACTTAATTAAAACAGATTTTGTCGCTCGTACAATAGCTATAAGTAACAAAGTACATGTCTACATCTTCTGACAAAGTATTAATATGCTTGTAATACTCTTCCAGTAGTCCACCAAGGCTTTCAAATCTACAGCGTGGGTCTAATACCCTTGCAACATTATATATCATTGGGATGTGGCGATAGTAAGAAAGCCACTTGCTTGTAATGTCCCGCACACTCATATACAATAGTGCACCAAACTGGAATCTAGCTAAACAAAAAAAGGTGAACAGTAGGGTTATACACCCAAGAAAATGTCTTTATACAATCATAAATACCTTCAATAGAAAACAAATTAGTACATATTAGCCATTCATTAGGATGCAATGGCATGTGTGCAAGACCAAATTGGCACAACAAATTTTATAGTTAATTGTACTCATGAGAAGTTGATAAGTAGAGTACTACCTGTGCACAACATCCTCTTTAAATTTCCTAGGCTTTATTCCTTATTGTAGACGAAAATTTTTCCATACTCTATTTAATGATGGATGATGAGTTATGTAATCAACGGTTAATTTAATAGGTGAGTACCTTACTTTTAGCCAGTCCAATCTACTTTTAACACATAAATTAAATATATGACATGCACATCTAATATGGAAAAATGTACTACCTAGTGTGGGTTCACAAAGATTTTAAAAGTCACTTACACTTGCAGTATTTATCGATGCATTGTCAAAGCCGATTGAAAATATTTTTTTTTTGTTAAAAAATAGTTGGCTAGAATTTGGTTTATGGTTGAATATATATTTTATGCAGTGTGTGCACCATCCATTTTTCTTAATGCAATTAGACATTGGTATCCATTGATCATCTATCCAGTGGCAAGTGATATCCATGTATGAATCTTCACTCCACCTGCTAGTCCAAATGTCAAAACAAATGGAAATGCATGTGTCAAAGTTACTAAAAATACCTCTCAGCTCCTGCTTACTGTCCCTATAGAGCTATATGATGTGTCGATGCATCATTGTTGTACCATAGGGTTGTGCTTGTGGATTCAGTGTGTCTTCATGGCAATGCCTCAAGTCTGGATGTTGACTAGACCCCATACTAAGGTGCATGCCTCCAATCATATTCATGAGGGCATCCTTATACTTCTCTACACTAAATCAAAATAGCCTTGCTTCCTTCTTAGCACCATTGCTATTCCCTGATAGTTGGTGTTGACCTGATTCAATCCCGTACTCATTAAGATGTTTGGTTTGAAGGTGCTTGGTGAAGCTTCCATATCAATCTCCATCTCTACTCTTGCATGTGTAACTTATTGTGTAATAGTTGCAATACCCTCAGGTCTTACCTTTTGGACCTTTCACTTTCCTGAAATGCATAGTAAAAATAGATGATTTAAAAGGGCATGGTAGCTTACCAAAATTAGGTGGAGCACCTCGGTCATCTTGCTCCAAGGCACTGGCCTCCACATCCTCTTCCGCCGCCCCTTCCATTACATTGTCTACATCATTTGGCTCTTGTGTTTCATCTTCACCAATGGGATGGTAAATTGAGGTTCTTTGCTTAAAGCCGGATAGGATAGCAGGGTATCCAACTTGCTGCACTTCATCCATAGTAGCATTATCACCAAAATCAAAGAACTCCATATCTTCATCCGTCACATGGCATTTAAGTTCTAGTTCCATGAAGAGGTCGGGGCCTTACCTTTGTTAATACTCTTTCTTAAGAAGCTACGATGGAAAAATGATGCCATTTCACACCTTAAAAAAAATATAACTGTCGAATTGCAACAAAAATAAAGAAATCCAGGCTACAACTACATATAAATTTGTGCAATTTTTTAAAACAAGAGACATAAGTTATACAGTAATAATGAACTAAAACGTATACAAAAGGTAATTGTTTAGTGAGTCAGTGACTGAAAGTAGTATAATTTTTCTGTTTATGAGATTGTAAGCATGAGAGCAATTTTTTCTTCTTTCAGATATTTGTAAATGTTACAACATGTCATCTCTATTTATACAAGGATGTCAAATAGAAGCACATATGACGAATTTTTAAAATTTGAAAGTTTGAAAAAATTTCCCCTTCTGTTTGGCTCAATTCCAAATGCTAATGTATAGCATACTGACAAAGTATGGTAAATTTGTGTTCCGCGAATCCAACTGAAACATGCTTAATAATTTCGCACACCACAACACAGCTACATATTCGTTTCGACACAATTCAATTGCCTGTTACTTAATTGTTCCCACACACATGCCTTCCGAATTTACAATGACAGAGGTAGGGTATATAGGTTTAGTATAGTGGTGCAAGCTAAGTTTAACTTTGCCTTATTAGTTGGAGATGCTTTTTACTATTTTCCCTTGCATGCCTTACCTCTGCTTTTCATGTTAGTATTGAATTTGACAAGCTTGTGCAGACAACTTTGTTTTGGTGCAAGAGTTTCATGTTCATTTGCCTAGTTGATTTTGTTTTGTCTTGGTTTTGCTTCCCCCCCCCCCCCCCCCCCCCCCCCCCTCTCTTTTGACGATTTAGATAAGCTAGTTTTGGCGAGTCCATGGAGATGAACCGGCAAGGACCCGCCACCTTGGTGAGTCCTGGAGGTGGTTCAAAACTGCCCCAGCGAGGCGGTTACATACATGGAACCATCGGTGCAGGTCCGGGTCGAGTCCAACATTTAAGCCTATCCCGAGTTAACTTACGGGCTAAAATTGGAGCTTGAGTTCGACTTGTTTAAATAACAGATTTTATTTTAATCTTGAGCTTGATTTGTTTCAAGTCGAGCTAAGTTTAAAATAAGTCGAGCTCAAGTAAATATGACTAGTTCAACTCATTTGCAGCGCTATAGAGCATCCTAATTATATTATAAATATCAAAACAAAATAGTAAGTAATTAAATAAATCAACCGTAACCGTATATAGAATCATTTAATAGATATTTAATGAAAAAGTGATATATATATTTTTTATAAATTCTATCTAAATAATTTATTTGGGAAGAAAAAAACCCCTATATCTGTATCTTTTTTATTTGTTTTTCATCTGTATCTGTATTTTTTTAAAAATGATATGTGTAAATATATCCGATTTGCATCTAAATTTTATCTATATTTATTCTATTTGATTTTTTGATGAGAACTGTCAACTTTTTTTTTATCTATATTTATTTTTTAATAAATAATTTGTTAGTAAAAAGTTTAAAAAAATATCTATTTCTATCAGAAAAAAGCCAAAACAAACAGAACCATAATTTATCTCGTTTGCGTCTGCCTATGGAAATCGAAAAGATCGTTACTGCACATACGGTGAGGCCCAAAACTAAAGCCGCCACACGTCATCAGTGCGCTTCTTAGCAAGCCTCATAAACCCTAGCTCATAAAGGAAAAAAACCCTATAACCCATTTCACGACCGTTCCTCGACGGCATCGGGGGACAAGCGGTAACGCTAGGTGAGTTTCTTCTTTCTCTATTCAAATACATTTCCATTTCGTGTTCTTCTAGAAAGTTCTTTGTATTATAAGTTATCGAGGATTCGTTACTCCTAGGGATTTTAAGATGCTGTTTCATGTTACTAGGGCTTTTGTTTTAATTTTGGGATTCGATGAGGTTAGAGAAGTGCTGGTTCTGCTCTTCGACGATATATCCTGGACACGGGATCCAATTCGTTCGTAATGATGCAAAGGTACCCGAATTTACGTATTTGGTTAATGTATAGTTTTGTGATATTCTTATCTGAGGAGATTCTCGTGTTAGCTTGCGCTTGCTTTGAAATTAAAAAATGAAAAAAGTAAAATAAAAAAAGTTCTGTTCAGCTATTACTTTAAAGGATATTCTATAATTTACGTTACTCTTGGCTCTGCTGGAATGAAATTAAGGGTGGAAAGGAATATCAATTGTTGTTGAGTTATTATGTTTTATGATTGCGATCATTATTGGAATAAAGCTATAAAAGTTGGGAATAGTGATTCTTCGGTGAAGGGAAAAGAATAAGAATTTGCTGTCTATTCTACATTACATTGAAAAGACATTGCTTATGGTATAATTATTTGCAAATCAGATAAGGGAGTAATTATTCCACTAAGGTAGAATGACAATTTCTTTCTAATGAGTTAAACGCAAACGCTATAGTTTTGCCAGTCATTTTGAACTTGCGGACTGGAAGAAAACTTGTGAGAGGAGAAGTCAAGGTCCTTCTCTTTCTCCTGCATTGTTTAACACAGAAGTCTAAACAGGTGAATAGTGTTATGTGTGAAGAGTAAAAATGCCACCTTATCCCAATATTATGTCTTTATAATCTTTTGAAGTCATGATGTCAGAAGGCTGGTAAAGCATCGGAGCAAGAATGAGAGGATATGTTGGGATGTGAGAAAGAAACAGCTTAAACCTACTGTTATTAGGCCTTTCTTTACATAAGGGTATCATTTGTGTTGTCTTGTTGTGTCAAATTAGATGTACATAAGTATATGGGAGGAAACTAACATAAGACAATTTATAAACATGTCAAGGTATTGTAACATGAATTTGGTACAATTGATCAACAGGTTGTTACTTATGTTGATGGGTTGGCATGGTGCTACATAAGCTGTTTTAACGTGTTTGTTAAACAGGTTTTTATAATAAAACAATTTCGCATCATTATGAAGGTTGTTTGATATTTAAAAATGATTATTTAATTGGACTAACTGGGGTACACAGGTTGACATGAACTCAACAAGAACATGATAATAATCTGATACCAACATGAAGAAACCTGATGATTTTCCCACCCCAAGTCCTACATGCTATGAGTAGCTATGTATACAAAATACAAATTGCATTTAATGGGACAAAAGAAAAGGTCAACCTCGTAGATGACAGTTTAGATAAAAAGATCAGAAAAGGTTTGCAGAGAGAAGGAAATGTCTAAAAGGCAAAGAAAAGATAGATGGTTCTTGAGTATTTACCTTTTATTTAAAGGGAGAACACATCTCTAAAATTGATTTTCTTATTGAACATAACTGTAGTTATACCTCACCTGCTTGAGAATTGCATGTTCTAGGTTCTATATGAGCAAAGCTACTACTTAGTCCTTGTTCTTCTTCTGATAATCAGAATATATACATCCTTATTGGTTAGCATGGGTACAAGTAAAAAATTGGCTCTTAACAACTTATTATGTGGAAACAATACTTGCATTATTGTTGCAATTATCGCTTCTACTAATGTGGAAGGTTGTTCCTGACGTGGGATTTGTTGAACTCTCTTGAAGCTTTACTTTAACCAGATTTGGTCATTAAAATGTTATGTAATTCACTACATTCATGTGGTATAGTTGTGGTGGAAAGATGCCCTTTGTCAATTTACTGTATTTGACTTGCTTTAGAAATTTAATCTTGGTTTTTGGTGGTTCAAGAGTATATGCTTTCAATTTTCATTAAACTATGTTCTATGCAGATATTTCGCTTTTGTAGATCTAAATGCCATAAGAATTTCAAGATGAAGAGGAATCCTCGTAAAGTTAAATGGACCAAGGCCTACAGGAGATTACATGGAAAGGACATGACACAGGTACACTAAGCTCGCTCTGTTATCTGCTCAGACCTTTATCATATTTTTTTCAGCAATCCAATAGAGATATATCAGTGGGTACTTGGTAGTGTAAAAATTGTTGATTTTTCCTAAGCCTTTTGTTCTTTACTTTTTCAAGGATTCGACTTTTGAATTTGAGAGAAAGCGCAATCGGCCAGAGAGATATGACCGGAATCTTGCTCAAAGTACATTGAAGGCCATCAAGAAGATAGATAAAGTTAGGGTTGAGAGGGAAGCTAGACACCATGCCAAGAGGTTCACTTACTATAGCTCTACATTTTCATCACTCTCGTCTTCACCATATACTGATCAATTGTGACTAAAACATTTGCAGGATGAAGGGGAAGAAGGCCAAGGAGCAGAGGGAAGCTGCAAAGGAGCTGGAGCAGGGCATTTCCCTGGTCAAAGCTCCGGCTGTTCTCCAACAAGACCAATCTCTCACTTTACCAAAAATCACAGTCAAGGTTTCTCATCAGCAAACTCAGGAAAATCAATCCATGGAAGAATGAAGTTGTTTTGGGAATTGTTGCTATACATCTGTTTTTGGAAATCTTGGTCTTATCTCTTCTTTTTGCCTCCCTTTCTTGTGATATACATTCATTTTAATGAAAGGCCATAATAGTTTTACAACATCTACAGGTCAATTTGAGTCTTGCTTATCTTGTTTGGATGTAGAATGAGATTTTTTAGTCCAGACATCTTTGTGGAATCACATGTTATAGTACTCATTATTCTGGAAACAGATGCGATTACTAATTTAATTGCAGTGTAAACTTGACACTTTTTTTATCCTCGTGGGTCCTGCTCCTACTTCCCCTGGGATTCCTTCTAAATTTGTAAGAAAGGAAAGAGTTGCTCGGAAACGTAAATCCAACTCCACTAGTTAGGGCTAATGAGTCTTGCCAGCTAATGAAATCTTCTTAATCATTGGAGTAGGTAATCCTTTTTCTGAAGAGCAATGTTCATATTCTTTCTTTCCCTTCAATAAGTAGTGCAGCCATTATTGCTTCTCGTCTGCAGGAAACATATGGATTGTGGTTTTCTTTAGAGTTGCATTCCAGTACTCTCTCATCTGCGTAGCACACTTAACCACTGCATTTTCTGCATTTTTGTCAGTGTGTTAGCTAGACTAGTCTCAGTGGAAGTTTTGAAATTTTCTTTTGGCTCCTGTTATTTAATTTAATTCCGACAGGTGACATGTTTGGATATGGTTCTCATATCTGCCAGATGCTTTTAGCAAAACTTATCCATTGGCTTCATATTTATTGCTTAAATTTTGAATGAAAGCCATGGTTAGGCTGAAATCTTGTCTACTTGGTCCGTTTGTTTCATCATATTCAGGTTATTTTGATATAGTATTTTTATGGTTTTTAATAGATTTTTGTAAAAAGAAATGCTAATAAAAAATTTATAGTTTTATTCATAAACTTATAAAACAGAGATGATACAGATATTATATAAATAAATTATAAATACAGATAAGATATAGGTGAAAATCTAACATTCAAATAGACCCTAAGGAGTTGGATTTATGCTTTGGAAAATGAAAAAAAAAATTTTCTTCCTTTTTTAATTTTTTTTCCTCCTTTTGATGGAAGCATCAAGTCATGTTTAGCATACTAGTCAACGAGAAGATTATTGAGAACATCCTATATTCTCTGGCATTGCTGGTTTACGTATGATTATGGATTCTTCATCGTAACAAAAGATGACTGGCAATTATCATGGTGTAGAAACTGAAATTACTTACGAAAGTGAAGGTATGTAACATGGAAATGTCATGGAGGACGAAATGTTTTCTAAGTAGACTAACAATTTAAAACATAGTGGTGCTCGTTGTTATTTTTGACAACGCTTTTTGTTTAAAATTCCTAGCTTTTGAAGGGCCAATGATAGGGTTATCGGTCTTCCACAAACATCATCTGTTATGACTTGGATGGGCTCAGAGTGCTTATTTGTCGAGTCCATTTTGGCCATGAGGAGCTTGTTTTGATCCGCTGTTTTGATTTTCGACCGCAAATGGTTATTTTTCATCGCAAAACACGCAAAAGACAGACAACTAGTGTGAAGTGTTTCATCACCTTGGAAAATCTGAGCTACATGTGGATCACACCTGATTTAGGGATACAAGTAGGTCGGAATTTACTGAGTAAGAACCTGGTCGAATAATTCATTATAGAGTTTGGAGCGACTGTTTAACTTTCAATATCTTACTGCATTTTAGGTCCATGAAAATACTCAAATAAAGCTAAACCAAATACAATCCATTCACTTAAGGGGATATCTATTCATTTCCTCCCCATTCTCTATAGAGCTATTATTATAATATTCTTTTGAGGGAAATGATAACTTATTAAGAATTGTTATTACATAAAATGATGAATAATAATTTATGTTCCACACATATGAATTATTATGCAATGATTTATTTTCATTTTTTGTCATGAATACCTCAGTCTTAAAACTATCATCTATACAAATATCATTTTTATAATAAAATTAGTGGGTATTATAGATATTTTACTTTTAATTCAATAATTCACTTATTTTATTTTATTTTGATATCAAGTGAGTATTGTAATAATCATTGAACCTCTATTAATATTATATTCATATTGAATTGAAATTCTATCTCTTATTATTTTATACAACAAAGTGAATAAGACGTTAATTTTTAACGAAAATTTTTTACTATAAAACATAGTATTTGTTTGTTTTTATTATTTTTCTTATCTAAATTAGATTAGTTTATCAGTTGGCTTTTGCACGAGATTTTGGACAGACCATATCATCGGCTTTGTCTCAAGCACATGATCAAGTTTCGAAAAACTCTTTTGAGGCCTCCATGCTTGTATCTCTCTAAGTATAACACAAAGTATTTCCAGTTAGATTCTCGCATCATATCCATTA
This sequence comes from Combretum micranthum, assembly GCA_024138025.1. Lineage (NCBI taxonomy): Eukaryota > Viridiplantae > Streptophyta > Magnoliopsida > Myrtales > Combretaceae > Combretum > Combretum micranthum. The sequence continues at coordinate 902,643 of JAMXBD010000459.1, forward strand.
GCAAGCAGATGCTTCTTGCAATTAAAACAAATTTATAGAAAGGCAAAGTGAATAGCATTGCCCATGGAATTAGCGCCCCAAAAGTATTGCCAAACTTTTCCGTAGCTCATTTTGTAATTATACGGAGGTCAATTTCCCCATGTATAAGGCACCATCAAGAAATGTGAAGAGTGACTCTCTTTCTTTTGATGTGGACCCTTTTTACTTTATTTCTTTTTTTTTTTTTGAAACTTGTTTGTGTATTGAATGTTTTGTAGTTCTACATTGTTAAGTTTACAACCAAAAATAGATATGCATTAAAGTAAATGTGTTTGTGTATAAATAAATATACATCTTCAATAAATCTTTTAACAAATGAGTTAAAGACTATTGTTATTAGGCCTATCATTTTTAAAGTTAAAAATTTGTTATAGTTAATTTTAAATTTATCTTTTATTATATCTTTATATTAATTTTTACCGACTTCCAATTTTATCTTTAAAACAAACAAATAAATAAAAATGACTGTTTATTGAATCAAACTTGATTCGTGAACCAGTAGGTGGCTTAAAACTAGCTTGGCCTTAGTCGAAGATCTGTCTCTGCTTCCCCAACTTGTGAACTGGTGGTTCTAGGTAGGGTCGGACTTTATGTGTTGTTTTCATATCGCTACTTTTAAATCATGTGAAGGCATGAGATCTATGTCTTAAATACATGTTATCATTAAGTGAATCTCTGCAGCTAAATTGAAAAAAAAAATAAAGAAAAGAAAATAGAAATACCTTTGCAAATGCCTGTACTTCCTACTAGAATCCATAATTGCAAATATTGTCCGTGTTCAACTAGTCGTTTTCAATAAAATTGAGGAGATTGGCATTACACGTTGGTCCTTATTCAGAACCAAATGACAAAAATTATTTTATGATGAAGTCTCTTAGGGTTGACTTATCATGAGCAATTAAGCAATTTCCTCAAATGACATAAGAGAAGTGATGGAAGTAGGAAATGGAGAATTTCAGGGGTCACCTTCAAGTGTCATTCACTAATATTTTTCTCCTGTTCAACAAGATTTGATCACTTAACCACCAGGCAACTTCAGCAAAAACATCAGTGTAACATCATATTAAATATTGTTATACCTTTGAATTAGTACAATTTTTTGTTTGTTAATAATGTATTAATTAAAATTGTTTTCCTTAATTAATAAATGTTAGATTGGGCAAGTAAAGTTTTCACATGCTATGCTTATCGGGGTTGGTCAGATGTCATTTCATAAATAATTGATAATCAACATTATAGTTATAATTCACAAGAGTACATGTGCCTGTAATTTCTAAGCATTCTTCTGATTAATTTCTCTATATTAAATGATTAATTAAGTCCTAATTTTTTTCCTCTTTTGGGGCTTCACGTGGACATCACATGTGAGATAGTATGCAGCAGAAAAAGGGAAAAAAAAAAAAAAAACTGAAAATTCATTTTCAAATATTTAATATCATCAATAGACTTAGGGCTATAAGTGAATCGAGATAACTCATGAGTTACTTGAGTTTGACTCGGTAAAAGCTTGAATTTGACCAGCTTACGATTGAGTTGAGCTCGAGTTCGAACTATTTAAGTAGCTACTGGGTTTGAGTTTGAGCTTTAAAATACTCAACTAAGAGCTCAAGAGATTAATCGAGCTTAATTGAGAATTAAATTGAGTCGAGTTGAGTTTGAGTTTATCGAGTATTAAATATTCTTTATAGTTAAATAAATATTTAAAAAAATAATCGAGTTTAATGGAGTCAAGTTCGAGTTTATCGATTATTAAATCGAGTCGAGTTCGAGCTTAAAAATCAAAGCTCAATCGAGTTTGATTTTAATAGAAAAATTTATCCCCCTATCTATACAAAATTAATGGAGAAGGTGACACCATCAAACAAAACATAAAAATTTAAAAGGTCCCTTTGTAAATTTTCATAGAAGCTTTCTTAGATGTCTGGTTGTCTCAGCAAGAAGTATTATTTAACTGGCCAACTAGGTTATTTTAAATGGAGTTGTACTAACTTGTTGCCATGACCAGCAGGCAGCTTGCGTACAAGACATGATTTGCGACCAAGCGTACCCTTAAATTGAGGGAATCGTTTAGGATCGAACAGTACACTCTCACCACGCGTTACACAGCCATACTCGACAACCTTATTAAATAATTATATTAACTAGTTCGTTAGATGGTTTTATTCTTTCTACAATTTTCCCTCTAATACATTCTTTGCTCGAATTAATTTCATTTCGTTATCGAATTATGGAATGTGTAAAATTCCCACTGCATCTCCATTAAATCACCCTTTTTGTTCGGATGTGTCAGGAAAAAATGCGAGCACCAATTCAGTATGCATGAATTCATGCGAAGAGTTCAAATTAAAGGATGTGGTAGAACTATTTTTCTCCCAATCAGTCAATTTTATTGCAACAATAGCTTTATTATATTCTATGTGGACTTTTACATATTCTATACAACAACTCTTTATTATTTTAAACATCCATTAAATAACCATCTAACAATCGTTATTTGCTATCAAACATGATTAAATACAGGTAATTCATAAACCATCAGTAAACCGATTATATGGGAATCCATCTTTGGACCTAATATATATATATATATATATATATCTTAGATGGCAAACATATTGGTTATCCCTATAATGCTGTTTTATTCATGTCCTAATAAATGGGTATTTGACAGGTATCTTGAAGTAGTAATTATTGTTTACATTATTTTAAGGATCTTTTTTTTTTTTTTTTTACAAATATCAAATACTTATTTATTGAAACACAGATGAAACAGTATCATGAGAGTAGCAAATTTCATCCTTTTAAATGGGTCATGTGCACACGGTATCTTTCCATGACTCAATCTTAATTACTTGGCTACCCAACATAACTCATTAATAAAACTTAGCTAACAAGCATTTCAAACGTGGATTTAGATAAAGGGCCTCATATTCAGACAATGGTACTAGTGATCTCAAATTTCTAATCAAAGAGATCCATGGATCCTGTCTTGATCACCATCATTCTCTCTGTGCTTTTTGATAATTTCCATATTAGTTGCATTTTGTCTTAGGATTATGTTAGCTACCAATGCCATCAACATGCAAGACTTCATACACGTGAATCATGATGGTCCAAAAAGATGTACTCGCTTTTTGTGAAAGAGGAACGACGTATATGTAATATAACTGAAAGTAGGTGATGTTTCTAATTACTTAAATCTGTGCCCAACCATATGCATGACTCAGGAACTTGTGTCTCAATATTATGCTTTTATACTTTTTAGCTCATAATCTCTCAATTGTGAGTAGGAGCGTGTAAGGAACTTATAAATGTGTATCTCTTAATCGAAAAGAAAAAAAAAAAAAAAAAGAAATGTTTGAATTCAAGAACTCATGATATGATAAAACATAGAGTTATGATTAGGATTGTAAAGAGTTGAGTTGAGTACAATATAGTTTTCGAATGATTTAGAATTGACCCATTTAAGATATTCATAAGCTTGATTCATGACAAGCTTGTTATGGAGCCTGAAAAGTGTAGGTTGGAGCTCGAAGTCCTTAAGAATTTTTAAGCATTTTCAGATTAACAAGCTGGCTCATTTATATTAACGAGTCTCAACCTCAAGCTAGTTTAGCAGGTATAAACCTATTATATCCATTTTTTTCAATTTTTTCATATACCAATTGTATAGTGACTAAATTTACAATTTTAATAATACATGATATGATAATCTATAAATTATATATAGATAAAAAAAATATATTATATAATCATACATTAATATCATATAATGCATAAATAACTTAATCATGAGCCTATTAATAAGCCTATTAATGACTTACTTGCAAGCTCATTCACAGCCTATTAAAGAGTTGCTCACAAGCTTGGATTAAAAATGCAAGCTTGACTCATTTAACTAAACAAACTTTATTTTGAGCTTGAATTTGAGTAGCTCGTGACTGATTAAGCTTGGCTCATTTTCAATCTTATTACGAGGGATGAACTCAATTTTTAAGCAATAAATATAAAACACCATGTGTAATTGACTTGAACTTTTAGATCACAAATGATCATGCATTTAAAAATATCATGATCTATAGTGGTGATATTTTAACACTTGATCTTATAGTAGACATGATACAACAGAGTTCTAAACAAATTTATGTTAAACAAAAGTTATTACGATCAATAAACGATCATACTTGTTTCTTTTTAATTTTTCAGCCAAGTTTTGGTGCAACTTTGGTAGAGATCTTATACTATTGATAATTGGGTGTCATTCATTTATCTATTTTTAAATTTATACTTATACAAATGTTGTTTCAAAGTGGAAGCTTAAGTACGTATCTACTGTGCTTACAAAATCCATTGTTTTGTCTTGTGTGATGACAGATAATCTATACTATAAGCTTCATTTTAAGTTTCTTTTTAGATATAATATGTCTTATCTAGCTCTCTTTTATTTATTTATTTATTTTATAGTTATTACAATAGAGAGAAATAATTCAAACCCAATATATTCCATTTAAGAGATCAATAACAATACTATTAGGTTATAATGTCACCAGCATACCTTATTGAGTTTGAGGTATTAGGTGTTTATGATATATATATTAGATGTCGTATTTATATTGCCATAATGTTACATTCGTTTCTTTAAATAAGTTTATACTATAAAATCCTGTTTCCTTATATATCAAGGGTCCTATTTGCTTATCATTCATAGGATTTTAGTCTTGAGTTGCTAAAATATGTCATATGCATATGAATTTGCTTTTGTTTATTATATAGAATGATTTAAACAATTTAGATTCAATGACCCTACGATGCACCCGTTAGGTTTTGATGATATGAATATAATAGTTTAAAAAAAAAATTGAAGTTCAGTAATCTTTCTTGAAGAACTAGCGTAATGATGCTCATATTAGTACTAATATGCTATTAGGCCAAGACTCAATAAAATGCAATGATATAGTGGTGTAGCAAATGGAGAATTTACATGGTTATATTCAATTAAATCATAATTTGGTCACGATCTTTATTATATTATGATTTTTTATGCTTAAGAACTTAACTGATTTCTTTTCTTTTTTTTTTTTTCAAATTTTCAGTGGATTTTAAATTTTGAATGATCTTTTCTTCCTTTTTAAAACTGTAGTAAACTTGATTACTATTCTAGGATTTTATGTTTGCATGTGTATATATATTCAATTAATATATGGGTTCAATTTGAACATGAAACATGTTTAATAAACCAATCATGTTACAATTTTGGTCTTCAAACGTGATTAATGATGGATTGTGTTATATGTTGAGGTTTTTTGAGTATAAATATATTTAGACCCAGATATGAGATATGATTCGTTAAAGTTAATTATGAGCTATAATGATATCAAAGGTTCGTAATTCGGATGAAATCACTTTTGTGTGACTAGTTATATAAAAAACTCAAATTCAAAGCTGATCTCAATAAGATGTTTTATATATCTAAATCTAGCTAGCCTAGATTTTATAGAATGTCTTATCATGTGTTTGGAACCTAGCTAATGACATCATAGAAAATGTGATGCCAGTTCCAAAACTTGACCGATAAGCTAATATAATGTAGGTAAAACATTTCAAAATTCATTTTTTTTTTTCAATGCAATATGAACAAATAGATATCCTAGGAAACTAAATAATTTAGATTTATGTTCAGGTAAATTGTGTATTATGGTAGATTTGAATGTATTGTTAGGTACCAATTAAGCCCTATGAGACCTAGCTACTTGCATCTCTGGTTCCAACTCTAATAAGTTTTGAGGATTTTACTTTTTCAGATATTGCTGGATTGTTTTCCCAGTTGTTTTTTATTGAATTGATGCAATAGATCAGACTTTTTATTGTATTTCACTTTCTTAAAAAAAAAAAAAAATCAAATCCACGAAATTCATATCAATTAAATAGATGAGTCAAAATTCTTTTTATCCAGTTACCTGTTAATTACATAAAAATAATTGGATCCATGTTTTCCGTAGGGATGCAAGTATGATTTCATTAATTTTTATGTTTCTAATCTAAAATGTTTTGAAAATATTTAAAGTTTGCACAATAATAGGGAAAAAAAAAAAAAACAAAGAAAAGGACTTACGATTGTAGGCAAAATGTCTTTCACATCTTATTAATTTGCCAGCCAGCTATATGCATGTTGGTCCTGTTTTTCTTGATTCGATTTCTGATATGATTTTCTATTATCGTGAGGATATTTAAATATAACTTAAGTCAGTCGCATAATTTTCTAATCAAATGATGTGGTCATCGATTTATCAAGAACCATTCATAAAAATACTAAATAGAATAATAGGACGTATAAAAACCCGCCACGTACGGTGAACCGTGGAAGGTTTCAATCACTGTGATAGGACTGTACTCGATAGATATATTGCCTTTCTGCAATTATCTACTCTTTTAACTTGTATAGCATTGCTTGGGTCATAATAATAATAGTGCTGCACATCACAGAAAACGATGGGTTAGGCATCCAAATCCAAAATTTAAATTTTGAGGATAAGCCGGAATTTTTCAGGGCATTGCTGTAAACTTTAAAATTATCATTTTATCTCGATAAAAGAGAATTATAAAATATAACACGTTTTTTCGTTCTTTTCGCAAATTCATGATATATATATATATATATATTTTTTTTTTTTCTTCTTGCAACCTAAACCTGTATTCGTAATATTAAGGTCTGTTTATTTTGTCATTTGCTGCCTTTTTAGCTTTATTTTTTTATTAATTTAAATTAAACTGTTTGTTAAGAATAGATTTCGATGAAAAACATATATTTTACTCATAAATCAATTAAACAAACTAGATACTAATATGAAATAAATATAATATAAATATAATACATATACCAATTAAAAACAAATCATCCAAACAAACCTTTAAGCACACATAAACTTTTTAATAAAATATTATTATTAAATAAATTATTAAAAATTTAAAGAAAACAAAGAAATCACAAAAGCAAAATACAGCAGAAAACAAAAAATTCGGAGGCATGTGGCTGGCTACATAAAGATGAGAGTGGTCGATCATTGCTCTCGGAGAGTTGCACCCATCCAATGATCGGTGATAATCTAATATTTACTAAGTTAAAAGGTATATGCTAGAAAGTTCCAACTTTACCACAAATGGACACATTAGGGTTTCAATTTTATTATTATTATTATTATTTTTATAATTTTCCATAGTTTTGTTATACCATATATTTAATTAAAATATATAAATTATTATAAGTCAATAGAGACCAACACTGTGTATTTTTTCCCCCCTATCGTTAATAAATTTTTTCCATATTTGTTATAGATTTTTATCACTTAGATTTTATATAATAACCAAGGTTGATCTGTTGAAATGCTTGCTGTCGCACATTATTTTTACAGAGACGAGCGTAGGGGAATGCTCATTGACGACATCTAATTGAGATCAGCATTGCAAAGTTTGAGAAACCACATGCACTGCTCTGATCAAATTAAATTCCTTTGGACTGCTTCAAATATGATTCCACATTATTTAATCCTTCACTGGTCAGCTCTTCCAAAGTTTTTATTTTATCGAAGAACTCTGCGGTTGGATTAATCTCACAATACCATTGGCGAAGAGACAGTTTACCGGACGATTCTTGTTTTATTTTGCTACATTAATAATAACGGCAAAGATATACATTATTTGTTAAATATGTCAACTTGGTGGTAGCACTTCATTATGGAGATTCCACGTTGCAACATTGGTTCGGTATGGTTTATTCCAATTAAAGTCAAAGTCAACCATTCATCTCTCTCTCTCTCGCTCTCCCTCTCACACTCATATTTATATCAATTCTATGAGCTCTTATTATGCTCACATACACATATATAAGGGTAAATATCCCTTAAAGTTATGGACGGTTTAATTGGAGCGTTAGATTTTAGTCACCATTTAAGAATCATTTGTACGTTTACAAATGTCAAAGGGAAAAAAAAAAAAAAAAGTGGAATTTAACACCTAATCTATAAAGGATTAATGTATAAAAATGATACCTGAACTTTAACAAAACATATAATTAGGTACTTAAATTTTAAAATCAATCAATTTAATACCTAATAAAACATTTTGTGCATATATATCAATTGAACCTCCATGATATGGGTTAGTGTATATAAAAAGTAATTTTAAAGTTTAGGTACCAAATTCTTCAATTTCAAAATTTAAGTACTTAATTGCGTATCTTACCAAAATTAAGGTATCATTCTCAACATTTACCCATCAATGAATTAGGGGATGTAATTTCAAATTTACTTATGTATAAAACAAGCTTTAAAGTGGAAATTGAATATATATATATATATATGTATACACATATATATAACTTTGTGGGAACATAGCATCTATTCTATAGGTTTCATGTAATGATTGAAAGTCATTTAGTAGATTTCAATTCCAATTTTAGGGATATAAGGGATAGTATATTATTGAAAGTCATTTACTTATGTATAAACTATAATACATTTATACTTTGTATCCACCCCAAGAAGCTTTGAGGTATATGGATATAAGTTCCATCATGTATCCAACTACTAAAATTTTTACTTAATGATGTTAGATATGACAATTTGAATTCAATACTTACGAAAAGCTTTTAGGGATATAAGGGATAGTACACTATTGAAAGTCATTCACTTATGTATAAACTATAGTATATTTATACTTTGTATCTAACCTCAAGAAGCTTTGAGGTATATGGATTCAAGTTCTATCATGTATCCCAACTACTAAAATTTTTACTTAATGATATTAGATATGACAATTTGCATTCAATACTTACGAAAAGCCTTTGGAAACTTGGTTTACTTGAATTATTATGTTCATTAGATGGTCTTCCATTAGAAAAAAAATACAATAATAAACTTCGTACTAATGGTTGTCAAAATGACAATTTTACTATTCATTAGGATGTATAAAATTCGTAGAATCATAAAAATTCGTAGAATCATACAAAATCGTGTAAAACAGGTAAAATCGTAAATATATAGAATCGCATACCAAAATTTTTATTGTCTAAAGTCTACAACTAAATAAATTTGCAGCCATTGTAGACAATAAAAAACATATAAAATCATAAACTTGTAAAATCATGTATTTAACTCACAACTTTGACAACTATGAATTACTTTTATTTACTTTATACAAGTGAATCTATACGTTGTATTGGATTGCAATTTTTATGATAATATATTGTGATAAATTGTTTGCATTTATATCATTAGATTCATGGTTTATGCATTATGAAATTTATGTAATTGAAAAATAAGTGATTAGGATTTGTTTATATCATAGGTTTTTCATTGTTTATGATGCGGACGAGCTAGGAGTTACACCGTCAACCTAAAATTCTACACCACTGGATTTGTCAACCCTACTCAGCACTATTTATATGCATTAATTATTTGTCTTTATTATTAGTTAATATTATATTTATTATTTTACCTTTTTAGGATTTTCATGTAATAGTATAGATAGGCTTAAGACTTGTATTTGTAAAAAAAAAAAAAAAAAAAGAAAGAAAGAACTCATATCATATTTTCAAATTTAAACCTAATTTCGAGACCATTTTCTCTAGTTATTGTATTAAGTGCAATTCTTATGTATTTGAGATTTACTTGTTGAGTGTTCTCATTCTATCCATGCTTACTCGCTGCATTAGATTAGTATCACAATGGGAAAATATCCTGTGGAGATGTCAGGAGACGGCAGTTCAGGAGGCGGTCATGTTTCGAATGTTGTTAGGGATGTGGAAGCCCTATGTACCAAAGTGCAAGCTTGAGGAGCGGTATTAGGTGACATAGATCAGTGATTCCGACGTTGTGAACAACGCCTTGATGACCTGGTTAAGTGTTTCTGTGCAATGGGGCCGATTCCAATAGAGACAGGAATGTTGATGGGAGATGACTAAGGGTAGAAGATGCGTGCATCAATCCTTTTGATGGACTTGTAGCTGTAAATCGTAGATTACAAGTGTCTAACAAAGATTTAGATGAGGAAGATGATGTTTTGTTTGAAGAGGAACCACCACACGAGAGAGGCGGTTGTGGTGGTAGAGATCGAAGCGATAAATATGGGTTTGATTATGGAGATGGTGGTGATTTCAGATTGAAGGTTGGTATTCCCAGTTTAAACGAACATTTAAATATTGAGGAATTTATCTATTGTATATTCAAAATTGATTGGTTCTTCGAGTATATGGAGATTCCAAAGGGAAAAAAGTTGAAGTTAGTGGCATGTCGATTAAAAAGGGTGCTTCTACCTGGTGGAAGAGGCTGCAAAGTAGGAGATACAGAGAAGACAAATAGCCGATGAGGACGTAGTACTAGATGAAACAACTGTTGCAGTGAGATTTTCTACCCCTAGATTATGAACAAATTCTATTCCAACAATATCAGAAGATGTTGTCAGGGTAAAGAACAATGCATGAGTATACCGCAGACTTCATGAAGTTGGTGGAGAGAAGCAGTCGATTTGATGGTGGTAATAGGAGATTCGAGGTTGGAAGTTTAAGTAGATATGTGGTTAAGAAGAGTAAGACCACACCAAAGATACAAGGAAGAGTTAATGATAAGAAAGAAGAGAGATATATGGGTAAGAAGCCAGCTGAGATGAAGGACATGCCACAACATAACAATCCCTATGAAAAGCCTATTTTGGGAAATCATAACCAGCTAGGGTACCAGTCGAATGAGTGTCCTAGTAGGAGGAGCATGAATTTTGTAGACAGAGATGAGGAGGTCTATTGTGAGCCCGATGGAGAGGATGAGTATTATAAATATGCTAAGAAGGAGTCTAGAGTTATGCATGCACCCATAGTAAAGCATCATGACAGTAGAGTGAGAGAGCAGTGGTGATATGCTAGGGATATGAGATAATGGAGGAGTCCAAGGATATGATGCCTGAAGACTTATAAGAGGGCTTACCACCTATGAGGGACATCCAACATAAGATTGATTTGGTGTCAAAGGTGAGTTTGGCCAACTTACCATACTACAAGATGAGTTCCAATGAGATTGAAGTTTTGTAGGAGAAAGTACAGGAGTTGCTGCAGAAGGGATTTGTTAGAGAGCGATGAGCTCATGTGTTGTACCTGCATCACTAACCCCAAAGATAGTTTGCAGTGTCTGTTTGTTTCTCAACAAAGAGGATGGCTCTCAACTTGCTATGCTGGAGTAACAAAAATTCTTATTAGATATCAAGATTCAATTTTGCAGGTTCATATTTGATCCTGTAGGATATTTGTGAATCAAGATGTATCTCCATCGCCCCAAGATTGAAGAAACTCTATAACTAGATTCAACTCTAAACTCGAGGACAGGTTTTTGTTTTTTTTTTTCAAGTGGAGGAGAATGATATGGATGAGCTAGGAGTTACATCGTTGGACTAAAATTCCACACCTCTAGATATATCAACATTAGTCAATACTATTTATGTGCATTTATTATTCATTTTTTTTATTAGTTAGTATTGTATTTATTATTTTACCTTTTTAGGATTTTTATGTCCTAAGACTTGTATTTGTAAAAAAAAAAACTCATATCATATTTTCGAATTGAAACCTAATTTTGAGAGCATTCTTTTTGGTTATTGCATTAAGTGAAATTCTTGTATATTTGAGGTCCACTCATTGAGTGTTCTCATTTTATCCATGCTATCTCACTACATTAGATTATTACCCATCTGGTGTCCATTTTATGCTGAGTGTTTGTCAAAAACAGATGGAGAAAAGATAGAAGACTTAATTAGTCATATATAGATTATACAAATCAAATGCAAATCACATACAGATTAAATCCAGATGCAAATTAGACTTATACATATATAAATAAAAAATAGATAATTCAAACAGACCTATTTGTTTTAGTTTACAAAGTTAACAAATGTACTAGTTATTAGAATATAGAAGATTAATCGATTTTCGAAAACTTAACTAAAAAATTTTATATAATAAAAATACAATGAAGAATCCATAGGTTTGATGAGTTACCCTTTATCTTACAACTTTTCTTGATACAAGCTCAAAAGTAGTTCATATATTTTTTTCAATTGCAAAATTTAAAAGCCTATATTGGTAGGATAAGGAATGGGTAACCCATTTTATCATATATAACTCATCCTTAACTTTAAAATCCAAATAGTTATTTTGGGTGCTTTTGCAAGATGTTAAGGACTTTATACCAACTATTTAACTAAGAATTGGGAATTGAAAAGGTTCAACACAAAAGCATATAATTTATCACGCAATTTATTTAGCTAAATATATATTTATGTATTCATTTTTTTAAAGTATGGGAGGTCCTCGATTTTTTTTTAACCCAAAAGAAACTAAGGCTTCATTTCATTTAAGGTTGTAAGCGAGTCAAGCCTACTTGCGAGTTACTCGAGTTCAACTTAGTAATGGCTCAAATTTAACTTGTGTTAAGCTCGGGTTTGAGCTAGTCAACCAATTATTGAGTTCAAATTTGAGTTTTAAAGTACTTGATTCGAGTAGTTCGTGAGCTCATTCGAGCTTTTTATGTGTTATATGAAAAATTATAAAGTTTGTGTTTTTCTCTTTTTAGAGCCTATTTTCATTCCTTTTCCCCCCTTTATATCTAATGATCTACATTTATTATATTTTATGATAAAGTTAACAAAAATCGTGTTTTAATCCCAAATTCCAACTTATTTTTTAATTTAATTATTTTTACAAGAATAATTCAGCTTAACTGAGTCGAGCCAAGCTCGTCAAATATTAAATTAAGTTAAGTTTGAGCTTCAAAATTAAAGCTCGATCAAGTTCGAGTTTTTCATTTGAGTCAAGTTTGAGCTTAGCACTGCATCATCTTGATTCGACTAACTTAATTTCATTATACTCTCTCTCTCTCTCTCTCTTTCTCTCTCTCTCTCATGTGCACACACAACAATTAACAATTCTATAATTTATTCTTCTCCTTCTTCTTTTATTTCTCAAGTTTGATTTATTCAATCTTCTTTTAATTATTTAGATTCTATTGGGTCACAAAAATGACCATATGGATTATCTATCATTTGTCAAATATGCTACATTTACCTATGTCTATTTTTGTTATACCCCAAATAAGATTTAGAGCGCTAATAGTTTTGCCATGTATAATACTTGAGTGTTATGTGCAAAGACTACTATTAACTAAGTGAATTTCTAACCAATTTAAGATTAAGAAAACCTTATTTAATTTTTCTAAATGACAACAAATAATCCCTTAATAATACATTAGAAACCACATAACACATATATTAAACACTACAAAACAAAATCCAATGCATCTAATGCCAGCTTGTCGAGTCTCTCACCAACATTCAATCCATAGCCCGACTAGTCAAACCATCCATATTAGCATCATCATCATCACCTGAAAAAGAAAAGAATAATATAATGAGGCTCAATTGGTCCCATTAATGTAAACCACACTATATTATTTCTCTCAAATCTAGATACGTGTTACCTCGATATCGTTTACCCTATCAATTACTGGTTAAACCATCTCGATATATTAATAATAATAATGATGGCCTAAGCGCCTAACTACCAGGCTAGCACCGCCACACAAGGTTGTCGTTCCCTTGACTGGATTAAATGACACAAGCACACTCAAGTAATTAATTAGACCAGTTTTACGTATTAATTAATTTTAGGATGTATATCCTAGTAAGAAAGATGCAAGACATTGCGTATGTAAACCCCTAAATTTTTATGATAAGTTTATGCATAAACCTTAGGATCGAAAGTCAAACCGGAACCCAAAAGTTAACTTAGGTCAATAACAAGTCTTAGTAGATCTAGATCCAACAAGACCATGCTCAAAACCATAAAACAGTAAAAGTGAGATAACCTTATATTATAGTTAGAAATAATGTCTTATAACCCAAAAAGATCATATTCATCTAAAATTCGCTCGTTTCGAACCCGAACGGGATTAGTTTCTGAAATCAGGATTCCAACACATAAAACGGTAAAGATATTCTGATAATATATCTAGACTCGTTATGGGATAAGGAATAATAAAATACCACTTATGGAAGTTTTTGGCTTCTAAAAATATCAAATATAGCTCGTTTACATATATTTTTGTTACTACTGGTAATTTATTTGTCTAGTTTATTATTCAATTTACCATTTACTATTATCTTTACTATTCCTCTATCTTTACTTTTTCTTAGTACCTCTTCTTACAACCTCACACATCTATTCTTACATTTTCATTTTCAATACAACTTTTTACATAACTTCTCTTATACTTTATTTACTTTTCTTTACCAAAATTATTTGTTTTTATCATCTCTCTCTCCCCTCCTCCTACATGGTCGTGTTCCCCCCCAAATTTCCCTCAAAATATTTTCTTTTTCATTTAATTTAATTCACACTAATTTATACTCCAAAACTCTATAAATACCCCCTCCCTCCTTTATTTTTTACACAGATTCTTTTACACATAATAAAACTTAACAAATGAGAACTCAAACCCTCTCTTCTCTTCTCCCTTGCAAAACAGTGACCTACTTGTTCTCCTCCCATTGTGATTTCCAAAACTTTTCTTTAATCCACTTAGGTAAATACTAAAACCCCTCTTTAGTTCATGTTAACATAACATGAACATTATGTGTGTTTTATTTCCATATGAAATCCCCATTAGTTTTATGCTAGGGAATGAAAATGTAGAAACAACAAGATGTTCATGTCATTGATCAACTCCATATTATATTCATGTTATGTTATTTTTTTTTATTCTAATCTAACTTCCTATATGTTATTACGTATAAGTATGTATATATATTTTTAGAGCGTAAAGCTCACTAATCTAACATCTTATTTATGCTATTATTATTTTGCTTTTTGATTATTGCTTACAATTAAAATAAGACTAGTCAATCTCTAGTCTTAGACTTATCCTTAATCAAGTAAAAACAAAAGGAGATTTGTCCATAATCTAAATCCCAGGAGCCTTATACATAATCTAAGACTCTAAATTTCCTTCCTTCTTTTTATTGCTTATTATGCTAAATTTATGAGACTGGATGCATTTCAAGTCTTGAGAAACCTTGAAATAAATCTAAGACTTCCATGATTTTCTTTCTTGTCCTTCTTTGCTTTCTTTTTCACTTTCTTTTATTTTTATTTAAGGTGATTGGAATTTATTCAAGTTTTGAGAACTCTTGATGACAAGCTAAGACTTTCATATTCTTATTCTTATATTTACTCATTTGATTTTATTCTTTCTATTTTCTATATGAGTTTATAATTTATCTCATAACATGAGTGATGTCGTTGTCTTAGAAAATTTTCAAAATAAAAATATGGATCATCTTCTTTTATTTAAAAATGAGACTAAACTTTCAAAAGAAATAATTTTCAACACTTAGGAAAGACTTTCATTAATATTAAAAGCAATTATTTAACCACATTCTTTTCAAAACCTTAAAAATAGATTTATTATAAATTTTCAATGTTGATAATTCTTTGTTATGATAGTTTTCCTTAAAAACTTATTTGTATGGCATATGCTAATATTTTGATAAACACTAAAGACAAGACCATTTTTCCAAAATAGACTTAAAGTCAACTCACTAGTTAAAATCTACTTAGAAATAAAAGTAGTATACAACATAAGGAATCAAGTTTTAAGAAGTAAATTTATTTTTATGAAGTAAAGAACATATAAAATAATAGTTATAATATTCACTTATAACAGACTAAAAATTTTAGTTTTCTTCCAATAACTCACAACGAGATTTTTGTAAACTTAACTTTTGAACTTCTAAAATAAATTGTTTTAAAAAAAAATCACTTTTGGGATAACATTACTAGAATCATGCATATAATATAAGTTTATGCCAATATTTAATGATTGCCAATTATATAAGTATCTTGTGCATATTATAGGACTTTTAAGTGATGTAAATCGTTGGAAAAATGCAAAATTTGAGGGTTGGAACTCGTTATCTGAGTTTGTTTTGACCATTTCTGAAAACTAAATATCTTTTTGAATAGGTAGAAAACGACTATTAATATGCAATATGGCTATTTTAAGTTGGAACTTCTCTTAATTTGAATTATGACAAGAATAATAAGATAGAATTAAAATGTTTAAGTAGAACTTCTATGAAATACTCATTTCGGGTATTTATTTTGTTTAGGTGAGGAAGGCGAAGTCTCTTACCTCGAGGACTATTTTGACTATAAGTTTTATTCCGAGACATGGCTGAGTAAGTTCATTTCCTTAATTCCCGTACTTATGTTTGTACTTATAGTTTAGTAGCACTAAAAATAGGAAAAGATAAACATGGAATGTGCATGTGATTTATAATGCTTGTTGAAATCACACTAAGTATATTAGGGCTTGAATTGTTATTATTTTTTATTTATCTCTCATGTTGAAGTGTCTACTAATTCTATGATTACCCTTAAGATATTGTAATTACATGACAATAATTAAAATAATTGATTCATGCATAACACTTAGTGAGTCACATTGCTTTCTCTATTATATACTTGGTAGGATAAGGGCATAATAGTGAGGGTTGGTATAACTAGTAGTATCTACATTTAATGAGTAGTAGTCGATGTAATTATATTTAGCGAGTGGCAGTCGGCATCACCTACATAATTTTCGACGAATAGTAGCTAGAAAGATATACAAAAATCTATTTGCAAAACTTTTGTTGATAATTGGCTGAAACACCTAACCCCGAATGAAGGACGTAAATTCATTCAACATATGGTTTCCGATAATCACATGTATTGCCTGCATACGTGTTTTCATGCATTTCATATGCTTTTTGAATAACTTGCTTGAATTGTTTTGTATGGGTACGTTGTTTCAGGAATAATTCTCACTAAGCAAGTTAAGCTTACACCCCTTAGATATTTGTTGTAGTTTCCCTTCCTTTGGTTAAAGCCAAGAGGTTACCGCTCTTAGGTACCAAACATTTGTTTCAAGGAACTTTTAGAAGAAGTCCATGGAGTAGAATTAAACAAAGACTTCCATAGAAATCTTCTACGTAATTCATTTCGATAAGAAGAACTTATGTAATGATTTTGATGGGGTATGTCCCATTTGGTTTGTAAGACTCCTATTTTGTTTAAGTGGCAAAGCTATGATTTCCATTCTTAAATGCTATTATTTATATTTCCTTAAACTAATAATTTTAAAGAGTGATCCTCTATTGTCGTGAAATACGCTTTACATTTGATATCGAAGCTTTTGCATGACTAAGGCAATTGCTCCTAAGCTTTAATATCAAGTATGGTAGACTGCTACGTTTAGTATACCAATTGGTATGTGACAATGTACCTGTAAACAACTAGTAAACTTGCCATAAACAGATGATAGGAGAATCTCAGAGGAAATTCACTCAAATACTACTACTACAATTAATATGGCTTGGTTGTTGATGTAGCTTTTTAATCACATCTCTTTATATCCTTAATTGTTGTTAATTCCTCTTTTTCTTGAAGCTTACGTTGTACTTTTGCTAAATCCTAATTTAAGAGATATAAGAAGAGGTTTTTTCTTCCTAAAGAAGATTAGAGATTAGAGATTAGAGAGGATTTAGGAGACGGTGACTTCCTTAAGAAGTCTTGCTAAGGAAAATAATGAGAGGAGAGAGAAAATATTAGCTATTATATAAGGATTTAGGGATAAAACGTATGATTTTCTACGTTTGGAAATAAAATGACTTCCATGCCCTTGTATTTTGTATTGATATGATTACTTACAAGCAAGATTATCCATTTTACCCTTCCTTGTTTTCGTGACATGTGACGTGTATAAATTATTATCCACCTTCTAATTATTTATTCTTGTAATTTTATTAAATTTTCAACAGTTATATTATTTTATTTATTATAAGTGTAACGCCATAACCTGTTGGCAATTACAACCTGTTACGTGTCCTCTCTTATATAAGATATACAAAGGTTCTAACATTCTAAAACCATAAATACATTCATAAAATTACAATCTCCATAAAACTCTCATAGAGGGTTCTTCAGAAGGTTCAAAACCTGTATAGCATATAAATTTAATATCCTTCAAAAGATCCTGTTTAAAACCAAACATAGTTGGCAAAACCAAAGCCAACAAATCCAAATAATTCTAATCTCCATTATTACATATAAACTCTCAAGAAACCTTTTAAAACTTTTAACAACAAAGTAATCCATAACCAAAATTATTTAAAATATCCAAAATGTCAAAATCCAGAAATTCTCATAAACATAAATATTCTAAAGCATTATTCCATAAATCTTCCAAGTATTCTAAAGAAATTCTTCTCATAACTCCTGTATCCACAATCTATTCTTCAGTAGGGTAGTCGGGTTCACTATCGCTATCCCCATGATCAAAATACAGATCATATCAGATAAATCAAATACTACTTCTTCATCACCTGTACCTGAAAAATGAAAGAAATGATCAAAATCACCTAGTACACCAATCTACAAAATGAATGCATATGCACATGAAACATATATATATATATATATATATATATATGTATATATCGAATGCAACTTAATCTAATGCAAACAACCATATTATTATCTTTATTAAGCCAGCAAAACAACACAGTTCAGAACTACTGTACATTAGTCCCAAACTTGGAGTAACTCAGATCTCATAAGAAATCAACCAACTCTTTGAAAATAGGTAATTATATACATATATTGGTGAATGGGTACTTCCCAAACACCCGTGGCCATATTGCCAAATCACCTGACTCTATCGGAATCATCTCTAAATGCAACTCCACTAGGGACAACGTCACATAAAAATCATCCAAGTGTCACACCAGTATCACTGTCTCCCAAGTCTTTACTGGTCATAGCCACACACACCTAATAGACAAATTAATTATCCAAATATATTCAGATTCATTATTCATCTATTCCTACAATAAAGCATACAGAAAACTGAACCTGCAAACACATACAAAAAATAAGGAAAGGTCGTATCTTTTTAATTTTAGGAACAATCTCTCTAAAACCACAAATTCTCTAATAACAACAAATCCCAATTCTCCAATCTCCTGAATATGACATATAATAGAACAAAATATAAATCATCAACATCAGTCAAAATCCTAATTATCCAATTTCTCCAAAAACCCTAACCTTTTAAGAAATCCTCAACTGCAATATCCTCTGTGATCAACTCCACAAAATTCTCGCAAGAACGACTCTTTTCCACTAGAACCCTAATTTGTAGAATCCAGAAATTACACACAAATCATCATAAAAATCAAACTTTTATTAATTCTATGTTTTATAGGATAAGAATTTACTTTAGATTTCTTCTGATTCCAAATCTTAGGTTTCCTCAATTATAATCGAACAGAAACTCCAAAAAGAAAACTTTCTCCAAAAACCTAGATCCACAATCAACAAGAATAGACATGTTTTGATCACTAATCATTCTTTTCATTTAAATATATGTTTAAAAGACATAACTTACTTGATTCGAATCTTACTCCTTGATCGAATCTCCTAAGAATAGATCCTGATTGAAAACTAGGGCTTCTACAAAAAATTCCTTCAAAAATCCAAGTAAAACCTTAAGCAAACGGATTGATATGCAAAGAACTTGGTAAATGAAGATGAGATTACTTACACTTGATCAAAATCCGATCTCCCCTTGAACTTCTCTCTCAAGAACTCTCACAGGCCCTAGAAATCTCTCTCTAGATGAAAAGAAAGAACGAACTTATGAGAAACATGAACCCTAGAATTCTATTTATAAAAAGCATTTCGGGTAAGAAAGTTTGTCACTTACGCCAGCGGCCTTTAAGCATAAGCTGGTGGCCTTTAGGCCGGCTTTCCCGATTCTTCAATAAAAAATTCGAGAGATAAAAGCTGGCATCTTTTATACATAGGCCGACGGCCATTAATAAAGGTGGGTGGCTTTGACGTCGGCCTATCTCCATTTTCGTCAAATCCTTGCATATTTTTTCCTCGGGCTTAAATCTATCTGTTCAAGGGCAAAAAATATCCTTTTAATTAACATGAAATTAATAATTTTACCCTTCTTTATAAATTATTTTTCTTGTATATTACAATAAGTGATTCATTATTATTTTTGTTTGAATTTTATTATTCCACACTACTTTATTATTATTTAATTATATTATCATTATTTTTGTTATTGTCTTTGTTATTATTAATTCCTAAATTAAAATCTGGGATATTTAAATTTTTCTACCTATTTAGATTCATTGAGGAATAATATCAATTGGTTGAATTAGATAAATTGAGTGATTAGAAATAATTAATTATGTCATCCTCAAGTTACCTAAATGGAAGATGATATTTTTAGAATACTAATACATGTGGTTGTTTTAAAGTCTACATTGAGTAATTGGAGGTCAAATCCTTAATGAACATTGTTGCTAGGGGTGGGCATGGTACGGTTTGGTTTGGTTTGCTCCTAGAATCGAACCGAACCAAGTTAAAACCAAAATTATGGTTTGGTTATTTTTATAAAGTCAAACCTAATTATACGATTTGATTCGCTAATTTTTTTAACCTAAAAAAAAAAAGGGTTTAGTATATGGTTTGAACCGTTTATTATGAAAAATAATCCAACAATATTTCTCAAAGATCAAATAGTTGTTACTAGCAATTAACATAAAGATAAATCATTAAATTTATAATAAATGTTATTTTTAAAATTAATATTAATATAATGCATCAATCTTATTATTAATTTTATAATATTCCTATATATGAATCATTAATCAGACAATACCTTTGCCACCATAAATTAATATTTATATAATGACACGGTTTGATACGAGCAGCTTTGCCACCAAAAATTACACCATGGTATTGCAAAAAGATTCTGATATACATAGCTTTGCCATCAGCAAGAAAAGAACATCGCATTATATTTGGTGGACACTAATTAAGCATTACAAATTTTCATCCACTACAATTAACAAACATTGAGTAAAAAAAACATGAAACAATGAAGCCCCAAAAGAAAAATGTATTAAAAAATTATATATATTACAGGATTCGGTATTGTGAATTGAATGCTACAAGCCGAACCAAACCACGAACCAATTAAAAAAATAACCGGAATTTCAATTTGGTCGGTACAATTTGTTGTTCAGTCGATTTTTTTACCCAGCCTTAATCGCAGCTCATAGGATTGTGTATGGTGCGATTCATGCCTCGAATAGAACCACATCATATATTACAGTTCATGCTTTTTTCTTTTAATTTTGACCTAAGCATACAATTTGGTTTGTAATTTTTTTGAACCGTACGAAAAAATAGTTTAGTATCGATCGGTTTGTGGTTTGAACCATTTTTATTCATAAAAAAAAAATTGCATTCTATCGAAAAACTTTAATTGCATATTTATTATCACCAATAAAAAAATATAAAAAAAACAATATTTAAAATTAATTGTTTACTCTAATGAACATGTAAAACTTGTAGTGGAGAAGAGGTTCATTCATGACAAAATTATAATCGTATACTAGTCTTATTCTCTTGAATTATCATGAACTATAACAATATACAAGACTCTATCCCAATATGGGATGCAAAATTCAATTTATCTAAACTTCTTATTAACACATTATCACTTATATAAACTACTAAGTGGTTACAAGTGGATTAATTAATAAGACAAAGGGGAAAAAAAAGAATGTTAAGAAGTTGGAATATTAGAGGCTAAAATCTAAAATCTATCTTATTTGTAGAGATACCACAACAATCAAAACATAATATGTTTAATCTAATTTTATTTTCATAAATGATACATATCTAAGTAAAAAATTCTAAAATAATTTATTTTTAATAAAATAATTAAATTTTTAAAAAATATTTTTGATTTTTTTTAAATGTGTAAAATGATTTGGTTTGGTTTAGGGTCTCAAAGCAAACCTTGAACTGTTTGCTCTTTACTAATTCAAACCGTAAACCAAATCATTTATAAAAAAAAAATTGAAATTTTGATGTAAGTTGATCTGGTTTGGTTCACAATTTGGTCAATTTTTTGCATAATCCTAGTACCTCATTAAAGTCACAAATAGTAAAAGCACTTTTATATATAAGGGATTGACTCTTTGAAGGAGAAAGTCATATGATAAATTATTGTTATGAAATTTTTGAGGAAGGAAATCTATAGGCAAGGTTTGAAGAACAAGCTCCTCCATGAAGGTAAAGGTTAGGATACTTCTAACAATAGCGATAGAGTCAAAGAAATAGTTAATAAAAGTGAAGGTCATTTAAATTGAACTCACCTTTTAGAAACCAATTTGGTGCAAGACTTTTGCTACACTTGTCTTTTTAGAGATAAGTTCAACACGCCTAATCTTAGGAATATTTGCAATCCAATGGTATTTTGTAATTTTTTATTAAAATATTTTTTTACCGTTTTTATAATGGCTATTTTTTAAAGTTATTTAATTAATATATACTTTGGCAATGGCTCTTTTGTCAAATGCAAATTAATTGATGAGTAATATTAAAATGGTTTTTTTTTGTTTAATTTATTTTCAACTGACTATAAATTCAATAACAACTATATTTTAATTAATGGATTAACATATCATTGCTAGATTTTAAAAATTATTTTGATTGATAGATATTTTTACAATGACTAATTTTACAATCTCTAATTTCATTATGAAACCTATACAATGGTTGGTTGAAAATAAAATTAAAAGATCCTCCTTATTTTCGTAATTATCCTATGCATCTCTTCTATTCATTAACTTTGGACCTCTTTCATTAATGATGTATTAGGCAAAAATTATTGTGTCCATTCAAGCTGTGGCATTCCTTCTCTTAGATGGGATGTTCTTTCTACGATTGCTTTAAAGTATTTCCTTTTCCTCTTGTTTATTTTATACAACACCTCAACTATATTACGATTTCAATTGCCTAAGTCTTGTGTTTGCTTACTTCATCATTCATTAATACATCATTATTTGAGAATCTTCTGGCATATGCTCTAGATGTATTGACGTTAGCCTACTTACTTTGACTTTTTCAACATTGTTAAATTGAGAATCCCATTTAGGATGCAATATCGCTCCATAATGCTTGATCATGTACTAATTTCCTTTTTTCATTTTTTTTAATGAGTAACCTTTATATAGTGAGGATCATTCTTTCCTTTTTTGTGCTCATCATTTTGGGATATGTTATTTCATCTTTTTCTAGTTGTTTTGGCATCTCTTTTTTTATCATTTTCAAATAGATGTTTGTTCAGAAACAAATACAGATGAAAAAATACTTTCTACTCATAAACAGATCAAACACATCAAATACAAATAAGACACAAATGTATATCAGAAACATATGAAAATTAGACAATCCAAACAGACCCTTTATTTGATCATTGTAGGCTCCAAATCTCATGAAATCTTGGAGATATTCATCTGCCCAAATCAACATTGTTACCATGTTTGTTTTTAGGATTTTTCTCCTTCTAAATCTTATCTATCCTCAAAACGTTTGTAGGCTCATTATTGAAAAGTCTACAATGGTTAATTGTTTGGAATGATTGGGTCTTCACTCACCTTTAACTATGCATTAATAAGAAGTTTGCTATCATTTTGCTCCAAATTTTTCGTGGAAACATCATCTCCTTTGTATTTCTTTAGACGTATGGTTCTTCTTGGGGCTATTACTTACATATCACATGGATCTCGTGCCTTACACGTAACTTTAAAATTTTGATAAGAAGTGACACTTGATAGGGTGACCTGGAGAGAATGATGGGGGAAAAAAACAGGTAGCCTTAGTGCCTTTAATGCATAAATGACTAATAAGGGAGTATGAATAAATCTTGTACATTAACTTTTGTAGTTCTTGAACAATCAAAGTGATAGTCATCTATTTGATCCTTGTGAGTAGAGATTCATCTATGATCTACTATTTTTTTTTTCTATCCAAAAGTTTGAAATTAGGAGTAATTGAATATTTTTAGACACTTGGAGTTAATGGCGACTATTAGATTATCTTAATGATAAATGCATGATATTGAGCATGCTCATTTTATGATTATCCTAAATGAGCTTATATGGACTAAGGCTAGTAACCATTTGTGCACTTAAGCTTGCATGAGAGAGATTATGTAATCCCCCAAATTTTTGAGAATGGTTTTAGAATACGGAATCGAAACCCTAAAGTTTGACCCAAGTTGAAACCAATTTCGATCACGGAATTTCATAAGAGAATCTTCAAAAACAAAAATAGAAAGTTCAATAATCGTTCAATTCGAAAACCCGAACATGAAAAGATCCACCTATCCGATCCCTGATATAAACCCCTCAATTTCTAGGGTAAAGTTGGATTAAGCTCTAACCCTAGTCAAACCGGAGTTTCAAAAGTCAACAAAGGTCAAGATAATCAAACAATTTCAACTCTGGCAATCCTGCGTTCTCAAACCCTAGAAAACGAAATTAAGTTATGGCTTATAATAGTTTGTAATAATATAGGATAACATAAAAATATCAGATTTGCGAATTTCGAGTGTCCTTTGGACTTAATCGGGATCAGTTCTTGAAAAGCGTGTCCTAGAGCTCGGAATAATAAAAATATCCCAATAACACCAAAAGACTCGTAATTAAACAAGGATTTCAAAAATATCAGTTTTAGAATTTTTCGGTAACTAAAAATAACAGATATAGCTCGTTTACGCGTATTTTTATTACTATCGATATTTTATATGTCTAGTTTACTATTCATAGTACTATTCCTACTATTCATTACTATTTCATTATCTCTACTTTTTTTACACCTATTTCTTATTACCTACATATTTATTTTCTTACACTTTTACATTTCCAATAAATCTTATATCAAATCATATCTTACATATTAATTATTTTCTTACAAATATAAACAAAAATAAACTCTCTCTCTCCCCCGTACTTCTCCCTCTCTTCCTCTTATTTATTTTTCATTTTTAATTATTTTATTACATCTAATTTTCACTCCAAAAATTCTATAAATACCCTATTCCTCCTTCATTCTTTCACACACTTATTTTACATAACAAAACTCTACCAAAATTCCTCTCAAAACCTCTCTCCAACAAATCTCTCTCAAAATACTCTCTACCATTCCCTACAACTTCAAGAAGAAAAATAATAAACACACTATCCATTCATCTCTTTTCAAACCTTCCATTAAACCTTAGATAAAAATCCTACATATATTCTCTATCATGTTCATAAAACTTAGCATGAGCTTAGTGTATATTTCTTAAACTTATATGAGTTAAAAAACAATAATATGTTCATGTTTTGTTTTTGTTCATGTTCTGTTTTTGTTCATATTCATATTTTACATTATGTTATTATGTTGTTATTATTATTTTTGCTCTAATCTAACTTCTATATAGGGGTGTTCACGGTTTGGTTAACTAGTCCATGGCCCTATTTTTTATCCTAACCATAATATTTGGATCTTCAATCTCCTGATCCTAAACCAATCCATTATGAATGGTTAATCGTTTTTTTAACGGTTAACCGTTTTTTGGGTTAATTTTTTCGGTTTTCGGTTTTTTAACCATTTAACATAATGGTTATGTAAAATTTGCAGTTAAACATATTTTTCAATATGTCCATATAAAAATCAGTGTATTTTTTTGTATAATTATATTAAAAATTATAAATTAAGAATGTAAGACACGTAAAATAGTTGTTAATATATATCATTGTCATCAAGATAATCATCATAATAGCCTTTTACTCATGTATTCTTATCAACCTTGATCAATTGAGCTCCATACAAAATCTCAATCAAACACCACAATTCCGATTTTCAAACATATATGCATTTGTTTCTTTTTATCTGAATCATTCATGTTAACATAATTCATATTGACAACATTAAAAAAATAATTATATGGGTATATTATAAATTATATATATTTATAATTACGGATCGGTTAACTGAATCCATCAGTTTCTAGAATCTAAAAACCGAAACAGAAATCGAAAACCGAAAAAATTAAACATGCTAATCCTAAAACGAAACCGATGGATCAGTTAACTGTTTTTTTTTTATTAGTTTTCTGGTTTCGGTTCGGTTATCCTAAACATTGGTTTTTTTGTACACCCCTACTTCTATATAGTATTATGTATACTATGAATATATATTTATTTAGAGCATATAAGCTCATTTATTATTTATTTATTTTCATGTCTTGCAATTTATTTACTTGTTTTATGCAATTTATTAAGACTAGTCTTTCTAGTCTTAGACTTGTCCATATCAAGTCAAAACAATTTTCTTTCTTTTCTTTTCTTTTCTTTTGGGATTAGTCTATTCTTAGTCCCGGGTTGCAAGCTAAGGTTCTCAATGCTTGATTATTTTATTATGTTTATTTACTTACAAGTATTTCTTTCTATCTTATCATGTATTATCTTTACCTTTATATTGCTACATAATCATATTCATGCATGATTAAGAATGTTGTTGTCTTAAATAAAAGTAAATATGGGTCCTTTCTTAAATAAAGAAAAGTAAACTAGATTTCTTAACAAAAGGAATTTTCAACAAAAAGATCTAAGTTTTGTTCAAACTTTTTCAAAGGATAAGCTAATAATAAATTCTAGAAGAATTAGTAATGTAGATTTCTTCAAAATAATAAAAGGAACTCATTTCTTTTGTAAATCGAAACTTAATACGCCATAAAGGAAGAATTTTTAGCATTAAAAGATTTTAACTCAACCATATCTTTTATAAGACTTAAGTAGGTTCATTATAGACTTTGAAAATCACATACTACGAAAGCCTCTTCAAAACTTAATTTTTATATGTTGTTATTCTCTTTTCAAAATTAAAATGAAATTTTTGCTAAGTTCCAATGTTAACAATTCTTTGTTAAGAAATCTTTTCTTATAAACTTGTTTAAAGGAATTATTTTGCCCCTTAACAAATATTAAGAATAAAACAAGTTTTTCAAACCAAGGTAAAACCAACTCACCATTTTAGAAACCAACTTAGAAAAATAAAATTTGCCAAGTAAGTAAAGTTTAAAGGTAAACTTATTTCCTAAAGAAGAGAAAGAATATAAAAATAAGAGGAAAACATACATTTAACACAACTTCACACATTTGACCACATCAAAAACTTAAAGGATATTTTGAAAAATTATTTTCAATCACTAGAAATAAAGTTAGTGGATAACTTAAAGAACTAATTTTTTTTTAGAATGAATTTACTTTTGAAAAGTGAGAAAATAAAATTATAATGGAAAAACATTTACTTATAACAACTCAGATATATGTTTGTTTTCCTTCTAACAATTCAAAAAAGAGAAATTTTCAAAAGTTTTATTTTCTAAAACCCTTAAAGATAAATTATTTATGAAATATCAATATTGAGACAACACTACAAAAATCCTGCATACAATATGAGTATAAATATATGTTCGAAGGATTTTTCAACTATATATGTATATCCATATATTTTGCTTAAGTATTTTTGAGTAAAGTGAAGTTTGGAAAAATCATATTTTGTGAACTATAAATTCGTAACTATTCTGTACCGTAGTATTTTCCAAACCACATGGATTTTTATGACAAAAATAATCTTAGAAATGGATAGATCTTTTCGAGTAGGTAGAAACAGTATATTATTTGCGTAATTCTGAGTTAAAATGACCAAGTTATGGCCATTTTAAGTTGGAATCACATTCTATACGAATTTTAACGATCTTATGACATAGTTTTTGATAACTACCATAAAATCAATAAGAAATACTCATTATGGGTATTCTTCTTGATTAGGTGATCCTGATGAGGAGTATTCATACCCGAAGGATTATTTTGATTAGTGGATTTACCGATCGACTCATCCGTAAGAAAGATAGATCCTTATCGCTAAGTGAGTTTATTTCCTACCTTTTACGTACTTAGTTGTGCTTGTAGCTAGAAGCACTAGAAATAGGAAAAAGTAAAAAAATGAATTATGTATGATAATATTGGTTGAAAGAATGCTAAGCATACCGAGACATGTATCGTTGCTAATTAACTTATGCTTTACTATTATTATGATGGAGTGTGTGCAAATTTTGTGATCACCTTTAAATTACGCTAATATATTATGAGTTATATTAATTGATTCATGCATATCATGTAGTTAGTTTCATTGCATGAGCTGCTATACTCGATGGGACAAGAGTTTAGTAGCCGGGTTTGCAGGAGCCATAAATCTATGAGATGGGTGATTAGGAGCCTGGAAGAACTATTTTAAGATGACGAGTAGGCACCTGAAATAAACTACATGAGTTGGATTTTAAAGATGGGTTTTGAAGAGCCTGAAACACCTAACCCTGAATGGAGGGGTAAATCTATTCAAACATATGATTTTCGGTAGATCATATTTATTACTTGATCACTTGCTTGATGCATTCATATGCTTGTTTAATAACTTGTTTGAAATTATTTATACAAGTACGTTGATTTAGGAATATTCTTACAAGCTAGTTATGCTTATACTCTGATAGACCTTTGTTGTAACAAGACTATATCTTTTATACCCGAAGGCTTCATATACTCGAGTTGGATGATGTTTTAGAAAAGCTTCTGGAAATCTTTTGAAGATCTTAGGTTAAATATCCTTGAATGTCTTTGATGTTAGTATTATTATTGTTGTGAGAAAGATTAAGTATATATGATTATTTGGAGAATTATAAGAGAAACCCCTAAGATGATGTAAGGATTATATTCTCTTAATGAAAAATCGAATGATTATTTAGATTCCGTATGCTGTATTTACTATCTCAAACTATACATCTCACCGGTGTCTCCTATTGTTGTGATAAACGCCTTACATATGGTGTTGAAAACTTTCGCATGACTTCGGAAAGTCATTCTTAAGTTTTAATACCGTATGTGATGGACTGCTACGTTTAACATACACCTTTGGAACGTGACAGATTAGATGCAGAAGATCTATTCAACGATTCCGGTTCCTAGCCCATCAATTGAAATCGCTCCAAGTTATTCAATAAATAAATTGGACCCATTGGACTTTGTTAATCAACTCACAAGTCAAGCTCATAGAAATATTAATATAATGTTATATTTAAGCACATATACAATTGTTACCTTTCGTCTTCTAAATTTATTTGCATGAAATATTGTACGTATCATTAACTTGTGCTAATTGGGTCTATAGTGATTGTGCCGATTTGGTTGCATAGTTGTCTCGACTAGAAAATATGTTTGAATATTTTCAGGAGCAGGGTCAAGAGCATATTAAGAATACGATGTGTCATACATTTTCACTTTTGATTGGAAATTTGGACCTTGGTTCATAATTTAATTTTTTAATTTTTTAAAAAAAATAAAATATTTGAGAGATCTTAAAAAAAATTGCACTTGATGGAAAACTTTAAGTTTTGAGTAAAAAAAAAAAAAGTTTATAAATGGGCAGGATATTATAATTTATTTATTTGAGTTTGATTCACGAGCTAAGTAACTTGGCCTAGCGAGTCCGATTAGTGGGATGGATCGGAGAGATATGACTTGATGGGCTTGGAATATGGATTATTGACTTGGTCTATCACATCCAACATTTCTTAGGCATAATCATACATACAGGAGATAGCTATTAGCTTTGACCCATAAGAAGCTCGATTAAGCTCACTCAAGATAACCATGAATTGTGCTTACTCCGTCTCATCCGTTAATCACTGAAATGATCTTACGGTTGTCATTCATATCAAGTGTCTATAAATACTCAATCACTTATCCTTATTTTTAACATTTTAGGAGAGAAGACAAGTAAACACTATAAAAGAAGCTTTGCTCTCAACAAAACAAACAGGTATTACTTCAATTGCTTAAGAAATTCTGGGTTGACATGTGAGGTCTACTGAAGTTCTCTGTTTGTCACTTATACATTCGAGACATTAAGATTGCTTATTCCTCCTCCCCACCACTCTCTCCAATTCATCTCAAGTGTTGTCTTGTCTTTTCATGAACACTTTGAAGTCACGTGTAAGGCACAAGATCCACATAATGCGTGTGTAACCACTTCCAGAAGAATCCTACATCTAAAAAATTTATGTACTTTTTCACCAAGTTTTAGGGCAAGATATACACACACATAAATAACTTAAATTGATAGCTTTGCCTGTCGAGCCACTAATTCATGTTATATTAGACTTTTATAAAAACTAATATATAACAAAAATTATAAAACCCCTCAAGCACCATGTGAGCAACACTCAGATTTTTCAAAGATCCAAGATTAATAGTTAAAGTTAAAGAATTTTAACAAAAGAGAAATTGTAAGAATTATTGCTCACTATTCTCATTGCTATGGCTAGAATATATACTGATTACATGAGCATAGAAATAGGAAATTAATAAATGCAAATAAATGACATAATTACAGATAATTCATATACGAAACTAATAAATGCAAATGACTGACATAATTACAAATGTGAAAATCTCTCGATTTTCTCCTTTGACTATTTTCAACTTGGTTGTATATTTTTATCATGCCCCCAAAAGATGGACAGTCATAGAGCAAGTTCAATCTTAGCTTTAAGAGAGTCAAATTGAGGACAAGCAAGAGGTTTGGTAAGAGCATCGTTGAATTGATCACCTGTAGAGATATGTGACACTCATAGCGCACCATTTTGAACTTGTTCTCAGATAAAGTGATAATCAAGAGAAACATGTTTCATGCACAAATGGAAGACCGGATTAGAATAGAGATTTTTTGCACCAACATTATCACAATAAATAACTGGCTGTTGGGGAAGTGCGATAACTAGTTTTATGAAGAGAAAGCAAATCCATTGAATTTCTACGGTAGGCCACCGATTGGTATTGAGCCTCAGTAGAAGAGTGATCAAGCGAGTCATATTATGTTGTTTCTTGGAGCTCCAAGAAATAGGATTATGACCCAAATAGACTATGTATGCACTAATAGAGCTGAAATCATCTTTGTTACCTGCCCAATCAACATATGAAATGGCATGAAGTGCTAGTGGAAAGGTCCGACGAAGTGTGATGCCATGATTCTAAGTGCCGCAGAGATACCTCAATAGCTGCTTAACTGCATTCATATGGTCATAGGTCGATTGTTGCATAAACTGTAAGAGTTTGTTCATTGTATAACTAATATCTAATCGAGTAAGGGGAGATACTAGAGACTTCCAACAACGTTGGATCAAATAGAAGAGTCCCTGATTATAAAGTGAGAATTAGGCTGGTTGCTAGTAGTTTAGGAGTCTTTGCTTCAGTCATGCGAGTTTTATTAAGGAGATAAGTAATGTACTTGTGTCGACTTAGGAAAAGACCATTGTTGTGAGATGTGACTTCTATTCCAAGGAAGTATGTTAGATGGCCAAGGTCCTTGAGAGAGAAGTGTTAACAAATTTGTTGAATGAAGGTTTATACGACTTTGTCATTTTTTCCAGTGATAATGATATCGTTGATGGACTAGTAGATAAAAGATGGTGCAACAATTGTTGAAGATGAAAAAGGAGGTATTGGCAAACAAAATTGGTGAAGCTAGATTGGAGAAGAAATTGGCGCAACTCATGATACCAGACACGAGGAGCTTGTTTAAGGCCATAGACAGCCTTACTTAGCTTGCGGACATGATGAGGATGGTCGCAATCAATAAAGCCCGAAGATTGAAACATAAACATATTCTTAGTGAGAGTGCCCTAAAGGAAGGCATTGTTGATGTCAAACCCGTGGCTGACCTGAACAAGATGAATCGTAGAGGGTTTGATGACCGGATTGAGGGTTTTAAAGTATTCAACTCCAGGGCATTGATGGAAGCCTTTAGCAACCAATCAAGCTTCGTACTTATCAATAGAGCCATTAAGTAAATATTTAGTGCGAAAGATCCACTTACTAACCAAGTTTTGAGTAGGATGAGATGGCACTAGTTCCCATGTCCCATTATAGAGTAAAGCATCAAACTTTTTAGATATAGCTTGTCACCACTTAGGATCCTTGGGGGCTTAGGTAACAGTGGTGGGGTCAAGGGCAGGTTGGTGCAATTGGGTAATAAGGTTAAGTTT
Organism: Combretum micranthum; assembly: GCA_024138025.1. Classification (NCBI taxonomy): domain Eukaryota; kingdom Viridiplantae; phylum Streptophyta; class Magnoliopsida; order Myrtales; family Combretaceae; genus Combretum; species Combretum micranthum. Next base: position 934,778 of record JAMXBD010000459.1, read on the forward strand.
TTGAATTGGTTTATACATGTTATGTCTGGGATAAGTGACTATGACAGGAGGTGAGGTGAGAGATTAGGTGGTTCATTAAGATCGATTTGAGTAGGTGGGGGCGGTAGGTCACTGACATGGTTACGCTAAATTTCACTAGAGTGGCCATCAGGCTTTGGTCTAGGGGTGACGTGGGTGACATTATTTGGAGTTGGCTCTTAGAGTTGATTGGGGGCAATAAGAGTAGGTAGATTTAGTGGAGAGGCAGTGTCGGTAGTCGAGGATATTGTGGTCAAGATTGGTAAAGTCATAAAGCACCACTCAGTGATGATGGATAGAGCGGTACGAGGAATAAAGGTATGAGACATGGCAAAGGAGAAAATGGACTCGACAAAACGAACATGACAATTAGTGTATAAATGGGTTATAGATAAGTGAAGATATAGATGGGCACTTTATGTGGGAGAATACCTGATAAAGATGCAAGGAGAGGAATAGGACTCTAGTTTGAGGGATGTGTATGGGCAAAGCCAAGGATAGCAAAGACATCCTAAGCTTCGAAGTTTGGAGTAGTTGGGGGATGTGCCAAAGAGTTTAAGATATGGTGAGAGATGGTTCAAAGTTGGTGTAGGGAGACAATTAATGAGGTAGACAGTAGTAGAAAGGACAAAAGGCCAATATGATAGAGGCATGGATACATAGGTAAGGAGAGAAAGTCCCATTTCTAAAATATGAACATGATGGCATTCAAAGTATCCATTGTATTCAGTAGTGTGAGGTGGAGAGGTAAGATTTGAGATCCCATTGATTGTTAATAATGAGGAGAGAGCTTGATATTTTCCCCCATTGTTATAGTAGTGTTATGATTGAACAATTAAAATATTTTTCTATTAGGGCCTTGAAGCGAGCAAAGACATTAGGCATGTCAAATTTGCTTTTAAGGGGATAAAGCTAGATATATTTGGTAAAATGATCGACAAAGATGATATAGTATTTAAAGTTATCAATGGAGTAGATTGGTGATGCCCATATATCAGTAAATATAACTTCAAGAGGAGAAGAAGTAGAGAGAGTAGAATTAGAAAAAGGTTAGTTTTGACTTTTATTACATTGACATAAATTACAATTGAAGTTGAAATTAGAGGGATGAGAGACATCTAAATTAAAGGAAGACACAATATGTTTGAAAATTGATAAAAAGGGATGACCTAGTCTATGATGCCATTCGGATAATGTGGTCTTAACACTGGAGAATGTTATTAAAGGTGACTGAGTAGTTGAAGGTGGTCATTCGTACACACTATCTTTAGTTTGACATTGCAAAATGATTGCCCTCATGCGAAGATCCTTTACATGAAAAGAAGAGCATAAAAACTCAATGGAAGTGTTGTTAGATTTACAAAACTGGGAACTAGAGACAATATTACATTTCATGTTAAAAACACATAAAACATTAGCTAAGGTAAAAGAGTGGGAGAGGGTGTTAAGAAGGGTAGAACCAATATGGGATATTGGGAGTTTAGAGCCATCGCCAATCATAATTTCATCGGTGCCACCATAAGGATTGTGGAAAGTGAGATTGCTTAGGTCGGTGGTGGCATGATGTGAGGCTCCATTGTCAAGTAGCCATGTGGTGTTGAGGGGAAGGATGGTTGCATCATTTGCTTAAGCTTGCCAAGAAGACAATGATTGAGACTGTAATGGCTTGCCGAGATGAGGAGGAGCTTGCACTTGTGGAAACTATCGTCTAAAAAGAGGACAACGGGAGACTACATGACCTTGAGTACTACACTATTGACAGCGACCAAGGAATGATCCAAAAGGAGGATGGATGTCTCAAGTGTTGGTGGGAATATGTTTTGTGGTATTCTCGTTAGCCATTGGAATTAAAGAAATGAGAGGCTTGAAGATTGAAGAACGTGGCTAAAAGAAAGAAGAGGAAAAAAAACACCAAGGAATAAACCAGAGACATTGTAGAATTATTACTCATTGTTCTCATTGTTCTGCTATCGTTAGAATATATACCGATTACATGAGCACATAAATAGGAAACTAATAAATGCAAATAAATGACATGATTACAGATAATTTAAATAGAAAACTAATAAATGCAAATAAATAACATAATTACAAATATAGAAATCCTTGATTTTCTTTTGTTTTGTATATCCTTATCAAAAGTTACTTTTTAAAATTACTTTGTTTATAATTTTGTATCAAGCATCTTCAATAAAATGTCCTTATATGTCATGTTCCATTTAAACCATCCCGTAGCTGTAGGTCTAAGATCTCATTTTAATCAAATCTCTCCTTGATTATTTTCATTTTTTTAATAAATTTTTAAAAAAAAAAAAAAAGACAGAGTAAACGGTCGGAACCCTTGCAGTATCTTAGCAAGTTTCTGATTGGCACGTAGCTCAATGATGAGTGCTCTCCTGCACAGCTTTTGGATTAGGGAATAACAAGAAGAAGCTTCAACGTGGGGGTTGTTAAATAGCTTATATAGAAGAATCTTTTGAAAGTTAACATGAGTCTCCTAATCTCGGCGTGATTGTTGCTCGCACGTTCCTGGGCGCTTTCTTTTTTTTTATTCACTTCAACACATTGTAGTTTACTCATCACTGACACAGAATCATCCTTTTGTTACCTTTTTTCCCCTCTTTTTTTGAGTAAAATACTGTAATTACATTTCATTAGTTCGAACGAATGAATAAAAGAATTTTTTTTTTTTCTTTTAAACCATAACTTTTAAAATCTTTACTGAAAGTAATATAAATAGCAAGGGTTATAAGGTTTTACCAACGTATTAGAGTGTAAAATACACATTATAAAAAAAAAAAAAAGTTAACATGACGTGATATTTTAAAAGTTTAGATGTCTATACTATCCAATCAATATTATTTTTTTTTATTTTCCAAAATCTAATTAATGGTCTAAAAGTTATGTTTATATTTTTACACTTTGTATATATTTTTCCATTCAAACAAATTGAATTTATAGTATAGTTTTGCTGCTCATAACTTCCAGAACATACAAATAACTTTAATGCATTCCTTTAAAACACTGGCTCTGGAGTTCTATTAGATTGAGAGTGTAACGTGTATAACCGAAAAATCATGGAAATATGAAGTCATGCTTTGTAAGTTAAATTTTGCCGAATCAATATTTTAACAATCATAATTATAATTTTCACTTTTTTTCCCATTGAATTAAAATCGAATAGAGAGAGGAGGAGGAGGAGGAGGAGGAGGGCGGGGGGGTGGGTGGGGGAGGTAATAAATTTTGTCTGGACTAAAAGTTAGGACTAAGTACGCTCTTTTGCCGATTTGCAACATCCAAAAGCCAGCCCGACCAATGAAGTGATAGACATAAAGATAAAAATTTGTTTTTACAGTTAGTTTTTAGTTTTAGAAATAATTTTCAAGACGAAAAATGATTCGCGTGACTATAGCACTGTTGGAGTTATAGATCAAACTCATATGAATCTATAACCAAGAAAATTCTAGATATATGTTTATATATTTAGAAGACATTGAATCAAAGATATCTTAAATATATAATATATACTTGGAAGAGGATTTAAATAAGGAGATTTTTACAAAATAAACAGATGAATTTGTTGAACACCTGCAACACAGGAAGCAACACGGTCGGCCTACTTGAATTATAATGCCAGCGTTTGAATTCTGTGATTTTTGCCCAAAGCTGCTAGGAGTCCAACGTCGCTTAAAACACCACCAGCATTCAGGTTTACACCATCGGCATATGGGGAGTACACCACCGACATTGAGCCAGCATACGTTGGTTCTAATACTATAGCATTTTCAATGCTGTCTCTACTCCATCAGCCTATATTTTACTCGTGCCAGCCTTTGTGTGTTGCATATAAATCTAGGATTTACATGAGATGTATGAGAAACCGTTCTTAAGCCTAGAGAGAGATTTTAGAGAGAGAAAGGCTGATTCTTGTGTGAAATCCATCATTGTGGTGAAGATATGAGATATCCACTAGTGTTATCTAGTGAAGAACTATTGTAAATCTCATTATTTGTTGATAGTGGAAGAAATTTGTGTGACGGTCCAGTGATTTTTCCTCAAATTGGGGTTTTTTCATATAAATCATGGTGTGAATGATTTTATTTCCGCAATTTATTTATTTTTATTGTTTGCTATTGCATTTACAAGAGGAAAAAGGTTGGATCTTTTCCTAACAAAGAGGTATTGGAGCCTGGTTCGGCTGGGAAACTTCTATTGTTGGCTTACTATGGAAAGAAGAGTTTTGTGGTATAACTCGTTTATGAAATCCATGGTGAGTAGGCCACACACAAAGAGAATTTAGTGAGTCAATTTGATAAGCTATTGAGTGGAAGTATAATGGGAGTATGGCCTACTCCTTGTGGAGACTCACACTTGAGGGGAGATTGTTAAGGTGCAAGTGTGAGAATCCCATAAGGGAGTAAGTGTAAAAATCTCACATTGGAAATATAGGTCTTATGTGAAGAGTTTATAAGAAGGAAAGGCCCATTAACTCATTGCCTTAAGGTTTTAGGTTATAAATGATGTCAAAAGCATATTTGTGCAATCCTTCACAAAGTCCATTGGATTTCTCTCCATTGAAGACATACTCCATATCCTAACAATTGGTATCAGAGCTTGGTTCGGTTGGGAAACTTCCATTATTGGCCCATGCGGAAAGAAGAGCTTTGTAATATAACATTTTTGTGAAACCCATGGTGAGTAGGCTACTCACAAAGCAGGTTTAGTGGAGTTAATTTGATGAGCTCTTGAGGGAGAGCATGACCTACTCCACTATGGAGACTCACACTTGAGGGGAAGATTATTATAGTACAAGTGTGAGAATTCCACATGGGAAATATGAGTCTTATGTGAAGAGTTTAAGAAGGAAAGACTCATTAACCTATTACTTATAGGTTTTGGGTATAGATGATATCAAAAGCCCATTTGTGTAATCCTTCATAAATCCCATTAGACTTCTCTCAATTGAAAGAATACTCTAGACCCTAACAAGCACAATCCAGAATCCTATACCGAAACAGATGTTGGAAAAAAATTGTAGAGAAGGAATATAGTAAAAGGGCATACACTAGCTCTAGCCTTTATGCGCTTGACACATTTATTTCAATATATATATATATATATATATATCGATAGATGAAGATAGTATTTGGGTATAAGAATTGGAAATGATAAAATGATTAAACAATACAATATAAAAAGTTACGAACTATACAATTCTCATATATCATTTTGCTATGTATGATGGTAGGCAGTATTGGACAAAATTTTTAATATTTTTTTTTGTTTAGTTTTAATAATTTTATATCATGAAATATAAGAAATAAAAGTTTTAAGTTTATTCAAATCTTATAAAGAGAGTTTTCCCCGTTCCATATAAATTTTGTAAAACAAATATAGTATAATAATTTTATTCAATCAAGTATCATGAAAATTATGGAACCAAAAGACTCAAAAGTGTCGCCATTCTCTGAATAAACGTAAATTAACTTAAAAAAACTAAACAATATGATCGAACCAAGGATATGCAAGTCAATTGCGCTGTGCTTTGGGATAAGGGAAGGGAAATGGAATGAATGGATGGCCGGAGGATAAAAAGGGGTATGAAATTCCATTCAATTGTTTGGTTTTAGGATGGAATATCAGAGGGGAAAAAAAGGAAGGGACATAGATTATGAGCTCTACACAGCACAATTTGAATCCTTTAAAACCGATAATTACACAATTTTGATTATTGATATAACCCCACTTTATTGTTTATTGTATCTTTCTTATTCTTTTCCATACATACGGAAGTAAAATAGCTCTACTTTTCTTATAATTTATTTGTTTAAGTGTTATGAAATAAAGTAGTAGCAATACTTTGCGTTTAATTTGGAAGGAAAAAAATGAATGAAGGTAGTACCAATATTATTGGTTATTGTATATTATATATATTATTTTTACTATTAAAGAATTTGTTAATGTAGTAAATGACGAAATTCTAATATATGTTTTGACACAAAAATATATAAAAAAAAATTACATAAATACGTTTGCCAATATGTACATGATATATATATGTACAATATAGATAATAATAAAACCTATTTGTTATGTTTGTGTCATTATATTTTAAGAGAATATAAGCAATTTAACATAAACCTTATTTTATCTTTCATAATAATTGAAATTTCTTCCAATTTTTCTCCTTTATTAAGAAAACAAATGAAAAATTATTAGATATTTTTATAATTCATTATTTTCTTCCATATTCTCTCCTTCTAGTCCTTCACTAATGCCAAACAGACACTTACTACATTGGACACAACAATCGCTTAAATGTCCCCTGGAAATTAGCAGTAGGTGTGTTACGATTGGATTTGGAACTTTTGTTACAGCTCTCAAAAGGCATAATTATAAGGGGCTATTGTATCCAATCCTATGAATACATGTTTTTAAAATTTCAGAATCCATAACTTACCTAATAGCATGTAAGAACTACTTTAGAACCTGACTTTCTAGCACCTACAAAAAAATAGGATACTTGTAATTGTGAAAAATTTTGTAACATGATTGTCGTATAATTTTTTGGATGAGCTATCAAACAACCAGTCAACGTTTCCATGTATTTAACACTTGTACATTGATCAACTTGTTAATTTTTTTCCACGTTTTTACAACAAAAGAATGACTTAAGAATTTTACCTTTTGTAGTAAGCAAACGAGAGAGTGGGCCTTAAGTATTATTGAATTAAATATGCTATAATTTGTCATTTTTATTGGATCAATATCATAAATAATATATAAACTTTGAAAAAATATGTAATTAAATACTTAAACTTTAAAATTAATCAATGATTTAGTACCTAAATAAATTTTTCATATACACTAATAGTATCTTTGTTATATTGGTTAACATACACAAAAAGTTTTTTTAAGTATTAAATTGATCAATTTTAAAATTAAAATACTTAATTATATATTTTATCAAAATTTGGGTATCATTCACACATTTACTTTTTCTGTAATTAGTTAAGAATTTTATAGAACGAGAATGTTATTTTGGAATATTTAAGACGTATATTATGGAGTACATGTAGCAATTGCAGGATAAGTACAACTCGAGCAAGTTCTGGAAAATCAGTCTAAAAACCTACCTTACGATCTTCATCAATCACATGGTACCAACCTAAATATACAAGATGGAGTAGGGTTAAGTTCTGATAGAATTATTAATTGATATCTATCATTAGTGAAACTCAGTCTGTTTGATCATATTATTTCATCATTTGATCTTATTTTATATTATTTTCAAACAGATAATTTATAATAAATATGATACGGATAAAAATAGACATATCTCTCATAAACAAATCAAACAAACAAGATATATATAAGATGTAGATAGGATATAAGATAAAATAAAGATACAAATAAAATATAGATGAAAATTAAACAAACTAAACAAAAGTGCATTTGGTTTGTTGGTTTAATGTCGGTTTGGCATTTGTTTTAATTAAACTATTTGTTAAAACTCAATACAGACAAAAAATAGAGATTTTTACTCATAAACAAACGTTACATATCATATACATATAAGATATATATAAAACACAAATACAGATCAGATACAAATAAGATACAAATGAAAAAAGAAATCATCTAAATAGAATTTATATTTGTATCTTATCTGTAACTTATATGTATCTGCTCTGTTTAATCTGTTTATAAGTAAAATGCCTATTTTATGTCTGTTTATTGACCAACAGTCTGTTTGAAAATGATAAAAATACGATGTCAAAACGATCAAAATAAGACAAACCAAACATATATAAAACCCAGAGGTTATTCAATAATTGAAGAGTAGATATATATCCACCTTGTTATCCAGAATATTTGGATTTTAGATTCTCCCAAATTTTCTTTTTCTTTTTTTCTTTAATTTTCTTTCATTAAATCAATAACTGCAATTGTTCAAGTTTTAAACATCTTGTGGCATCAATAAGACATTATCTTTTTCCTTTATATTTCATGCGACAGCATTTTAAGGATAAATTAAAAATAAAAAACGAAAAAAGTAAATGGAGAGAATCTAGATTGCTAGTTATGATTATAAACATGGCTAACTAATTGTAAAAGAACATTAATTAGACTTCAAAGGATTTTATTGATGGGTCGTATTTGTATTTTGTTCTTGATATAATGTTTTAGCATTAATTAACCGGATTACGACACTTCATTCAACAGATCCTTCAGTCGAAATTTAAAGAAAAAATGTCAACAAAACAGGGCAGAAAATAAATGCAATGGGCACGATATGTGTTGGAAAACTGACCATGGAGATAAAATTTGACTTGAGTTGAAACAAATTGCGGCATGTCTTTTCGAGAAATTGGTTGCCTTGTGATGAATCGTGCGTGACGTTTTCCTACTTGTCAATTTGTCATCCCTCCAAGGGCATATCAGGATTATGTCCAAATACAATGAAATGATACAAAAATTATCAATTGAATGTCGTAAATATAGAATAAAGTATAGCTGCATTTCTATTTTTAGTGTATATTTAACAGTAAGTTTCGTTATTTGGAATGATAGGGTAAAATAACTATTATTGTATTTGATTTATGATAACTGACGAAAAATTATACGTATCTTTTTGGGTAAATAAAATGATATAAATAATAGATATGTTTTATGTAATAGGTATACGATTCTAATTTTTGGAAGATTGAATGTCTGCATACTTTTTATAACGGGAATGGTTATATCATCATCGAATGACTTAGATTTATTTCAACTGTGATTGAATTTTTAAATATTTTATGATCAAGTATCATAAAACTTTTTTTTATGCAAAATGACATTAAAATAATACTAAAATGATAAACCAAAACTCTAGAAAGACTGAAGAATAAGATGAACAAAAAAGATAAATCGACGACTTCACTTGGACGGGATACTGCTAAAAAATATATATTATATACCCACCTAATTGTTAAGGCTAAAAATCTTTTCTGAAGGAAAAAAAATGCGAATGACTTTTTGAAATTTGATACGGTATGAATATCTTTGAAAACTTATAAAGAAAATATTTTAATACCTTATAAATTTTTTTAAATTGACAAATAAATTCTTTCATAAAGTTTTAATTTGGTATGATAACATCTCTAATATGGTCACTAAGGACCAATATAACATGAAGAATTAAACTCGATATATGAATAATGAAGGCTAGAACTAGATGCCCCTATACTATATAGCCATGGCCTAAAAACATCTATCAATACCTATTAAACTGTATAATTTTTTTTTTTTACCATTAAAGTGTACATTAAGTCATTAACATGTCCAAATTTTGACATTGGAGTGTTTTTCTTTTCTTTTTTTTTTTTAAAAAAAAATTACATGCCTTTCAGTATTGTCATATGTTAAGTTAGAGGATGCTAAAGTATGATTACTAATTCAAGAGGTATCTGCACATTGATGTTTATGTTTAGGGTTACTTATAAATTTACACTAAAAAAATGGGAACTATGAAAAACCTATTGTATAATATTAAAAATCATTATATAAATTTTACAAGTTTTTTTTCCAATTATATAAAAGTTTAAAATTGTTAAATTTATGATCAATTGAAACTTTTATAGTCAAAATTTACACTTAGATGTTTTAAATTGCCAAATGTTACTTGCAAGTGGACTTTTACTTGTCAAATTCATCATCTAACCATATCAAAATTTTGATGTGACAAAAGCTAATTGATCAAGTATAAATATTAAGAGCAAATTACAACAAAAGCTAATTGATCAAAGAGTATAAATATTAAGAGTAAATTACAAAAAAAATGTATCGACGCTTGGGAATACATTTATTTAAGATATTGAATTTGAAGCGATAAAAAAAAATCAATGTTTTGTTATTGATTCACGTGAGGTACGAACGTTTGACAAAGTTATTTAAAGTATCGTTATTTGGATTAGTTTTTATTTAATTTTTTTCTTAATTTTTGTCAATGGTTAACTATGGAAACCTTGTTTCACTCGCTTTCCCAAATGTAATTGCTCTTTTTGATTACTTAAAACGTTCATATATTAAATGAATTTATTCATAAATGTTAATTTATGTAATATTTATATCTTAAATAAAGTTATTTATGAATTGATACCTTTCAACGTAATTTACCCTAAATATAATGATAAAAGTAAGATAGTAATATTGATAACTTTCAACATAATTTATCCTAAATATAAATGATAAAAGTAAGATAGTAAAATTGAAAGGTGAAAAATATACTTGAACAAGTCATTTGTCAATATTAAACTGTAATATAAAATCGAAAAGTCACCTATAATTTCAATATTGATTTTAATGTAATCTCTAAAACGTATACAGTAGATATCTCGTTTTAAAATAAACTAAATGGCCAAAAAAAAAAAAAAAAAAAAAAAAACTAGATTTCACTTCCCCTTACGTTGTTTACTATGAATTTTTTTTATATCCTACAATTTAAATTTGTGTATTAGCTAAAAGTAAGTTTAGAAAAGTTAAGTATCTGTCTTAATCCATGGAGATGTCACGAGCAACTTTCCACACATATGGAGATTAATCTAATGCACTTTCGATATTTTTTCTCCTTTCGTTGCAAGTACTTGTACTTTAATTCACAATTTAGTATTTAAAATTTTGAATAAAGTTTAGTCAAATGTCTTAAATTTACTAAGATCTCGTTTAGTTTGTTGGTTTTTGATCACGTTCACATCTTTTTTTAATTATTTACACATAAGATTATCAATAAAAAATAATACAAATGAAAAACAAATATTTTTACTCGTACTAGATCAATGGACTAGATAGAGATAATATACAACGTAGATATAAATGAAAATTAGACAATCCAAACATATCTCATTTAAAGTAAGAAAATTTAATGGTCCGTTGTTAATTTTAACGGGATTGATCTTATCACTATCTAATGGCTCACACTATACTCAATCGTGATTTAACTATTAAAATAATTAATATTCTAATTATTATATTTATTTTAATGGTTAGATAATTGACTAAACAGTCCTATCGATGGACCAAAAAAGCTCTCTTAAAGTAAAAACACTAAATTATAAAGGATAAAAACATTAAATTGATCATTTAAAGGCACTAAATATAAAAAAAATTAAATTAAACTCTAAATTATCAAAAATAAAAAGAGATAAATTATATTAAAAAGTATTAACTTTTAAAAATAAGTTCATTTAAAGTATTAACGTTTTAAGTGGTTCAAATAATAACTAACTTTTGAGAATAAATTCATTTAAGGTACTTTTATGTATTTAAAAATGGATGAACGCTTTGTAAAATATGTAAAATAAAGTATTAAACAATTGATCATTAATAAAAATTTATAATTTTAATTAAAAAATAATTGAAACGTTCATATCTTTTGAAATTTTCAAAACATTGATACCTCATTGTTTACTTTATAAAACATCGATATTTTTTTTCAACCATTTAAAATATTGATATCTTAAATAAATTTATCTAAAAATATTCATACATTCTTATATAACTTATCCTATACAAAAATACAAGCACTTATATTAAACAACCTTCTTCCCCTTTCCTTCGACTCATCCCGAATGCACGGTATCTCGTTAGATCTCAAGCAAGAAGGCCAAATTAAATAATGATAAGTTGAAACAACTCATGTGCAGAAATAAAAGCCTGACATGACAAATATTGTTTTCAAAAGGCACTCAAATATTCACTTGGCCACAATCCATTGATGTATTTAACAAGTTTAGAAAATGCAAAGTGGAAATTTATTAATTTGTCGTAATACTCTGTGAGTTGCAATTAATGATATTTTTTAATAGCAATTTTTAGTAATAATGGTACGTAAATGTGATGATCGATGGTGATGGTTTATATCAAAACAAATGTCCGTGGGAAAATAACAAGTGACTAAAATGATCACTCTCATAAACATGAAATCGTTTTCTTATATTTCATTGGTATTTTTTAGATGTTAATCATCAACAATAAAGATGAACCCTTGACGAGTTAATTAATTCCTAATAGGAAGTTAGTTAATAAAAATAAAAAAGATTGTTAAACTCGCACTTAGTAAAATTGTCAAATGGTCTATAGAATGAAAACATATGTTTTTTTTACAAATTTTGTGAAAAAATTTCGAAAATTTATAGCTATACTTATTGTAATTATAAAAAACTTGAAATAAATAATATATATTGAAAAAAGGAAGAGAGCAATGTATTTTTTTTTTCATAAATAACTCTCAATTCCTAATATGTAACCTATGCGTAATACTCTAAGTATTACATGCACAAGCATCCTCAAAAATGTATATTTGTCGTAAATATTTATTAACCGATTTAAAATTATGAAATCGTTAAGTTAGACTATCAAAACAATTGGATTTAAACTTTAAAAATAAACTTTACAAAAACATTTTAATATTTGCTTTCATGAGTAGATATTCTTTTTAAAAAACAGACCATACCATCATGTATCCTATATCAAATAACACATCATAATGGTAAAATAAAGTTTAAAAGCTCAAATAACAACACTTAGGCTCCACTAAGCCCCTTTTAAAAGAATTTTACAAATCCTTAAAGAATAAATCCAGTCCTTTATACAAAAATAAAATAAAATCCATAACTCTACTTTAATTCACTCCCCAACATTACCCAAAACCCAAGCCAAACAATATCATCATTCGTATCACCATCATCAACATCATCACCATCAACAAATCAAATCATCATCAACACCTAGAAAGAAAACAATAACAACAATAATAATGAGCTGAAGCTCAGTACGATAGTAAGACAAATACACATGGAATGACACACAAGCCTAGTTAAATGCAACATAACAAACGACGACTTATTATCTTTCATTTAAATAAAGCAAGTAACATGGGAACACTTACACTTCGAACCAAGCCTTTGGGAGTCTGGGGGCTCTGAGTAACAGTAGACGTTCATGGGGTTGATATAGGTTGCCCAGATACCTATATCTCCTATATGATAAAAAAAAAAAGAAGAAGAAAATAGAATCATTTAGGGTTCACAGCCATTATACGTACTCTATCCATCTCAGTTCATAATATAAAAAAAGCTCAACCGATCCCATAAATGTGAGCCCCAATATATTACTTCTTATTAATCAAGAGATGTTATGCTGATACTGTTTGCCTCATCAACTACCAATTGAGTCACTTATAAATTTCATTGCATTATGACGGGGGTGGCCTAAGTACCTAGATTACTATGCCCCTAGGGACAAGATTGTCACTCCTCAAACCTGATTCAACGGCACACGCATAAGTAACACTCATCACTTAGGCCATCTTTAAGTTCTTAATCCATTTTAGATGCCTATTTTAGCTACAATATGCAAGTCACTGCGTACCTTTTATTTTTGAAATCCAAACAAGGACAATGGGTGTTTCATAATCCATCTCAAAAGATTAATCAGGTATCTATGTTTGTAGGTTTAATAATTAAACTCATATAAGAAATTATATTAATTGTTCATTTACATCAACTTTTATTAGAACCCTATTTAATCATACATTAAATACGAACCCCGCTATGACTGCGAAGATGGCTTCTCTAAAATACGAATAGTTCTCCTTTGTCTATCAAAGTATTACTTCTCTCTTATTTATGATCTTTTATTAAAAAAGCATCATCAAATAATTCATATTAAAAAACACTTATATTTCGAGCCATCATGGATTTGAAACAACATATTTCCTATGTTAAACATAGATTATCCGAGCTTATTAATTTAATTCAATTATTAACTATTGAGCCTATTTTAATTTAACCTTAGTTAAATTGATTAGAATTAACCATTTAATCCAATTATTAAGCTAAATAATTAAACTTAATCAATCTAATACATTTTAGCTTACTAAGTCTATTTAGTCAAGTTGGACTAAGCTTGATTAACTAAGTTTATTTTATATCTAAGATTCATATCAACTTAAGTCTATGTTAACTTAATCTTAACCAAGTTGATTAAACTTAATTAATCTAATTTGTTTTAGTTCATTCAAGCCCATTTAGTCAAGTTAAACCTAGTTTTATTAGCTAAGTTCATTTTATACTTAATTACATATACTTAACTAGTAACACACAAGTTTTCAACTTGATTTGGATATATAATACCTAGAAACAATTAAAATTTAGGCCTTTATAATTTTAGAATTTGCAAAAACTTTCAACATAGTTGTAGATATCTTTTTAAGCTTTTCGTAACATTTTGAATCACCTCAATCTGACTTCATATGAAAAAGTTATGATTGAAATACGAAACAGTATTATAGCAGGGAAAACACAAGTCACGCCTGCGACTTTTGGAAAGCTGAAGTAGTTGGAAATAATTAAAATTTATGCTTGATTATTTTAGAATTTGCAAAAAATTTAAACATAAAAGTTGTAGCTATCTTTTTAAACTTTCCATAACATTTTGAATCATCTCAATCTGAGTTCATATGAAAAAGTTATGATCGAAAATATGAAACATATTATAGCAGGGAAAACACAAGTCACGCTCCCGAGCTTTGGAAATTTGAAATTTTTTACCAACCCAAGGTACTAAGGGATGGATCACGACCGTAATTATTAAATTTTTTTAATATGCTTTAAATCACACCTGTGACTTTAAGATTTTGAAGTTTAAAAACAACTCGAGGCTAGCAAAAGTTAGATCACGCCCGTGATTGATTAAAAGTTTTCAAAACAGAGCCTCTAGGTCAAAAGTCACGTCTGTGATTGTGAAAAACCATCCAACCAGAGCCTATCAAAGCTTCTATCACTCTTGTAATTGACCCCATGCCCATTGTCACAAATTCCCTTGTTTCTTTTTCTCAAAATTTTACTTTTTAAAGACATCATACTTCATACCCAACATTGTATAAGTAGCATATCAACCCATATAAAGTCTAAACATCATTTCTAAGAATATTTCTACTTCATATATCATCTAATCAAGTCATTGAACATCAAACCTATACACACATGTACTAACTTATGTTTTGACATACATGTTCATATATCACATGTTTGTAAGTTTTGTCACAAACTCATCATATTTTTAGCATCTATTAATCATCTTCATGCAATAACAACAATCAAACAAAGAAACAATAAGAAACTTACATGTTTATCAACCACAAGCTATTTGTCTTTCACTATAACTACTTCTTTCTTGAATGATAAAGCTACATAATGTTCAATTATCACTTTTATCTTCTTTTCTAACTTTGGTTTCTCCTATAATCTTATTGAAATTGAGAGCTTGATTTTAGAGAAAAATGAGAGAAAGAAAGAAACAAAAAGAAGAAGAAGAAGAAGAGAAGGGGAAAAGAAGAAGAATAGAAAAGAAAAAGAAGGCATGGGAAACAAAAGAGAAGAAAAGGAAAAGGGATAAGGTTGAAGAGATATTTAAAGATAATTATGGGTAAGGTCATAAGCTTAAACTTTTTAGATGATTATGTTTAGTTTTGATAATAATAATAAATAATTTGAGAATGTATATATATATTAGAAATTTATAACTTGATATGAAAACACAATTTAAAAGTTTAATTTGTGAAAATTTGATATTTAACTTAGGTTCGAGTTTAAAATTGATATTTTCATATAAGTAATTGATTTAAAAAATTAATAAGATTTTACAAAATGAAAGTTAACTAAAATTCAAGGATTTAGGAATTCACAAAACATTTTAAACGTTGGTATTAAGATTTGGGAATTTAATTTTGAAGTAAAAGGAGTTATTTAAAAGAAAGATTGGGTCAAGTTGATAGTTTGATTAATAGTTGAAGAAAACATACATCTTGGAAAGAATATTTTAAATCTCAATTCTCAATCCAAGCTATTTACTAATTAAATTATACCGATTAGTTTATTCTTTTTCTATTATTTACTTGTTTTACTTATTAAATTATCTAACTATGTCCACAATTTACCATCTATTCTATTTTTTAATTAAACCGTTTCTAATTTAATTAGGTAAGGGTTTGACGTATTTCATGATATAATAGGGAAATTGTAAATTATCCCTATGAACTTTTACCTCGGTGTAGGTTCTCCTTTAAACTTTCAACATACACTTTTTGACTCCTTAAACTTGAAAAATTGATATAGTTAAGGATAATTAACATTTTTCATTAAAACAAACGAAGAAAATTACAAATTATCCTATTGAACTTTTACTTACGTATAGATTTACCTCATAAACTTTTACTTATATACAGATCTATCCATCTTAAATTTTCAAAGTGCACATGAAAAATGTTAATTATATTTAACTATATTAAATGTTGAAAGTTTAAGCGGTCAAAAAATAAAAATAGACATATGGGCCTGGCGGGCTGGCTGTGGATTAAATAGGTCGGCCATTCAACCTTGATAAAATATTTGCAAAGAAATTTAAAATTTTCGAATGGTTAATTATATTTCTTATATTTTTTTAATAGGCTCCGAGAATATCTTCTATATTCATATAAATGACACAATTCCTTAGTTGTCTGACGATAGGCTTCTCTTCGGTACTACTTTAAACACCATAAGTTTTTGTTAACGAATTGACCATTGGGATTTCGGCTCTTTATTCTCAGATCGAGTTTATTTATCTTAAATTTCTTATCGAATTTATGAATAAAGAAAAATATCAATAACCTTATAATCTATTGATATCCAGTATAGGTTTTCATCATCGAGATACCGGGTTCGATTCCTTGTGCTAATGTATTGTAATGGCCTAATATGACTGTATTGTAATAACCTTTATGTCCTACGAAAAAAAAAAGTATTGGTGTTAATTAATTATTATATAATAAGGGTTAACCATCGATATGCAAATAAATTAGATATGTACATACAACAAAATTATTCACAACTGCACATCATCATGGAACCTTTGCTTTCTTTTCCATTATAATAGACCATATAATGTAATGGCAACTTGTAAATGAACTCTGCATTAATAGAACAAAGAGGATCTTATTTGATAGCAAGTTGGGGAATATATGATGATTACTGCAAAAAAGTCGATTTATATGAGTCCGAAACATATATGATTGCCATAAAAGTTATATATATTATCTATTGACGTCACACCATATAGCAAGAGCCTTCAGAATCACTTAAAAACTTTTATGCATTATTAGCAATATTATATAAGCATTGGTGGGACATAAAATCAAGTGAATTAATCTAGTAGTCCCAAATAGCTAGCCACCTACACTGCCCTTCCTCACTATTTGGCAGATCACCCACTTTGTTATTCAAGGCCGTGTACCAAGGCCATAATGGAGGAACATGCCCTAGGACCAGAAAGAAACCAATGGGGTCACTCTCTTTAAGCATCCCATCTTTATTTTTTTGTACTTTGGAAGTAGTAATGATACAGTTTTTGAAATTGATATTCTTGATTTCTGAAATGAAAGATACAGTGCATGTTTTATAGGGACACCTGTAAGGAAATTGAATTAAAAACTTTTTTATTTTTATATAATATAGATATCATATTTGGTATCTAAATTTTATTAATATTGTAGTCCATTAACTAAGACTTATAAGGTGTGAATTTTTGTGTTTTTTTTTTCCTATTTCTACAATTAATTATATTAATTTGAATATTTTTACATTAACTATCCAATTTAAATTATAAATAACATCGAATTTTATAGATAGTAAATGTAAATTTACACAAGTAATTAATTATAAAAATGTAGACTATATATATAAACACCAAATTTAATATCCACCCATCTATTTTATTTTTCTAAAAAAATTATAATTAATATTGAAAACTTCAAAAGTTTTCCTCTAAGCTTCTTAAAATAGAAAAATACCCTTCAAAATAAAAGGAAAAAAAGAAGTTTATGATATTACAGATTCCTTATTCCCTAGGTCATTTAGGGTCTATTTGAATGGTCTATTTTTTATCTGTGTCTATATTTATATCTTATTTGTATCTAATCTATATTTGGTCTGTTTGATCTTTTTATAAGTAAAATTATTTGTTTGTCATCTATTTATCATGTGTATCTTATTTGAATTTGATCTGTGTCTAATATGGGATCATTAGATTGATTTTCTTTCTTTTTTTTTTTCCTCTGTAGCATTAGATTTAATTTTACAATTATAGAAAGCGTCCCACACAGGTGTGTTCATGTGTTATATATAATATATATATATAATATTTCACTTTTGTTTGAATAGTTAATTTTAAGAAACTCAATGGATAGAATGGTGGTCGAAGAGCTATTTCATCCAACATGTTTGTATAGTAAAATGACAGAACATGGAGGTAAGAAAAATAATTATTAATAAGGATAACAAGTGGCTAAATATTATATTATTATGATTAGGGATACAATCAGAGTGAGTTTAAAATGGGCTATATAAAATCTAAACTCAACCCGCTTCTCTATAAGGTGTTCCAAACCCAACCCAAAACCCTATAGTATTTTTTATCATCATACCAAAATCTACCCCTATAGGGTTTCAGGTCGACCTGACCAGCCCCTATAGGATCTCTATCTTTTTTTTTTTTTAATTTTTAAGTTATTTTTTTATTTTTGAAAGGATTTATGTGAAGATGACAAAATCTTAGAATTCATACATTCCATCTATAAGGAAAAAGGAGAAAAAATTTCAACTAGATAACATTTTTAGTGTACATTACAAAATATAAACTAGTGTTATATAGTAAAATTAGAAAGATAAAGTGAATATTAAGATATATGTATGCATGGATTATTCAAGAATCCAATTAAATTATTCAAATGCCATCCCATTAAATAATTCATACAATTTTCTTTTACTAAAATTATGTCTTTAGAAATTTTACTTCTTAATGTTTTTTTTTCTAGTTTGAATTTAATTTTTTTTATAATTATTTTATTCTATATTTTAATATAACTTATTGGATTGGGTTTCCTATCGGGTCATAGTTATGACCTGTGATCCGATCTTAAACCCTATAGGATCACAAAAATTTTGCCAATTCCATCCTAAAACCTTATAGGATTTTTAATAGGTTGGGCATGTCGGATAATCTATAATGACCTGTCTAGTTGCATCCTTAGCTATCATGCTCATAAAAGTTAAGATGCATCAACATCATTTCATTATCGATTATTAATTTTATAAGAAAACAAATATATTAAAAGACACAAAACTTTCTTCATTTAATGGTTAATATGTATTCCCAGGATGCCCATATTAA
The DNA here is from genome assembly GCA_024138025.1 of Combretum micranthum. NCBI lineage: Eukaryota > Viridiplantae > Streptophyta > Magnoliopsida > Myrtales > Combretaceae > Combretum > Combretum micranthum. The sequence goes on from JAMXBD010000459.1 coordinate 954,047, forward strand.
TATTATTTTTCTCCTAGGAAACTACTATACAACTTTTTAGTTTTTTTTTATTAAAAAATTTCACGGTGGTTTGGACTCTGGTCACTATCATAAGAGGTAATAGTTATCCTTCACCATATCTTGTGGTGAAGATGACCAAGGTGATACCATACCTATATTTGGGTAGAGCAGATGACCCACTAATAGTGTCCTGATATTGATAATGATCGATCCCATGATCCCAAATACAAAGAAGACATCTTTACTTGCAGTACGATCATGATTTAAAACCTTACCAGCTAGACCAACATTTGTTAGCATACAACTTCTCCATTGAATCCTGAAAATTACGTTAGCCAGTTAAATAGTATATGCTTGTCAGGTCGGTTTCTATTTCCCCAAACAACAGGGGGGAGAGGCAAAATTCAGGTATCCTATTTCACAATTAAATCTAGAGCGGAAGAATTGGTGGAGAAAGGGAAAGATAGATGAGTTGGGACCATTAGCCAACAATAGGTTAAAAAGTTCATGTGGACCTAGGATTTGCATTGAATTTAGGTCTTCCTAACTAAAATATTCAAGATATATATATCTTGTATAAAATATTTAGTATACCTTTTTTTCTTTAATCATAGTTTCATTTGAATATGGGATAAAAATAACAAAGAGGAAGATGTATGGAAATTTCTAGCTCACCTTGCGTATGGTATGGATCGCTTTTAATCATAGGTGTGTGCGTGTTGGAAGTTGGCTTTGATTCTAACAGAAAAAATAAAATAATAATAAAAAAATCAATATGTGGGGTCAACGATTGCTGTCACAATCCTGCCTAGGTCATTTTAATGTTATAACAAGGCAGACCACAAAACTTCTTCACGAGGCAAATACCACAGGTCACCAGTTCACCACTAGCATTTTCTCTTTTGTCTCCCTCCTTTCATCTCGTTGTACATGGATAAAGCATGTTTGAATTTATCTAGTTATAAAAGTTATAATATATATATATACACACATATATCTATAAAAACGGTTTTTTAACAAGCATAAACAAAATTAAATTATAAACATGTTATTTTAGAATTTTGGAAGAGTTATGTTACAAATAATATTTGAATTTTGATAAAATATACAATTCGGTACCTAAACTTTAAAATTTATCAATTTAGTAAATGAACTCTTAAATTAATTAATTTAATACCTAAAAGAATTTTTTATACACATTAAAAGTAGTACATCTTTCAAGTTCTTGTAAGTACCTAATTGATCAATTTTTAAGTTTTCTAGATACTAAATTAATCAATTTTAAAGTTTAGATACTTGATAGCATATTTTGTTAAATTTCATGTTCCATTAATAACATTATTCCTATTTATTAAGATGTGGAGACTGCTAAATTACACTGTATAATTTGTTAAACAGTTAAGTATACTTCTGTTCCTGTAATAATTAATCTCTATAAAATAATATGTCCAAGAAGTAAAATTAAATTTCAATGACATAAAACAGTGCAGGATTTCAGACAAAATCCCGACATATTTCTTTTAAAAATCTATCTGTATGTCTTACTCTCCGTTCTTTATTCCTTATAGTATCTCAGATGATCTGGCAGAGAAACAGCAAACAATGAAACTTAAGAAGGTTGCTGCTTCAATTGGCCTTCCAGTTCCATTCTTTGTTTTCTAGTATGGTGCATAAGTAATAATATTAGAGAGGGAAACGTGTGCGAATAATTATATAGATTTATTATTATATTAATGCACGACACCACATAAGTAATTAATTGAGGCAACATATATAATCTGTCTATGGTATTAATAATGCAAGTGGTGCTCATTCTTCTAAGTTTTACCTACTTTTAAGGGAGTTTATTTACGAAATTATTAGTCTATAATTGTATTAAATTAAATAATAAAGGCTAATTACTTAGATACCTATGAAAAAATATATTAGATTTATTTATTAATAATGTAAAAAACCTTACAAAAGAGTTATATCATAATAGTATATTTTGTATTCTGCTTTTTTTAGGATATAATTCCTATTTTGTCCAAATTACTTTTAGTATCTTTTTTTTTTTAACAATAAATAGCCAATGGCTTCTACAAGTACTTGCTGTCATTAATTGATATTCATCATTCCCCTTCTAGAGTCTATCAATCAGCACCTACTTATATACTCCTTTTTGGCAAGAATTATATTTGTAGTTAAAACAACTATTTAGTTTTATTTTGATATTTCTTACCTTCTAAAGTTATTGTAGTTAGGGCTATTTGGATGATCTATTTTTTATTTATATCTATATCGGTATTATATCATATCAATTTTATATCAGTATTTAGTTTGCTTAATCGATTTATGAGTAAAAATGTCTGCTTTTTATCAGTATCTATTTTTGACAAACAATCTATTTGAAAACGATAAAAAGATGAAGTCAAAATGACAGAAAAATGATGAAACAAGCCATAACTCTTTCTTCATATCAGATAAATAAATGTTACAAATAAAATAACTAAAAGAATTAAATTGGGAATAAGTTTTGCTATGATTTATTTTATTGTAAGATGATTGTGTTTGTATACCTACTAGCAATGATTAGTAAGACTGCAAACAAGTCCGATCAAACCGAGTTTTTGAAGCCGATAGTATTATAGCCTAGTGGCATATCCTCTAGTCTTTCAAGTGAGAGATACTAAGTTCGAATTTTTCCTTCCAAAATGTAATAGCCAAAGAAAAAAAAACTAAGCTTTTGAAGGCTTCAGCTCGAGCTTAACTCATCTAACAAATTAACAAACTTGAGTTGAGCCTAGCTAAGCCATTAACGAGCTTGAAAAATATAGGCCAAAGAGCAAGAGCACATTAAGGATTTGCGAGCTCAAGCTCAACTTGTTTTGTTGAGTAAGCTTGAACTCAGGCCCATTTACATAAATAATTATATAATTATATTTATTTTATTATATTACTATAAATATTTATATATAATATCAATAATACATATAATATATAATAAAACATTATTATAAAAAAATGTTTGCAATTCTATTTACAAATTGGCCCGTGAGCCTTAAGGAAAAAAAAAAAAAAAACTTAGGCTTGGCTTATCTAACTAAATGAATTGATCTTGACTCATTTATTAAATGAGCTTGAGTCGAGTTGGGTCTAAAATAAGCGTTGCTTGAATAAACGCAAGTAGCTCAGCTCATTTACATCTTTTGTGATTAAAGTTTGAAATGAACCAAACACATTTGTTGGGGATGCAAACGGGTTGAGTTTTGACAATATCATATAAATCCAGAACTCGACTTACTACCCGATAGTGACTTCATAACCCTATGGGATTTTCATTATATTTAAACCCGCCCTATAAGGTTTTCTTTAGAATCTGGAGCTCTCTCGATCCACCTGATTATGGGTATGTTTGGATAGTCTGCTTTTATTTATATCTGTATCTATATCAAAACGATATGTGTAAATATCTTTGATTTGTATTTATATTTGATTTATTTGATCTTTTCATGAGAATTGCTAACTTTTTTTTATCTATATATATATTTTTTAATAAACGATTTGTTAGAAAAAAGTTTGAAAAAAAGTCTGTATTTGCCAAAAAAGCTAAACAAACAGACCCATGTGTCTTTTTTTTTTTTTCCTAACCTGTTTTGCAAATTTTAAATAATAAATTCAAGAGAAGCTTGTGTTTCTAATACGGTTCTTATCAAAGCAAAAGTGAAAATATGCATGTAGAACTCGTAGAATATATGACAAACCACATTCATATTGGTCTGGTGGTACTAATAAGCCTTCTTCGTAAAACATTCAATGTCTAAATACAAAAATATATTACTTGTTGGATGGAAATTTGCAATCATGCCTCAGTTAAGAGATTTAGACAAATACGTAATATATTAAAGATAGGTGAATTTTAGGAATGTCTTTTTTTTTTTTTCAATTTTAATTATAAAATGTAATGTATACGAATGTGAAACTATATATATAAATAAGTGGAAATATAAATCAAATTATAAATGGTATAAAATCTCTTTTTATGGGTAAAAAAATGGTATACGATTTATACATATGGAAACGT